>CP130735.1:48428623-48856101 GCA_030553155.1 Nippostrongylus brasiliensis
GTCCTCTGTTATGTTCTGCGTTCTGTTTTGTTTTGGAGTTCGGTTTTTCTTTGAAGTGTGTTTTTGTCTGGTTTTGTTTACAGATGAGCGTTTTCGGCGCGACTCATTTTACCCAGGCCAGAGACGGCATCTGAAGTTTCCCATCAGTTTTCCATCTCGGCAGACGATGTAGACGAATGGAAGCTTTCCATGCGCCTAAACAAGCGAGTCGATGATCAAGTGACGGCTGATTTAGGTGGAGCGCCTGGATTTGACGGTAGCTGACGAGCAGCCTTTCTAAGGTTATCCTTGTTACCTCTGCTAGAAGAGTACCATGAAACCTCGGCAAACAAGCACCAGGATTCCAACGCAGCGTTCGCGTGCTAGCGTTCTCTTTGTCAATGGATCTATAACCGCTGTTAAAAACGAAATCGAAGCGGAGGTTTTTGAAATTTTGGTACACAAAAAGCGTTATTCAAATACAGCAGTGCGAAGCAGCAATCGGACTTTCGCCGATAATACGGTTACGAAATGTGAAACCACATTGGAGTGGTTGTGGAGTGTCCACTGCAGTATGCACCACAATTAAGTGCTTTAACTAGGAGACGTGACATTTTAACACCTCTGAGAATACTGCCGAGATCAGTAAACTCCACAAATCAGTTTCTGCAAGTGGGCATGTGTTGGAGAAGACACATTTTGTTTAGCTGAATAAGAAGGACACTCAATTTTATAATTTTTTTGTAATTTTTCAAAACAAGTGCTAACCTACAAAGGCCTATGTAGACTAACGACAAACACGCACACCAGCTTGACCCTCTACCAATTCGTGACTAGCTGCTTGAGGAATGAGTTTTAATATAGGATTTCCTTTTCACCTACATACTAGCGATAAATGAACGTTTCGCTTCAGTTATTGTTTGTTCCACAGCTCAAGTTACACAATCGAACAAAATCCATTTGAATTTCCATTGAAGGTTATATTTGCATGTCCTATTTGTGTGCCTAAAGAACTCAGTAGGTTTGGAATAAAAGCCGGCCATCGGGTGCTGTCGTCACTGATCAGTGTCTACGACCAGAGCAGCGGAGATGTTCTACATTCTGTGCCTTCTTCTTCTTCTCAGCGCTTCTACAATGGAAGTTAACGCGGTAGGTTACTTCAAATAGATCAGGAGGAACGAAAGGCAGATGGATTTATCACACCAATATCAAGGTGAAAGTTTTACAAAAAATAATTATGAGAAATGATGAATAATGCTCCAATGTTCGAATTTTCATAGCTTACCTACTTGCGGGACGGGCGCACGTGGTGCAGTGATAAAACCATCGCCCGGGCCAACCAAGCCTTCCATTCCTTCGGGGTCGGGTAAATTGGCACCCAACTGAATGAAAAAACATTGACTTGGTATAGCGGCTGGCCCCGCAAGTCATTGTATAGCAATACGCATTCACTCTGCCTCTACTATTCTCAGTTGAACACGAATCCGGCGGTGCGTCCTTCGGGGACTGATCAACGCCGACACTTTTACCTTTACTTTTTACCTACTTGGGAAGCTCCTGAAGCTGATTGCCTAGGCTTAACTTGGCTTTGCAGGAATGCGCCGATCGTATGCCGACCGCTGCATGTCAGCAGCAGAAGGACAAGGGTAACTGTGAGAATCCCTTCTTCGCCACGCAGATGATGATGATGTGTGCGAAGACGTGCGAATTCTGTGAATGACGAGATGTTCTCCGTTTCTGAATAAACTCTTCTCTAATGAAAATACAGCTGTTTTTCTCCTCTTAAAGAGATGCACCAAGATTTCCCTTCTAACAGCGCTGAACAGCGTGTTCTCAGCTATCCAGCAATGTAAAATTACCAGATATCCGCTAAATTCAATTTTTTATCCTAAGTCATATCGTCTAAAAGAAAAGTCATGTGCCGTTACATTGTGGCTGGCCTTCTCCATCCACTAGGGCGAAGGGGTGACACCGCTAGAATATCCTGCGGAGGTAATTAGCGCTTGTCGCGACTGCTCAGCCTCGTTTATGGTTCCAAGAGGACTTTCATATTTCAAACTAGCCATCATAAAACCTCGACCACTTACAGGGCGGTACTCAATTCTTTTCATTATCAAGAATTCTAAACGATAAACAAAAGCTTCAAGTTTGAAGCTTTATACATATCATGAGTTATTTTTGCGTGTTTGTGTTTTTGTGTGTTTTTATGTTTGTGTTTATAACAAAAAAATTTTTTGTATGTTATTCGAAACACCTGATGATATATAGACCATATAAGAGCAAGTATTAAATCATTTGAACGAAAGTGAGTTATTTCTGAACTTGTGCTCAGCGCCTTATTCGGCCCAAGAGAAGATTGAGCGCATACATTGTGTGATGGAGCATAGGAGGTCCAAGGAGGCCTCCGAATTTTTCACGTTTGATTTAGATTTTTGTGAGATGTGGTACTGCATTTCATGCTGAATGAGAAATTCAAGCCCTTTAAACTTTTTCAAAAACAGTCACAAGCAAGCATTACAGCGGAACCATAACCGGCCGTTAAGCAGTAACGGCAGGCGCTAATTACCTCCGTAGGATATCTGAGCGGTGTTACCCGCTCGCCCTATTGGATGGAGGAGGCCAAGCACACAGTCACGATACCTGCGTCATTCATTGGCGGATGATAGGCATGAAAAATTGAATTTTATTGAAAGCCAGCAAATTTACGTTATTATATAGATGAGAATTTGATGTTCAGTGCTGTCAAAAGCAAGGTTTCGGTGCTTCGACCTAATTATGTTAAAACGCAGCTCATCAGTTGACTATGATTTTGACCATTTCGTTTCCTGCTGGTCCAACAATGCTGATCAGGACACGGTGAATCGTTAACCATAAAATGATTTGAAGTCAAAATAATGATGTGTCCGAAACTCCAGCTCGGGCGACACTATGTCAATTTGAAATTGAGTTGAGAGTGCAGAGGACCATTGTATCTTGTAATATCCTCTCCGTTTCTGAATGACGGGATTGCTGCTCTGCCCACTCGTTGAGGAGAGATCGCATCTGCGGACGAGAATTATGTACGTCTTTGGTGTTCCAGTTGCAATTCATTTTTCTATCTGTAAATGCCGTAAGTAGATGCCGTTGCCATCAAATTCTTCTAAATAAAGGACGGAAGTGACAGGCCTAAGAAGCTCCATCTGTCATCTCAAAAAGGCCCAAAAAAGGCGCTTGGTTGAGTATTCGACCTTCTCAATCAGGTCTGATACCGTCTGATATCTCATCAACTCCCATATTCTACCTGGGTGGCAGACAGGGTCGATCAATCGGTATGAGGGGTTCCCGACAGCCATCTAGTGGTTGATCATTTATCGCTCGGGGTGGGCTGCGGTGCCGTCTTCTCCTCGACCTCCTTGACTAGCCGGAGGACCTGGTCCCAGTCTGCTACACCTGAAGATGACTAGCGATCTATTCCATCACTCCAGGCTAGAAGGTATGTCTTAGGTGTTCTATTTGCGTTTCTAGGGTATAATATCTGGTTTTCGGGGTCGAATTATCTCTAATGAGGTGCCATGGCATCGTAGAAGAACACCATCGATTTTCTCGTGCCCGTTTCGACCGACTGCTAACAATAAGGTTTGAGACGGGCAATGTTGTTCTGACAAATTTGCCTCTATAAAAAGAAATTTGGTCGCCAGGTCCCCCTTATTTTCTTGGACTTGATCTATATGTACTGTGAGCATGTCGCTGCCGTTTCTTCACAGGTTAATCACTGTTGAACGCATCTAAAGGACTTTCTCAAAACTTTCACACCCTAATCATATCCACAGTGCGGAGGCATCATTATCCTAACATATGCATGCATGCAGTCTCAGATACACTCAACAGAAATGAGAATATATAACTACAGTGCCGGACGTGCGGCAACGATAAAACTGCTGCACCGGCTCTTTTATGCTCCAAAAGGAACAGTTTCTGGGGTCCACACGTGGTGACCCGGTCAGAACCTACCTTAATTCATTTACTGGTGGCGTGTTAGCCTGGGTAACCACAACCAACCACAGATAGAAGCATGACCTGCGTTCATTTATCAATACCTACAAGTGGAAAGGATTGCTTATTCCAGTACTTTTGGTGGAAGGCGACCTCTGCAATCTCCGAATTCTCTCGTTTTTGAACCTCGGCATCGATGTAATTAACCTACAGTGTTAATTTGTTGTCCATCGTAGGTTTTTTTTCGTTTTTAATAATGAATATTGTAAATAATGAAGGCTATCGAGTAGAGAGCTTTCACCAAAAAACCTCAAGAGGCAGAACCAATTAAAACTGTAAACTAATGACCTCTTTAATATTAGATTGTGCATGTTTCAAGAAAGTCCTCCGGTTTCTTTCAACAGTAAGTAACCTGAGAAGATACGGCAGCGACCTATTGAGAATAGTTGCCATCCGCAGTTATCAGCAGCCATCTCCTCAACGAGTGCCCATAGCAGCAATCCCATCGTTCGGAAAGAGAGAGGGTATTATAAGATAAAGTGGTTCGCTGCACTATGAACTGAGTTTGATATTGACATAGTGTCATCGGAGCTGATGGTTCGGACATTACATTATTTTGATTTCAAATTCGTTTCGTTTTTATGGTTAAGCGTTCACCCGTGATCAGCAGTGGACCATCAGGAAACGGAATTGTCAAAATCAAAGCCAACGGATGAGCTGCGTTTTTAACATTCTTAAAGGCCTGTTTACAGTCTTGCTGCCGGCAGCAGCAGCAGAAGTGGAGGATAGGGGGTTTAACGCAGTTGCAGCGTCCGGCAGCAGACCGACAGCAGGGGGGTGTTTCAAGTATCGACAGCAGCAGCAGGGGTCCCATCGCGAATAATACCGTACGATTGGCGCGCCATTTTGAGTGGGGCGCAGGCAGCCATATTCATTCGCCGGCAGCCATATTCATTCGGTCCCACCACGACAACTTCCTCAGCAGAATTTTGGGCCCACGCCCCGCCCCCATTTTGCTGCTGCTGCTGGCAGCACGACTGTAAACAAGCCTTAATATGCAAGATGCAATATGCATGAGGGAAGTTTATTCGGAAACGGAGGACATCTGTTCAAGTACAGAAGTTGCACGTCTTCGCACACACCATCCTCATCTGCATTTGAAGCTCGGGTTTCTCACAGTTGCCCTTGGCCTGCTGATGCTGACATAGATGTGGCGGCATACGATCGGCACATTGCTGCAAAGTCAAGCTAAGTTCAGGGTGGGCAATCAGTTTCAGGAGTCCCTATCACCACAACGTAGATAAGCTGCATATTCGAACGATGCAGCATGTGCTCATCATTATTTTAATGAAACCTTCACTTTGACTTTGGTGCAGTGACTCCAACTGTCCTGGTCGATTTGAAGCAACCTACCGCGTTAACTTCCATTGTGGAAGCGCTGAGAAGAAGAAGAAGGCACAGAATGTAGAACATTTCCACTGCGCTGGTCGCAAAGACTGATCAGTAACGACAGCATCTGATGGCCGGCTTTTATTCCAAGCTTTGAGGCAGACATGCAGGACATCCAAATATAACTTTCAATGGGTGTTCAATAGGATATTAGTTGTCTGTCCGCTTCAAAATATGGAAAAGCTCTGCTGCAGAAGTGCACTGTCTGTTTCTAAACGGCAAGCGATCAACATTGTCGCAATAGTGCTGATTCTTCAACTATGTTAGAGCTAGAGCTCAAGGAATGGTAGGAAGCTAGTCACGAAGTTTGCAAGGCTTCATGGTTTGAAACATCATCTTACCCAGATCTTTTTAAAGATTCCAGAAATAGTGCTCGTAGTTGATACTTAGCGATGAGTGGTCTACCCAGGACGAGTTTTTATTCAGCAACATTTAATGAATGAATAACACATATTTTATCTTCTTTCGACTTGATTCGAATTATTCTTCTCACGTTATTCCTGGGTTGTTTCCTGGTATGGTGTAGGCGCATTTGTCACCTACTGTGGGACTACCTCTCTTCTCTCCAATGAAACTGAATCACCGCCTTCTTCATCACATACAGGTGTCACGGTAACAGTATAGTAGTGACCCAAAGTGAGCATGCCCCACTCCGATGGCGATCTTCCTTTTTGATTCTTTCTATAGATTATAAAAGCAAAAGTCCAAAAGATAAATCTCCCCGGGACTTCCATGTCAGAGTGAGTTGTATAATTATTTTTCATGTGCATAATTAACAACCATCACGTGAAGTTTCCGTAAGGAAGACTGGCTTCTGGACATCAGAGTGGGGCGTGGCCTCTTAAGGTCACCATGATACCATTACCACGACACAGGTTGCCTGCACCAAGTCCTGCTCCCCAGCAGAGACAACTTTGGAAGGTCTCCTGCGTGCGCTAGACGATCATCACAATGCGGAAGCCGTCCGTATTCTAGTTAAACTGCAAATCTCGTATTTCGAAACAACACCATTGATCGATACCAGGCTGTTGTTATCCAGAGCTTTGTTCGAGTGCCACTTTTTACGTACTAAAATTTCCCAAAATCATTCAATTTTGATTTCGCTTTTAATAAAGGGCACCACTCCATTCAAAAAGTAGGCGCAGGCGTTTCACGACACTGTGTTAGCATCACAGTACATATTCACTATCAGCTGAAGTGACTGTAAAATGTACTCGTAGCCAATGTGAGACATTAAATTGACTGCAATAAAACAATCGAGACTAGAACAATCGGACTCGAAGAAGAATTATAATATTTTACTACCACTGGTCACAAGGTGTTTCCATTTTTCCAATTCTTTCTGACATGGCTGCTGAGGCATTTTCACTTCGTAGTTCTGTCGCAGTATCGATGCCATTCTGCATATTGATTCTTGTACTTCCATCCGATGATGAATCCCTACCCGGAGACCTCCTCTAGTGAAAGAGTTATAGGTGGCAAAGAAATTATTATAATTTACCAGTGAGTATTTTATAAGCCATGACCAAGTCATTTCTAAACCTTCTACTTTGTAAAGAATGTAGATTAAACATTTTGCGCCTTTCTTCAGCATCCGGTACAAAGCAATAATCAACTCCGCTACATCGCAGCACAAGCTTCCGAGTAAAGTTATTTTGAACACTCTCCAATAGGTTAATGTCTTTCTTCAGGGAAGGACAGAAAACTGTGGTCCCACTTAAGAATGTTAAAAACGCAGCTTATCCATCGGCTTTGATTTTGACAATTCCGTTTCCTGTTGGTCCAATGCTGATCACGACACGGTGAATGGTTAACCATGAAGTCGATTTGAAGTCAAAATAATGATATGTCCGAAATTCCAGCTCGGGTGGCACTATGTGAACTTCAAAATCAGTTAGAGTGCAGAGGACCATCGAATCGTACAAGATCCTCTCCGTTTCTGAATGACAGTATTGCTGCTCTGCCCACTCGCTGAGGAGAGATCGAAGCTGCAGGTGATAACTACTATGTATGTCATTGGTGTTTCAGTTGCAATTTATCTAGCTGCAAATGTCGTAGGTGATTAGAAGCCGCTGCCTTCAAAACCTTCGAAATGAAGTACGGAAGAGATAGGCCTAAGGAGCTCCGTCGGTCCTCTCAAAAAAGCTCAAAAAAGGCGTTTGTTTGAATATTCGATCCTCTCAATCAGGTCTGATACCGCCTGATATCTCATCAACGCTCATACTCTATCTGGGTGGCAGACAGGGTCGATCAATCGGTATGAGGGGTTCCTGACAGCCATCTAGTGGTTGGTCATTCATCGCTCGGGGTGGCTGCGGTGCCGTCATCTTCTCGATCTCCTTGGCTACCCGGAGGACCTGGTCCCGAGTTGCTGCACCTGAAGATGACCAGCGATCTATTCCATCGACCCGGGCTACAAGGTACGTCTTAGGTGTTCTATTTGCGTTTCTAGGGTATAATAGGTTTCTAGGGTCTGGTTGTCGGGGTGTAATTTGAGGTGTGATGGATGGTCTTTTGAGGTGCCATGGCATCGTAGGAGAACATCATCGATTTTCTCTTGCCCGACTGCTAACAATAGGGATTTGACGGGCAATGTTGTTCTGACAAATTTGGCACGATAAAAATAAATTCGGCCATCAGGTCGGCCTTGTTTTCGTGGACTTGATCTATATGTACTGTGAACAAGTCACTGCCGTTTCTTTACAGGTTAATCACTGTTGAACGCAGTTAAATGACTTTCCTAAAACTTTCACACCCTAATACCTTGTATATACCAAGTTCGTTAAATGAAGAATAAATAAATAAGAAAGGCTGTAAAATGGAGAATTTTCACCGAACAATCTCGAGAGGCAGAACCAGTTAAAACTGTGAATTAATGACCTCTGTGGTACGGTGCGAGTTTTAAGAAAGTCCTTTGACGACTTGCTCACAATAGTTGCCATCTGCAGCTACGATCTCTCCTCATCGAGTGCGCAGAACAGCAATCTCATCATTTAGAAACGGAGCGGATATAATAAGATACAGTGGTCCTCTCCACTCTGTGAAATTGGCATGGTGTCACTCAAGCTGGAGGTTCCGACATTACATTATTTTGAATTCAAATTGTTTTCATGGTCAATCTTCAATCCTGTCGTGATCAGAATTGGACCAAGAGGGAACGGAATTGTCAAAATCAAAACCAACGGATGAGCTGCGTTTTTACATTCTCAATGTGCACAATGCAACATGCATAAGGGAAGTTTATCCGGAAACGGAAGACATCTGCTCAACAGAATTCGCACGTCTTCGCACACATCATCTTCATCTGCATTTCGAAGTAGGGGCTCTTACAGTTACCCTTGTCCTTCTGCGCCTTACATGCAGGTGCTGGCATACGGTCGACACATGGCTGCAAAGTCAAGTTAAATCAAAGTGGGCAATCAGTTTCAGGAGTCCACAAAGTAGATAAGCTACGAAGATTCCAACGACGGAGCATGTGCTCTTCAACATTTTTATGAATTTGACTTTGGTGCAATGACTCCAACTGCCTCTTGTTCTTCCTGAGCGATTTGAAGCAACCTACCATGGTAGCTTCCATTGTAGAAGCGCCGAGAAGAAGAAGGAGGCACAGAATGTAGAACATTTCCACTGCGCTGGTCGTAGACACTGATCAGTAACAACAGCACCTGATGGCCGGCTTTTATTCCAAACCTACTGAGGTTTTTAGGCAGACATATAGGACATCCAAATATAACTTTCAATGGGTGTTCATCAGGATGTTAGTTGTTTGTCCGCTTCAAAATATGGAAAAAAGACTGGTGTAGAAGTGCACTGTCTGTCTCTAAACGGCAGGCGATCAACGGTTGTCGTAATAGTGCTGATTCTTCAACTATGTTAGAGCTAGAGCTCAAGGAATAGTAGGAAGCTTACCACGAAGTTTGCAAGGTCTCACGATATAAAACATCATCTTACACAAATCTTTTAAAAGATTTCAGGGATACTACCCGTAGTTGATGCTTGACGATTAGTGGACTACACAGGACAAGTTTCTATTCGGCGACATTCAATGGATTTTTTCGATTTCTTCTCGACTTCATTTGAATTATTTTCCTCACGTAATTCCTGAACTGTTACCTGTGGGATACGGGATACGGTGTAGGCGCTAGTGTCACCTATTGTGGGACTAGCTCTCTTTTCTCCAATGAAACTGAGCCACCGTCTTCTTTCACCACATACAGGTTTATTTATACCACAACGCTTTTATTCCGGTCAGTTATGGGCTACGTCTGTCATGATAGTCGCTCCATCTTCTTTCTCCTTTGGTGCTGCTCCCGCATTTGTTGAGGTGCCACACTGCCATCTTGTCTCTGTCTTGAGCTCTTTGTGGGGTGGCCATATCGTCCTCGATCGCAGGTTCTTGAGCGCCGTTTTCCTTCATGCGAACATCGATCCATCTCGTGATTGTGACAGTTTTCCTCCATCAGCCGACCTGTCACCCGGTCCCGACGCTGGTACCGACACCTTTTTCAGCTATTTCTAAGCTACGCAACGGTTTCTGCCTGGGACGCGATTGAACCCTAATCATCGAAATCATGAGCCTAGGCTCTTATCCTAACTTGCCATCCGGCCCCTCATAGCACAACACACACAGGTTGCCTACACCAAATCCTGCTTCCTACCAGAAACAGATTTGAAAGATCTACTGCGTGCGCTAGACGATCAACAATGCGGAAGCTGTTATTGTTAAACAATATTATATTGTTATGTACATGTTAATATTATTGTTAAACTGCAAGCTTTCCTAGTTCTGAAATGTTTACTTGCCAAGCCTGTTGTTGTAGGTGAATTTCTGTCAATTTGGCCACGCATTTCGAAACAACACCATTGATCGATACCAGGCTGTTGTCATCGGGAGCTTTGTTTGGGTGCCACTTTTTGCGTTCCAAAATTATCAAAAAATTTCATTTTGATTCCGCTTTCGATAAAGGGCACCACTCCATTCAAAAGGTAGGCGCTAGCGTTTCACGACATTGTGTTAGAATCACAGCACCTATTGACTTGTTGCTGAAGTGACTGTTAAATGTACAGTTAGCTCATGTGAGACATTAAATTGGCTGCAATCAAAGAATCGAGACTCATGCGAGAGGAATTATAATATTTCCCCATCACTGGTCACAAGCTGTTTCCGGTTATTTCTGACATGGCTGTTGAAGCATTGTCGCTTCGTAGTTCTGCCGCAGTATCGATGCCACTCTCCGTATTGATTCTTGTACTTCCATCCGATGATGAATCCTTACCCGAAGACCTTCTCGAGTTTCTTTTAGACGATCCTTTCATTCTTACTTGTATATTGTTGAATTGTTCTTCGGTAGGAGTTCATCCAGACCAGGCGTATGATAGATCTTTATGGCGTCAGAAAATTGGCAGAGCGGACCTTGCTCCGAAGCAGGAAAGGCGCTAAAGAAGAAGAAGAAGAAGAAGAAGAAGAAGAAGAAGAAGAAGAAGAAGAAGAGGAAGAAGAAGAAGAAGACTGGTCACAAGGTGTCAACCTTTTCGAGGCATCACATCATCTACCCTAAAACATGCGCTCTGGAATAACCTATTCAAAGCGGTAAAAATGTGTACTGCTGGTACACACTCCCATTTCCTGCTTTGAATCGCCGCATTCTACACTGATATTCGAGATATTCGATCCAGGTACTTTGAACCATGTTATGGACTGTTCCGCAGAAGATCTGCCTCTAGACACTGACTATGAGAGAAATACCAAATTTCAATCGGAATACGGAATATCGGAATTCTGACATCTCAGTCGCGTTCCGTACAAGCGCATAGTTCACACTCATCGACACAGCTGTTTGTGATTAGAGGCTGTTGCACCAAAGCAATTCAATCAGCTTTAGTCAATCATCTAGAGGTATGACAAAAATGGGGCTCACTGTGGCTTAGTTATTCCAAACTGTTGTTGTTTGTGAGGGGTCGAAGGAGGACATGCAAGGAAAAACAACATTTCTGCAGAAATTGTCCAATCTCTTTATGTTTTTGGACCGTTCATGAACGTTTTTCTCACTGAAAATGAAGCAGACTGATTTTTCACTGAGATCTCGACAAAATGTGGCCAAAGTGCGTTCTAGATCTCGGTCACGATTCGGGTCCAGAAATTGTTGCTGCAAACGATTCAGGGCGAGAACTTGCAAAGTTATTATTTCAGTCTTTGCATTTCAGCGGCTATTTCATTTCAAGATCCCGTTTTGAGTTCTATTGATTTTATAATCATGATCATGATTTTGTAACCAATAAATCAATGAGCATTCTGTGCTTGCTACGTTCATAAAGTTTCAGCAGGTTCCGTAACAATTTCTTTTGCAGAATATGAAAAAGCGAGGAAAGAGAAAGCTTTTGTTCGTTGTGGTTCTGGTTGTGGTGGTAGCGCTTACATCGAAAGTTAGCGAATATGTGGCTTTCTCGTACTACTCGTCTGAGCTCTCAGGTGATGATTTGTTTTTACCATTCTTCCAAGTTTTCTACTGAAGTGATTTCACATTATTAATTTATCAAATCAAAAACACTGGGTTACCTATGCTACTTCTTCGGCACTTACGATCAGATTTGTTGGATTTAGGTTGGCAGAAGAAGCCTTTTTCCAGACAACAGCCTTACCTTAGAAGAAAAACAAGTCATGATTCGAGATGCTATTGCTTCCTGTATACCGTATTCCGGCTATATGCGACGAAAACTACATCAAGAAATCGGAAACATTTTCATAGAAGCCAGCAAAGGCAAGCTGAAACCGTTGGCAGCTTACGACTTCGCTGGGCATATCGTTGTAACCACCCAGATGGTCGGATGGTACGGGTGTGTTGAAAATTATAGATCGATCTCGCCGGTTTGCTGTTTAGCTCTGACAATCCGAACAATGTAATGCGACTGTTCCTGATTAGTTTCTTTTCAGAAAAACAGTGTATTGTCGGTATTTTAATGGAGATCGTGAGGAGATCGGACCTGCCCTGTCTGCCGTGGTCTTTCCTGAGTCGACAGTGTATTGTTGTCGTCAGGACGATGTCGCCTATATGAGCGTTACCGTGGACGAATTTGAGACGTCGAACGGAACATTGTGGTTGATCGATCGAAAAAACAACAGTTGGTTCCTCTCCCTCTCTTTCAATTGTTATTGAGGTGTCATTTAGGCAACCGTATAATGGACACAGGCTGTTATTAAGAGGGGGAGTAATGGGGTCAACTTAGTTCGCCGCTCAGACCGGATGAAAAAACGTTCGCTCCAAGCTTGAAACATTCGGAATTCTCTGTCAATCAGAAATAACATCTTTCTATTGTGATTCTACCGTTTTACAGTTACAATGACGTAGTTCAATAAAAGTTATGATGTGGCGGCAGAAACGGCGAACTAATCTGCCGCCGGCGGCTTAATCGATCGAAAACTAAAACTGATCACTCTAGCGCCGAAATATGGGCTGTCCCTGTGCCTTGCCCCACTATATGGCAACGAGAGCAAATGGCTTTTACTTGCCGAGCTGTTCGAGCACTACAAAATTCAAGGAGTGCAGTACTTCTACGTCTACGTCAAAGATGTCGACGAGTACTCCCACCAGGTGAACTTCGCTCGAATTCGTGCTCTAACGTTGAAACTAATAGATTTTTCGCTAAGCTACTCGATGATTATGTGAAAACGAACGAAGCGGAATTGGTGCCGTTAAGTATGGAAGGAGAGAGCGTTGACGAATCCATCAAGCGGCAGCACGTTGGAGTTAATGTATGTAAGGTCTTCCTTTGATGATGGCGATTTTCACACTAAACAACCATGATCTCTTATTCTGATCTACCGTAAAAATTCAAACAATTCAAAGTAGAGTCTGTAGAAACTTAGCTGTGCCACAGAAGAAGAAATAAAGATGTTCACTGAATCTAGAATTTATTATTATTCAAGGATTGCCTCCACCGAAGCCGTCGTCACTCTCGATACGCCATACTTGTCGATCTCGACGAACGCCTGCAACCGACTGGTGGCTATACATTGGAAAACTTTGTCAGGTCAAATTCTTCGGTAAAGGGCCCTTACAGACCCGACGACGTGCAATTTGAGCGACGAATTAGCCGTTGAGCATGAAATTGAGCGAAACACACGACGACGAGCAGTCTCGTCCAACGCGACGTCTGCGGCGGCCGCATTGCTCTAATCGATATCGCGTTGCAACTCGCGGTCGGCCGCGTTGGACGAGAATGCTCGACGTCGCGTCGACGTCGAGCATTCTCGTCCTACTCTCTCCTCAAATTTTTCAATCATTTCGTATAGTTTTCTTTTGCACTCAGCGAAATTTCAGACGAAAAATGTCGGAAATGCCGAGTCTTGCCATGATTCGTTTCACATCGAGATGGGTGCTCAGAGAACACGAGCTGCCGCAAAGCTATGAAGTCCGAGTGTGCTTCATTTCCTCCAGCACCAGATCGCATAGATGATATCATTCAGGGGGAGAAGACTTTGAAGAATTTCCTTCCAATGTTGGTGTCACGCAACACATCGGCAATTCCTCCTCGACGAGTCATTCAGAAATGTGTCATCAATCCAAAGCGAGTGAGATCTTTCTGAAACTCTTTTTCTCATTCGTAATTTCACGGATTCCCGTTGTGAGAAATTTTGCAAACGGGTCAGGATTAGTACTCAGCGCGATATCAAAGTGAATGTCCATACAACGGAACGGGAAACCCAGAAACTTAACGCAGGTTATCTATTATTTTGAAGGTGTGAAGCGTTTTGCAACGGTTTTTACCAAAAAATAGTGTCTGGAGAGTGTAACTTGTAGCTGTACTCTCCAGACACTACATATTTTGTGATAAGCTGTAACCACCAACCGCACTTAGGTCCTGATTCAGTCGATCCATCAGTCTCTGGCGTACTACCCGACGTTTCACGGCTACGATGTGCCGTTTGAGGATGGTCATATAAGGTTAGTTTGTGATGAAGCATGGAAACAGAGAGTCTGGTGGTTGTGTATAAGGCAATTGAAAGGCAGTTTCACAAATAATAGACCATACAAAACAGTAATAAAGCGAAGTTGGCATTGAGAGGTGGGCAAAAAGGGTTCTGGAGAGATTTGCAAGGTCTACGAGGAGGGGAAGGTTTTGACAGCAGCCAACCAAGATTCAGCGAAGTAAACTCAGGGTTTATTCGAGCCTATTTTGCAATACCCCCGAAGAGTCCAACCTCGGTCTCACCTTCTCGCGACCAAAATTTGACCTCGGACCCAACCGCTCTTGTGTGGGTGGGCCACGTAGCCAATAGGGTCGTGCACAGTCGACGACCAATACGACACGACAAATCGCCGCACTGTTCGCCGCGCGCGAATGAGCGTAAAGTGTGCTGCGGGGGCCGCAAATTGCGTACGCTGCGACCGATAGGCGGGCCGTCAGCTGATTTGAGCGCACCCCTGCTAATTTTTTTCAAGCTATCGAACAGCAAGAAAGTAGCAAAAACTACGTCGAAATGCTCTGACACACGCAAACAAAAGCAAGTAATTCAAGGTGATTAAAAAAAGGGTGAAACAACGTAAAAATTAGCAAATACTATTTTCTAGCGAGGAAAAAAGAAAAAAGGATTGGTGCAAAAGCGCGTCTTTCTCGCACGCAATTCCACACAACCCTGTACGACACGACGCCGCACACGCGGTGTCGTACTCGTCGTGTACGACAACTTCGGCAACGCAAATGCCTTGTCGCGCGACACGACCAATACGACACCGGCCGCTATCTCTTATCATTGGCGTGTCGTATTGGTCGTCGACTGTGCACGACCCTAATAAAATGCTCTGACCCCTCTTTTGCCCTCTACACCCTTTTATTGCTTTCCTATCTTGGAGAGATCTCCTTTTCTGGCGATTTTTTATCAATCTACAGGAAAACGAGGACTGCGGTGCGACCATACCAAGCTTTCACCTTAGCGGTGTAGTATTGGTTCCCATATAAGTATTAGTTACTGTTTTCAAGGGAAAACAGAACTCTATCGCCCTCAACTACATTCGAATACTCTCAGTTTAGGCACTATCGCTACCTTAATGGAGGAAATTGGAGCAAAAGCTGGCTGGATCGACTTTCGTACTACGGAGCCTTTGAAAGCACCGAATATCCTAGACAATATATTAGTTTATTATACAGCAGAATTAAAAAACGACTAGACTACGTGTACAGAAATCAGCCGGTGCCGAACAGCGCAGAAACGCGAGATGAAACGAGTAAAAGAGAGCTGAAAAACTAACTTACCGTCGGACATTACTTAGAAAAGGATCTGCTAGATTATTCCTAATGTGATACTAACTGCCGAACGCGTTGATCTACGTTCTACGTTCTGTATGTAGCAACTGCACATACATATTCTTGCGCTACAATAAATAATTGTAGTAGAATGAAGTTCTTTCGTGTGTGCTTTTCTTTTCTTGAGAAAAACGCACCTTGCACATTCGGTGTGTTTCGATTCAGAAGGTACACTTTCAGGGGATTCTGACACACTGTCATTAGTGGGGACAGCTCAATGAGGTCCAGCTTGTTAGCTTGCTTCACCGGCAAGGTGAACGAAAATTAATCGAAATCTCAAAATTTTCGGGAATCTTGTAGAATAGAAAGTAGATCATGCTATTCTGGTTTCAACCATTCGCTTTTCAAATTGAAATATTCGAATTTAAAGCGACTTATGCTACTGCCGGCCTTGCCGGCAGTAGCATAAGTCGCTTCGAAAATCGTTTGAATTGTCTTACGATTAGTTTAGCGACAGAGAGATAGAAATACCACCGATCTTATTTACAACCGCATTCGCAGTGGAGTGGCTCACCTCTGGTAGGTTTCATTCGTTACTTACGGGCCCTTCTGACTAATGCGGCTCTATGTCGCTCTGGCTACTGTTCTGAATATTTCACCTTTCAGAAGAACAGACGCGCAGTTTGCCAGCTGCAATACGAACGTCAGTCACGCCTTCACTGTGAGTACTAACGCTCTTCGTATGAATCGTGGGTTGGGAGTACAAGTTGTGACTTCTGGCGCTCCGAAACATCGAAAATTGAGTTACCGCAACAGCCGTGGTTTCAAAATTGCAGCACAATTTCAAAATTTTCGAAAAATCTGTCTCCCGTGAACTGGCAGGATAGGCCGTCCTCGTTATATCCTGGGAATACCCTTTAGTGGACTAAGAAAGGTTTTTTTAATTGCACCAAATTAGAAATCCTACTAATAAATGAACGAAACCACGATGTCTGTTTGTCATTTGTCAACTCTAGGGCCCCGAAACGATTGCCCATTAACGAAGTCCCAGTGACGTATTTTGTCCGCTCCTCGCCGTCTTTTGCTGCATGCTTTTTGGGTGATATGTGGGTTGGGGGGGGGAGGTGCAGGGTGATGGTCTGTAATATTGCGTCGACCTATGCTGGTTAACATGTTAAGATGTGAACAATTCTGATGAGTTAACATGTCAAACATGTCAAAACCGACCGAGTTGATCGTAAACAATGACAGATATAACAATGATAACACGTTAATGTCGACGTAAAGTTGCGGACCACCACCCTACACCCCCCAACCCACATAGCGCCGCGCCGCTTTTTGTTCTTCGTTTTATTTGTTATTGCAAATGTTTTATAAATGTTTCCTACTATTCATTAGTTCATTTGGCGGCCTGAAGGCCGCTGAATGGCTGGTGAATGCTATGTCCAAACGACGAGCGGAGCCGATGTTGTCGTGCTCTATGTAGAAAACACTTTCAGTAAAACGGTTGAACCGCTATTCGGCGATCAGTTTTGTTGATATTTTTCCAGCGTGCAAATATGTGGAGAAACACTCTGTGTTTCGAAGTAAAAGTCAATTTATCCAAAACGGATCAAGACTCTGAACTTTTCTTTCACTTTGGAGTATCGAATGCAACAGAAGTAAGCGAGAAACTACACGATTGATAGCTTTCAGTCCGATCACTAGTCAGAAGTCGTGATCAAGAAATCAATGAATCTGCTTTTCAGCGAGGGTGGTGCTCTAGAAGATATGTGGAAGTTGGTAAGTAGCCTATAGTTGTGTCTACGAGAATGAGACCTCTCCGAAATGAAGACAAAATACGTCCCCAGCTGTTGGGTAAGGTATCATCTGTGGATCACCGCGTGTGTGACACACGGGACAACTAACCCGACGACGACCATTCCCTGCGGCCGAGCGGACGGGGCCAATCGTGCTGGTCTGTAATGTTGCGTGGGCTCTCTGCTGGTTAACATGTTATCACTGCCATATCTATCACTGTTTCATTGTGCGGGTATGAACAATTGTGTAGAGGCTACACGACAAACATGCTAAAACCGACTGAGCTGATCGTAAACAAAGGAAGATATGACAGTGATAACACGTTAGAGTCAACATAGTGTTGTCCGGTGGCGGATTATACAGGTCCACGCGTTGCAAAAAGTGTATCCCACCGGCGGAACACATCGTCCACCGCGGACCAAAAGGTGTGTCCCGCCGGCGGGACACACGGTCGTCAATGGTTTAAAATCTTGAATCTTCAACACCACCAACATAATACAAGTAACGCGGATAGTGATCGGATTATGTGACTATTTGCGACACGCGGACCACAAGCATGAGAGAGACTGACAGTAACTGCCGGAATGGCGCAGTCGGGTCCTTTTATACCGGCAGGTATGGACGGGAAAATCTTAGTCACCAAATCACAGTATTATTGTGGGCATGCCAAGGGCCTGGAGATGAATTATCGATATGCCGATACTCATGATAAAGGGTCTATGGCTACTTGGCAAGTCGGGTCCTCCCATGAACCCTAAACAACGCTGCCACTAATAATGAGTTGTCTTTCGGATCTTCTAAGCAAACACTCCTTATGCGAATAGTTAGCGTTAAGCAAACGTTGGAAACAAGCGAGATCTCTCTGGGCAATTGCAAGAAGCATGCGAGAAAACGCACACAACTACTTAACACGACGCTACTTACAAGAAACTCTTTGGAAGCCATTTTCTTCTTCTTGGTGGTAATAGGCTATTCAGATAACTCCAAGCATGAATACCAAGAAATTGTCGAATGTCACTGTTCAAATTCAAGTTGTGATGATCACTTCGAAGAAATAAAACCGGTACATAGAACACTCATCAAAAGTAGGAGAAAAAAGTACACGCAAATATAATATTTTGCTTCAGAACGGTAACGATGTGAATTTGCGCACAATGGCTCTTGGTGACATACTTAACGCTGCCCAGTTACGCATACCTAAAATTAGAATTAAAAAAGGTTAGATGAAATTACATATCTCCGTACTATACTTTCTATAGATAGTCGTTGAATAGGGAACGTATTGTTATACATTTGATAAACTTTAAATACGAAACTTTTCAGAGGAGATTCCCTCTATTAGAAGTAAGGTGCGTTGTTATGCCGTAACTCTTCTCTAGCCAGACTTGAACATTTGTGGTTAATCAGAACCACACACGATGCATTTCAGCCTGTGGAAACGAAAGAAAGAAAGCGACGCCTCCTGCAGTGGGTTTATTTTGTGAGAAGTAACATTGGGATACATTTTTAGGGCATTTCTGAGTTTTCCGGAGTCCCTGATAATTTCCATAGTTTCTATAATTTTTAAGTTCTTTGGCGGGTGTTTGGAGCACTTATAAGTGACTGTACTGACACCTGTACGGTCGCCCGAGTGGTCCTTGCCCGGCTAGCCAAGCCTTCCGCCCCTTCGAGTTTGGGTAAATTGGTCCCAGACTCGTCTGGGAAGGTAGAGACACTAATATGGTATACCGGATGGTCACGAAGGTTATTTCTTAGGCCAAATACGCGTTCACCAAGCCTCTACGACTTGGATAGAGCACAAATACGGTGACAGTAGAGACAACACGAACCACTTCACTTTCATAGAATCCTCTCCTTTCTAACCCATTGGGTAGCATCGGTCGAAGAAGATAAAGTTGGTCAACTTTGGAGTGCCTTTAAGAGAAGTAGAGGGTGTACTCAAATAATCTGTCGAAGGTTGCTCATGAGATTGAGGAATTCGGCAGCTTACTGCTGTTTTGAGCTGAACTCACAGTTGCTTTTCAGCGTGAAAACGACACTCCATCTTGTGATATTGTCAATGGCTACAACTACAATACTATCGTGTCAGTTCTTTCTTATAACCACTCTTCGTCGACTTATGAGAGCAGAGGCGGAGAATCAGGATGACGAAGAGCTGCGAATATTCGTCGAACAGGTTCAGGAACACAACCGTCTTGCGGTTGGCTAGTAATGATGAATGTTTTCACAGGTTATATAGGTAACATGCTGTATCACATGAATGAACTTTTGTACTTTCTGAAACCAGAATGACGTTAATAAATATGCCAAAGCCCGATTTGCTGTGGACGACAGAAAGATGAGGATAATCGTGAGCCGCCGTACTAGGCGCTATGTCCACTTGATACCGTGAACCTGCGGCGACATTTCTCATTCGTGAAGAACGGGGTTTCGGAGACCTCGACGGCTTATGGTGCAACTGCGGCAATCGCACTCATTACGGGCATCTCATTGACTCCGCCGTTTGGCTCTAGCTTAGAACCGCGGCGCAGTTAGAAGAAATGCTCCTGCGTTGCGGTTCGGCCAGAACCAGACGAGAGATTGCGTTTAACATGGGAAGTTGAGGATAAGTAGACAAAGGTCTCGCGACGAGGTCACTGAAACCCCGCCTCATCGCTATGTGTCGGAGAACCCTCCTAAACCCCGTCTAAATCGCGTCGCGCCTTTACGGATATCGGCTTGCGCGCCGTTCGGGGTATATAGCGCCGATGCCCGTCGTGAATCCAGGCCCAGGGCGCAAATTCATGAACGGAAACTTGGGGTATATAACACTCCGGGCGAAATAAACCGGTCTATCCCCGGAAATTCGCATTCATAACGGTCGGGTTTGCGATACCCGACGTGAAGCAACGCAACAGCCGTGATCACCGCTGTGATGGGTAAGCGGCCGTCAGTTCGTAAATCGATGGTTCCGATTTTTTATCAGGATTTTTTTTAGCATGTATTCGGTTGCTATTCGCTTTGGTTTTTGTGATGTAATTTTAAATGTGTTCTCTGTTTGCTAACTAGCTATATTATTCTTCCTTCAAACTTCGAAAAATGATAGTTTGGAATGAAAATTGAGCGGCACAGCAGTTGTGCGGGGATTAGCATTGGAGCGCTCTTACTACGACGGGGTGCTCGACACATCGCCAGCGGGGTGGAATATACCCGCTACATACCCAGAATAAGCTCCGCGGCGCGTTCATGAATGCGAATATGAACGTCGAACGGGATTTCCTGTCTATAGCGCCGATACCCGTCATGAGTCTAGACCCAGGGCCCACATTCACGAACGGACCAGCGGTCTCCGAAACCGCGGCGCAGCCAGAGCCAGACGGCAGAGTCGATAAGAGATTGCGTTTAACATAGGAAGTTTGGGATAAGTAGAGAAAGGTGCGCGTCGTTCACAGGCTATATCTCGGGGTTTATCGGGGTTCACCAATGATGAATGTGGGCCCAGGAGTCAAGGAAATCGGGGTATATTTCAGCAGGGATCCTCGATATTGTGCCTCTCCAAAATCGGGTATCACCAGATCCGTGGCGCTACTGCTTTAGTCACAGTCGCCACAGAGAAATATATGATAGTTCAATTTCGGTAGGTCGGTCTTTTCGACAGTGCTTCTCTCACCGCGCGTTTATGAATACGGGTACGCGCTCCAGTCCGGGTTTTTTTCGGGGGTACATACCGGGAGCAGTTGCAAGAGGCCCTACTGACACTCGCACGGTCGAGCGATCGATCATCGCCCGGGCAAACCATGCCGTCCATCCATCCGGGGTCGGGTAAATTGGTACCAGACTTGTCTGGGAAGGTAAAAACATTGACTTGGTATGGAGGCAGTCATTGTATGTATTTCCTCCATTAATCAAGGGCCATGATATCAGTCGTTGGAATGAAAAAACACGTTATCACCACCAAACAAAAGCATTCATGGAAGGGTGAGGTTCATTTCTTGTATGCTTCTGCTCCTAAAGATGTGGTCCAAGTATCTGTCTGCCATGGTTGCTGCTCTGCTTCATTTCACCGTAATCACGGGCGAAGGAATATGCCGGACCGTGAAGAATGTATGGTTTTGGTCTTCCAGCTGTTACCACTACTAGGATACTAAGAGCATTACAGGAATACGATACCAGAGAAAATTTGCAATACAGTAAGGTGTGTTTCGAAGCTACGGTTCATGTTGCGTATGAAGCGAAAAACAATTTATGCGCCGAGATGACGATCAATGTGGGGATATATGAACCCCCTCAGGTACCTTTTTCCCTAACTGTTCAATTGTGGTCTACGATGAATGCACAGCAATTTAGGCAACATCAGGCTGTTCACGCTACGATAAGGACGGTTGGTGGATGAGCTTCGTTTCTGTTCATTGTGAACAGGATCAAATTGAAGATTATGTTTTAAGGGCAGCCGGTAACACTTGTGTCAGGTGATCAAGTGACCCACATGGAGGCTGGTGAACGGGTCGTGTGCCATTGCTCAGAATACTATTGTTCAATTTTTCAATACTGGCAAGGAGCAATAGCGGTGAGCACTTCTCTAGAGGGTCACTCGTACCCGGCAGTAAAATTGCATTGTAGCTGGGCGGGTTGACGCTAAAAACACTTTATTCTCAATCCCCATGGCCCCACTGCAACAGGGGCCATGGGGATTGAGAATTGAGAACAGCTGTTACACTCCACTATCGCTGCTGAGTGCATGAATCACATGAAGGGTGCTATGTGGGTTGGGGGGTGCAGCGTGCTGGTCTGTAATATTGCGTCGACTCTATGCTGCTTAACATGTTAAGTTGTGAACAATTCTGAAGAGTTCACATGTCAAACGCGTCAAAACCGACCGAGTTGATCGTAAACAATGGCAGATATAACCATGATAACACGTTAAGGTCGACGTAAAGTTGCGGACCACCACCCTGCACCCCCCAACCCACATAGCGCCACATGTAGAATCTTGGAATTCGGTGAAAATCAAGAACGATTTTTCAGGTCCTGCTATATCACACCCATGCTGGGAGCTACTTCTCTTGGGCTGATCGCTACTGCATTAACAGTACCATATACAGCTACACTCAGCACCCTTTTCTACGGGAACAAGTAGATGACGGTAATTTACGCTCTTCCGTATCGCTTTCATAACAAACAAAGACAACGATCAAGTTAACCGTAGCAAAGTCTCTCAGAATCGATAATTCCATCGTAGTTGATTTTTCAAAAACTCCAGAAACTACAACTACAACAACTACAACGGAGGAACAAACAACTACAACAACTACAACGGAGGGACAAACAACTACAACAACTGCAACAACTACAACGGAGCAACCAGCAGAAACTAGCAAGGAAAAACTGGCAACGGAGGAAATAGGAGGAACCGCCGAAGAAAAACTGACAACGAAGAAACCTACAGTAACCAAGGTAAGTGCTGTCAATGAATTTTCTTTGTCCAGATACCTTCTCTAATCGACATTTAATGCTCCACAACCAAGACCACTTTTCAGAAACGCACTAAGACTACTAGAGAAGAGCTGCTGTAAGTTTTCTTATAAGACACAGTGTTAAAGTTTTCTTACCACCTGATGGGATATTGGAAAAATATCTCAATAATATCTGAGTTTGAGAAAATTTCCAAGTTTGTTGTTGAATGGGTACATAGACTACTACGGCTCTTAACGTTTCACGTGCTCTCGCAATCGTTGAGAAAAAAGCTCTATATCATCAGATAATATAATGAAAATTAGAGCTATATTATATATTTTTCGTTTCAGCCGAAAGCTGTCGCTACACCTGGTCATGCTCTCAATGACGATGCTTACATTGATGCTTTGCCAGCTTGTCTTCATCTCCAAAATTCGAAATCACTATAGAAATACGCCCAACACCAAGCGTAAACATAAAGATCACCAATCCTATAGCGTCAGCTATTGATCGACCGCACAGTACACGTTCGTTTCATATACTCCCATAAAGTCGTAACTGAATAATGTTCGTGTTCTTTGCGATTGTAAATAAAGGTTTTGAGTTTTGTGTATCCAATGAACCCAACCCAAACATAAACTGCACTTGAACCTTGTGTTCAATTTTGTAAAATTACCACAAAGTTTATAACATCTCTTGTGCTGTTGTTCTCCACACCTACTACACGGCGAAACAGTCAACTCTTCACTCAGTACTTCTTGAGAACCAGGAGCAAACTATCACATACAAGGGCCCAGACCTGACGACGTGCAATTTGAGCGACGAATTAGCCGTTGTAAATAAAATCGAGCGATACACACGACATCGAGTATTCTCGGTCAACGCGACGTTTGCGGCGGCCGCATTGTTTCATTGCAACGCGCGGTCACCGCCGCGGTTAAGACTGCGAATTCGTCGCTCAATTTTTTGTCGTCTGGTCTGTAAGGGCCCCAAGGAAAGAATCTTTTTCAATAGCGCGAAAATGTCGGACGCGGAACGAATTCGTATAGGCGTCAGTATTGCACGCGGTCTGCAACTGCACAACGTTTTGAGGATGTGTCACATTTGACGACAACGGCATCTCAACAGCCAGGAAAAATCAGAAAGTAGTTAAGGAGAGGAGCCTTATGGCCACGAGCATAGATAGGAACATGTATATAGTGAGTGACTATGTTAAAAATGCCAGGTAGGCGTCTTTCGAGCGTGAGTTTGCCTGGGGCTACGTAAGCACAAGCTAAGGAAGGAACTCCGGACTGTGTGAAGCACTGGTTCCCTGTCAATGGAGGGCCTAAAGGGTAGCGATCGAAAGCAGAGCGATAGTTGAAGCTCAAACTAAGCACTGTAGAAGTTTTCGGCGCTATTCAACTCAACGGACTCCAGCACTCGATTTTTTTCAGTCGTCGAAAAATTCGCTGAAACCTTGCAGGGTAATTGAGGGCGCTGATCACGGATATGCTGTCCGTTCTTCAGGTGGGTGGTCTCGGACCACCCAAATCGCTACTTGAGTAGTGCAGTCAGGATCACCGGTTCCGCTGAAACTTTGTCTATGGGGGTTCTTTGGTGTCCTGAATACAATAGTGAAGTCTGTTTTCCAATTGGCGGCCGAATACGGTAGTTATAGGTAAGTACCTACTGACCGTCCCGTGAGTCCCATCTACAACTACCGTATTCGCCGCCATTTGGAAAATGGAGTTCACCGTCGTATTTGGGACACGAGAGAACCCCCATAGACAAAGATTCAGCGAAATCGGTTATTCCGACTGGACCACCCAAGTAGCGACTTGGGTGGTCCGAGACCACCCACGTGAAAAACGGACAGCAGATTCGTGATCAGCGCCCTCAACTACTCCCTGTGCAAAGTTCCAGCGAATTTTTGAGGAAAAAACTTCTGACTGAAAAAAATCGAGTGCTGGGATCCGTTCAGTTGAATAGTGCCGAGTTTTCAGCGCGAAGGATAAGTAACTGCAACCCGTTGCCAACGCTCACCTTCGCTATCCACTAAGCCATCTCGACACGTTGAGAACTGTTCTTTGCACTTTTATGTCGCTCCTTCCCCGTATGCGCGCGAACTGCCTATAACGCTGTGCAGTTACACACATGGCGCAATTTTTGACGCTTAGGACCAGTTCAGAGTGTTGCTACACGCAGCTGCAGCAACGATAAAGTATAGGAATTGCAGCGCTGCAGCAGCTGCGTGCAGCGCTGTGCAGCAGCTGCAGCAGACAATTCCCACCGGAATTTTATTGTCGTGCTGCAGGAGAGGTTGTGGCTGCGGACTTGAATGGGCGCGGGGATCCCGCAACGATCGTCCTACTGATTTCCCATCGACGCCATGCCACCGATCGATCATGTGATTCCTATCACGAAAACCTGCTGCTGTGCTGGTGCTGCAGAAAACTGCAGCAAATCTGCAGTAACGCGGTCGTCCCACAGGAACGACGCTTCGCCCCTTTGTTGCTGCAGCACAATCATGCAGCAACCCTTTGAACAGGCCCTTATACGAATGCCCTCCTTGTTTTCTCAAAGGAAAGGTGTACCGGGCAGTTGTAAGACCGGCGCTGATCTACGGCAGCGAGTGCTGGCCCGTAACTAAGGCCCACGAAAAACGCATGCACTCTGCGGAAATGAGGATGCTCCGGTGGACATGCGGATGGACACGACTGGATAGGGTGAAGACGTCAGAGAGGTTATGAGGACAGCTCCAGTGCATTTTAAGATGCGTGAGCAGAGGCTCAGGTGGTTCGGACACGTGGTGAGAAGGCCTGATGACCACCCAGTACGAAAAGTACTGGAGTTTGAGGTTCCCGGAAAGCGACCACGAGGAGCGCCCAAGAAAAGGTGGAGCGACGTGATTAAGAACGACCTCAAGGAAGTTGGGGCAACGCTCCAAGACGCCCAGGATAGATGCAAGTGGCGACTACTGACGAGGACAGCGGACCCCGCGACGGTGCGGGACAAAACGCTAAGGAGATGATGATATACGCTGTTCAAAAGTCGTGATCTGGGCCCAGATTCATGAACGGAACGAATGAGGATCACCCAACGAAGAAACTCAAAAAACTAAATTGCAAGAAAAACAGCAAAATATGAATTTAAAAAAGTCACCACTCCGCCGCTATCGATTGCCCGAATTATGTGTCGACGGCCGCTTGCCCGCAATGAGTGCGATTACGCAGTTGCGCCACAAGCCGTCGAGGTCTGCGAAACCCCGCCTCATCGCGAGGTGTAATAGTCCTGCCTAAACCCTGACTAAACCCCGGCGCGCGTTCAGGAGTACCGGCTTGCGCGCCGTTTGGGGTATATTTCGGGGTTTATCTCGGGTATAGCGTTCACGAATCCGGTCCCTGAACGTAAACTCGTGAACAAGTGGTACCGATACCTTCTAACTGACCTCACCACAGCCGAAGATTGGCCATCAAATTCTGCTGGCCATAGCTTCTTGGACGGCTCTATGTGGTCCACCTTGAGAACAAGTCGTGCTGGGCAACACACTTTTAGCCTCTCAAATTTAGTCAAATTTATGTCTCTCAAATTTGCTCTCGTAAGAGCGCGGAACAAGATAGAGGACAGCTTCATGTCAGACCGTTTATGCGTTCCCCAAACGTCCTCGCATCTCTATTCATCAAAACAGTCCGGATTGAACAGTTCGTTGATAAATTAGATTTTTTGAAGATGTTGTTAGCAATTTGCTGAAAAGTTTAGAAAGTTTGAATAGCCTGAGGCTGCCTCGGTGAAAAGTTTTAAGTTCGCTTCGAACTTCCGTAGTTTTTAACCACGCCATACAATGGCGTTCAACGGGTGTTCAACGAAGGTCTATCATGTTTAATATCGTCAGGATATCGGTTTTCGCTATGAAGAGGGAGATTATCCCTATCTCAAATTAAGCATTAATGAGGCGGTGAAGTTCATTTTTCATTATCTCCTCCCTCTGACGATGGAGTTCAACTATATGTTGGCTGTCGTTGCTTCACTACAGCTTTCTCTGGTTCTTTCGATGGATACAAAGTGTGCAATTTCACAGTCGATCTTCGACCACTATGTAAGAGCGTTTTTGCTTCTTTCTGATAGGGGTTGGCACAGTCTGCCCACGGCTGCATCATCAATTGCAATCGTATGCGGCTACATTTCTTCCTTCTATCGAGGATCGGAGCTCCCCGCTAGGAAGCTGGGTGCTATGTGAGTTGAAAAGCGCATCTGCAATGATCTGCAATATTGCGTCGACTCAATGCTTGTTAACATGTTATCATTGTCATATCTATCATTGTTTCATTGTGATGGTGTGAACAATATACATCCTTCATAATAGTACATATGACAATGATTACACATTTGAATCGACGCAATGTTGCGGACCAGCACCCTGCAGCCTCCCTCCCCCTCCCGACCCACATAGCACAGGAAGAGCTTAGGCCCCTGTTATAGTCCCGTTCCCGATCGCCGATCGCCGGCGACCGGAAAATGCGCGGCGACAGCGATGGCCGGCGACCGTCGCCGACCATCGCCGACCGACGGCGATGGGCTGCGACGGCCGGCGACCGTTCAGATTGGGGCGCGTTTTCGGGCAGTTCTTGGAATGTTGCCAAAGAATCTAAAACTATTAGGTTGGAAACTAATTTCGTGGACTGTTTTGCAGTCATTATTTCTAGCAAACACAACTTGCTTGAAAGTTCACCTACTTCACTGCTCTTTTAACCGTTTGATAGAGCATATCAAGTAGTTTCTAAAACCATTCATAAACCCTGTTATTTTTGTTTACAGGGAATGTTTTTCTTCTTGAAATGAAAACATCCAAAACCAGTGTTTGCCAAGGTCTTCTTCATGAATACCTGTTTAGCCACTAGGTTACTGAAACGTTACAATTTGTGTGTGCAGAATCTTAGGATGATGTCTTGAAGCGATTGATGGCACTCAAAGATTTCAAGAGATTTTGAGCAAGCAGTTCCAAACGAAAACAAAAGTGCACTTCGGATGACCTACGGAGCTCGGTCGGAAGGCCGTAACTAGTTCTTTCGAAAGAAACTAGAGATCAACAACGGCTATGTAGACGCTCGAAGTCAAGTGCTTAAAAAGCTGAACTGAAACGGTTCTGCACTATATTAGTTTTTCTGTAAAACTGGCCAACAGGTGCCTTGCGATTTCACCCGTCGCGCGACAAGGGTGGGGCGGATGCTGCAAACGAACTTTGAGCTTTCTCCAAAAGCGAATAACCGGTTCAGAAAGGGGTAACGTGCGATGGAAAGAGGATATCTCTTAGTAATCACTGACTTCCTAGCCGGCCACCCAAAACAAAATGAAGGCCGCTACAGATCCTCAAATCCACCTCCTCACAAGAGGCTGATGATCTCAGTCTGGAGGTTCTACGAAGGTGCCACCTTTCGAAAATTGATCGGTGGTAGTCTCAGTATTCACCTAGAGCCCTACTCTCTTTAGCCTGGCTGTCTACAGGTTGAACTACGCGGTAGTCGGTTTAAGCAGTTCTCTGAAAGTTGTGTCACCACTCATCAAGACACCGCCAAACATCACGCTGAGTTTCGGTCGCTCCAAAAATCCGAAGATGTAAGCTGGGAGACTCTTGTTTATGCAGGTTATAGTGCAGATAGAGCACTATATGTATGACATTTATTTTGGTTTTTCCTGCCTTCTCTGGGACAAAGACGATCCAGTAATGAGGTGTAGGTCAAAATGCACCTGCGAAAACAATTCCTTTCAAAAAACTCAGCATTTCTTAGGAAGTGGAATGGGGCAGTAACCAGAGAGTGGAGAAATATCTCTTCGTTTCGGTGGTTCATATGTCGTTTGGGTAACATTTTTCTTTATTTAGTAACTAACACTTTTGTTGAAGGTGCGTGAGAGTCCACGAAATTAGTTGCCAACCTAATAAAAAACTACCTATAAAACTACCCAGTAATTACAGCAACAAAGTACTGGGAAGGACATTACATCCCAACGATTGCAAATAATAGCAAACAACAAATGAGAGCAACAGCAATATCTAAAATGAAAGCGAGAATTGAGAACAACAAACTCGTCCGTTTCGTCCCTGAACCTTAGACGGAAAAAATTGAAAAAAAAACAACATAGAGCCATCCCCGGGACTCATCAGTAAGGTAGGTATGGCTCATCAAAAAAAAACATAACAATGCGCAATGTAACAAAATGGTAGAAATACAGGATCGAAGCTCGACCCTAATCACAAAACAAACACCAAAACGACATGAAACATAAAAAAAACAAAACAACACTAATAAAATACATAACATATGTAAAAATTCGAAATAAAAACCCTACCGCTGAAAAAAAAACTCACCTCGGTTGACAACGGCGACGGCCAGTCGCAGTGCACAGCACAGCGACCGGCCATCGCCGACGATCGTCGGCGCCCGTCGGCGCCCGTCGCCACCCGTCGCCGATCGTCGGCGATCGGCGGCGATCGACCGACGGGACTATAACAGGGTCCGATCGTCACCCATCGCCGGAGAGGGTGTAACTGCCGAGACAACTCGTCCCGAGGCGGCCGTTCGCAGTGTCATTTTGAACGGTCCCCTTACGACCCGTACGAGTTGCGTTCGCCAATCGCCGGCGATCGGCGATCGGGAACGGGACTATAACAGGGGCCTTAGATAGTTCTCCGTTGGGAAAAAGTGGATTACGTTCAACGTCCGACTTCGAATAAATCTCGGCATGGGTATTCTCAGGAATGGAATGTATAATAGTTAGCGATCGACCAAGATTGTTAAAACTTCATTCCTTACTTACGTTTCGGCGATGTCACCTCCGTCAGAGTCTGGAAGATCGAAGTTTTACTCGAGAAACTACTTGCCCAAATACTATTTCATCTTACAACAGATAATTCTGAAGCGTGGAAGGACGAGAAAACAATGTGCAGAGAAGGCACTAAAGATGTACCTTAATGGTGATTGCCGAGACAGACCATCAGTCAACCCTTGCCGTGGAAGTATGTGGCTGAATGATCCGAACCCTGTGCACCACCCACCGTGGTGGCCTCAGTGGCCGCGATCAGCCAGATCAAACCCACAAAGGTCCGCGAACGGAGCCAACTCTTGGCTAAGCGGAATGCACTCCTCCTTGCGGTTGATCTTATTGTTAGGAGCCCTGGCTGCAATCCAAAACGCCTCCAACGATCGGCGCCGTGATATCGGGTTCACGGGCCAGAACTGGCTCCACCACCTCGATTTAAGGGTCTTCACGTCGACGCACTTCGTGCATTACGTTCCGCATCTCACAAGACATCACAAAGCCCACTTGATAGAGAAGGATGTGACCCTTGTCATCTCGCTGCTACCAGAATCAAATCACTCCGAGTTTTCAGAAATGTTCCATGATGGAATAGTAGCATTAATCAAGCAAATAGCCGATAGAAATATTATAGATAACCAATCGCCTACCATACCATTTGTGTATGCAAGGATTGGTCGCAAAACCGACTGATGCCCGAAAATGTCTCGACATACAACCCCATGTGGGGGTATCTCGATTATTCGAGGTACGTGTTGTTTGTTGAAATTTGAAATATCCTTTCTTCTGCACGACGGACATAAAACAATTCAGAAACAATCTTGTATACGCATCGGCACGGACGGTTGGTACATGAACTTTTTGTTATGCCAGTTCATTATGTTCCGCACAGACTCTTTATTGCTTCATAAGAGAGTTTTTCGTGTGCACATTTTCATGGAGTCTAATAAAAACCATATTCTGTCCACGAAGATCTGAATTACGATCGAACGGAAGAATAAGTCGCAGTGCGCGTTCACGAGCGCCTTTGAAAAGTAGTCAATTGAATGAAATAGAAGTTTGAATCAGCGAAAAACTTTCCAGGACAACTTGCTACTCCCCTAGCACCGCATCTAGTCAGTCATTTGCGAGCCAATGAGACGATCGTGTGCCACTGCTCAGGAGACGACTGCTCGTTTCAGGATCGAGAACAGTGGAAGCATGCACTCGTGGTGAGGAACGGTTCGCTAGGTGCACTGCTGAAGTAGTAAAGCTTTCAAGATCATCTTTTCAGCAGTCACTATATCGGTCAACAAGTATCATATCGAATACGGATATTTACTGCATTCGCGAACGTCTTCTCTCCAATAAACGAGTTTCTCCTCGGACAATCACGATAGAAGTCAGAACCACCACTGCAGGAACGACCACAACTGAAACCACCACCGCAAAAATGACCACAACTGAAACCACCACTACAAAGATGATCAACGAGACGAAGGAAACGCCAAGGCTGCCACCGAACGATACTGGTAAGTCAGGCGCTTCACTCGCTGATTTAACACGTTAACGACAGTGTGGCGCAGTGGTGCGCCACGCTCAAGCGGCCGCGTGAGTCCGTGTGGCGCAATGCTGCGCCACAGTTTTGTATTGCATTTTTCGATACGTTTCAGAATTTCGAAGGATGTTTTGTGTCACTTTCTAGTAGACCTTTGCACATTGTTATAGGAAGCATGGTCCATGAAAATAATTCTTAGCATCTGATTTACTGGAATTTTTGATTGTGCACTAGTTTCCTTTACAAGTGAAAACAAATAATGGTTATTGCAAGAAACAAATAAATGTAAACAAATATTGGTTACTGAAACAAACACATAAATATGAACAAATATTGTTTATTAGAATAAACAAATAATGAACAATAAAAAATAACAATTTCCTTTCAACCTGGTTAGGGAAAAAGGACATTCTAAAAGCTTCCGCCTGTTATTTTTCTATTTTCATTGCCAAAAAAGGAATAGTCACAATCCCCGATATTACAGAACTGTATATGTAGTCTTCGAGATTTACTATTCACTTCCATTTCCAAAAAATTCGCCGTATACCGGCATCATGCCACAGCCTCGGCGCGCTAGAAAATCGTTTGGTCCCACGAGCGAGACACGCGAAAAAGGCGCTGTCGTCAACGTGTTAATAACCCAATTATCACCTAGAGAGAGCGCGTGTGGTGCAGTGCTGGGAAGCCTTACTGACGGAAGAACAAACGATCCTCGTCCAGTCATACTTAGCCTTCTATCCCCTCGGCTTTGGACCACCTGGTACCAGACTTGTATGGGAAGGTAGACACTGACTTGGTATAGCGGCAGGCCCCGCAACCCATTATAAGTGCGAAATACGCCTTCAACGTGCCTCTACGATTCTACATAAGCGGAACAGTAATGCAACGGCGCCTCCTCAGGGTACTGATCAACGCCGACACCTTTACCTTTACCTAAATAAACATAAATAAATGAATAAGTAGATTGATAAATAATCTTGTTATCACCTGAAATGTCTCCGAGATTTCCACATCTATTCTATACATAATTTCTTATCGGAGTACTTATTTTGTACGTCCGTTTTCAGCTGAGTTGAAGGTAACGACGGAAGAAACAGTTGCTATAAAAGTAAGTGGTTCGAATACCGATGTTTCCTCCAAGCTGTTTCGGTTCTAATTCTTTTCATTCTATTTGGTCATTCTCCAACACAGAAACAATTTTTCAGAGGAACGTCACTTCTAAAACTACTAGAGCAGAGCTGCTGTAAGTTTTCCTGAACTGGTAACAGGGTATCAAACTTTTCTTCTCAACTTTAAACCGATATCAAAGATATTTCTGTAACATCTGAGTTTATGAAAATTTTCAAGTTACTGCTTGGCTAGATAGACGACGATGCACTTCGCGTCTCACCGCAAACATGAATATTTCATTTTCAGATAAAAGTTTGACTGAGCTATATTTTATAATTTCGATTTCAGCAGGAAGTTGTCGCTTCACTTGGTCATGCTCTCGATGGCAATGCTAACGCTAATGCTTTGCCAGCTTGTATTCATCTCCAAAGTTCGAAATCATTATAGGAATTTGCCCAACAACGAAGATAAATATGGTGTTTTCTAGTTTTGTCCATCATTAAGAGTCAGGAACGTAACCATCTTTAGGCATCGAATTGTTGTCATGATTTTTGTCATTGTTCTTTTCCTATAGAATAACCTTATAAGGCATAGCCAAGCGATATTCCCGTTTCCTTTCATCGTGTCACCTGTCAGGTGGTTGTTGTTTGGAATGCTTTTAATAAAAAATTTAGTTAGTCATCTGTAGTATCATTGATAACAGAAAAATACAGCAATTGCTCTTCAGGAGCTCAATAGTGCCTATGGAACCGAACGGCAATGTATGCCGAGCTTTAGGACCCACCTAGCTGCAAAGGTTGAAGTTTTGCCAGCATGGGTAGAGGTAAAGTCAAAGTGGTCGGTATTAATTAGCTCCCTAAATGCACACCATATATTCGATCTCCATTTTTTAACCCTAGAGGGATAGTGAATGCGTATTTGACCTGTACAGTGATTAACGGGGATAGCCGCTGTTCCAAGTTACTGTCTTCACGTTTCCAGAAAAGTCTGGTACCCATTCGCCCGACCGAAGAGAAATGGCAGGCTTTGTTTAGCCCTGAGGGCTTCAATGGCTCGGCCGTTCCGGATTATCAGTAGCTCCTCGTATCAATCCACCAAGCGCTCCTATCAAGGTTGCTGAGATATTTTTGACCTAGGGGAAGTGGGTATGATGGAGATATGGTCTTAATTTTCATTAGATTTTTAACTCCTTACAATTAGTCAGTACCTGAAATCGGTTAAACGCAACAGTTTCTGACTTTGGAAAAACCAAAGAACTTCGAAGAACAATTGTATTCGCCAGATAACCCAGACATATGTGGACGGTCACAACGGGCAAACGGCTTTGTTAATAGCCGATATAAGTTCGCATAATTTATTCCGTACTCCGCCTGTTGTCGCGCTATTGTCATTCACTTCACTGCTGACAATCGTTTCGTGTACCGCAGCCAGTAATCCTGGCACTTTATCGTTTAAAAAATAAAGGTTTTGCTGCACTTCTGACGATGGAACTTCGTGCAAAAAAAGTCCAATATGTTCCGAATTTTGTTACTCACTTACCTTGCGTATTATGTAGAATTGGTCACAATTGGAAGATTCTAGCTTGTGCGCCCAAAATTATTGAATTCTTCCTCCGTGATACTATATGTAGATAATTGCTTAGGTACAAAGTTCTTTCATTGCCTTGCTTATTTCGAATCACTTGATGTTTTTTTTTTCGTGGAACGTGAATTTTAGCTCTCTTAATTAATGAGAGCAAAAAGTTGCGAACGCTATTGCTGTCTTCAGATCTTACCCTATAGCCATAGTAACCTTTTTAGAGAAGTTGCCCTTCGGAAACGCTCATTGTAGGATCACCGTAATCGACGATGGCCAATTTTCGCTATGTCATCCTTCTGTCGGCCACTCTTTCCATGACGTTCATCTACAGTAATCGAATAGTGTTCGGCTTCACAGTCATCTGTCAGGTACCGGATAACAGCAACACTACCACGAGCGGTTTGTTTACCGATTTGCGATTGATAGTCAGTGGTGTACGATCATTGAAAATCGTTCGCCTCACGAGCGCATTTCCCGTGGTACAATTTATTCACTCATACTCTCTGAAGGGCACAGCAGCAAAATATATTCAAACACGAAAATATTTTTTGTGCAATAATATTTTAGAACAAGCTCTTTAATTACCGGATAATTGCCGGGGAAAGGTCGTCCCTCCTAAGATACTTGCGGAATTACCGAATGTATGTTCACAGTGCAGCTGTATCCCGGTTAACTTTGATTTTGTTTATGTTTCTTTTACTTTTAGCGCACAGATGATTCATATTGACGATATTGAATAAATAAAGGAATAAATAAATTTTAAAAAAATAGACAGCGGTTGTTTCTAGCCCTTTCTTGAGGATGAGTACGTAACTGAGCTGCAACAAAAGTTTTACAGTTTTTTAACAACGTTGAATTCGTATGTTTGGTATTGAAGTCATCAGCTTCATCAGCTTTGCATTCTCTCTTTGCATATAACGTCGGAATTCAATTTTGTCAAAAAAGTGCACAAGTTTTATTGTAATTCAGTCACACAGTTATCCACAGCCCGTGATTGCGCGAAAGACGGTATGATGGGATAGACTTCATCAACTTGGAGCTCTGGCAAGGTCACCGAATGTTCACTTCACACCTAAAACTTCACAATTTCCATGCGATCTGTAAACCAAAAGGCAGATCATTTATCCTGATTGCAGCCATGTGTTTTTCATTCAAAATAAATAGAATTAGAAGCATTTATAAGCAGGCGGCCTTTGCGGTTGCAGCGAGGGCCGCCGGAAGCGTTTTTGCTGCGGTACTGTAACACCCGTATCCCGCCTATGGGCACCTTCAGATTCTACTGCGGCAGTATACCAAAGCAGTAAAAAGGGTGGTGCGCATATTTCCGCAATAGCTGCGCGCTTTTCCGGCCGTCCACTGGGCTGTCGTTGGTCAAAAAACTATTAGGGCCCCTCCAGACTCTACTGTGGCAGTAAACCAGATATTCAAAACTTTGTCGCCCACAAATTTCGAAACGGATGTCAGATTCGTGATCAGCGCCATCGACAACCTCACAAAGCGAATTTTCAGCGAAGAATAATTTGATCGAGATTAGATCCGATTTTGGAATGACATACTGCGCTGCTGCAGCGCGTGCCGCGGGTACCTATCCTTCATCATTGCTGCGTTGCTGCAGCAGTGAAGTGTGACTGGGCCTTTAGTGCACGGTTGGCGATATAGGCGGTTTTCGCGAAAAAAGTCAGAAACCGGATAATGTGCTACTGCGCAGCTGCGCCGCCGGTCCTTATGAGTCAATGATACTGCGGCTACAGCGCAGTAAAGTGTGAAGGGGTCTTAGGTAGCGTTGAATTTCAGACTATTTCCTCAACGATTCGGCGATGAAAGCATGGATGTTCACGGCGACTGCAATCGGAATGTGTATAGGACCGATTCCGCTCTATTGGGCCTATAAGGCCGACACAAGGTGCCGCACTTTATGGTTGTCGGCTCGGTCGAAGATTTATTTATTTATTTATTTATTTATTTAATGGACGACTAAAACAACGAAAACAATGAACACGTGACAGAATTGGCAACCGCGTACAAAGGAATCCCTTTTAACAGGCAGAAGAGGGGCAAAAAGGTTTCAATACAGTGAAAAATAGAGATGTAGCTTGATCGTTGATTATCGAATCATCCTTTTAAACACACTCATTTTCGTTATTGATCTTCTGTCTTCTGGATTGATTCCATAGAAAACCTAGGTAGTCAGAGACTGCCGTTTTTCTAATAACTTCCCGTCCAGATAAAACCTCGATTAAGAATATTCTTGAATTGTTTCTGGTTCAGAAAACTGATTCTCGGTTACGGTATCGTGTCCGCCCTTGCCACGCTGCTGTATCCCTTGGCGGATCAACTTGGAATGTGGCCATCGTTAGCGGCTCGATTTTTTACGGTTCGGCTTTTTTAGGCGCTATTTTTTCAATATTTTGCAATGAAAAAGTGATTTTTCGAGTGAAAGTCACTTTCTAGGGTTTTGCCCAGGCCAGCCAGCTTCACATCACCAACGAAGTGGCCCAAATATGGGCGCGTGACAGCGAAATGTCGCTGTTCTTCTCGACTCTGCTCTGCTCATCGCAGGTCTGCTGACGGAAAAAATTAGAGGAAATTTCGAAAATTAATTTTCAATTTCATAAGCGAAACATGAGTTGTTGGTGAAATGTTCAGATAGGACCGCTGTTTACGATGATATTGGGTGGTGAGCTGTGTTCGTCGTCGCTTGGATGGGCGGTGAAGCCGATTTCAATTCATTTTATTCTAATTCTTAGCTTATCTAGGTTTTTCAGAAACTGCTCTTTTCAAGAATGAGAAACCTTAGAAGAAAAAAGTTATAAGGAGAAGTTAGAAGCTTCTACTATTTAACGCCCGATTTTTAAGGCCACCTACTACGTCTTGGGTATGCTCTGCCTGGTGACAACAGCGCTCTTTGCCTTTTTGTACACTGAGGATGTTAAAGAGAACAGGTTTGGCGACATTTTCCTTATGGAAATTATCGAAAAAAAAGACGAAAAATCAGAAAAAAAAATGTCCAGGTTCGTTTCCGATCGTGAAGCGGTGCTAATCATCGAAGGACGCAAAGAGGTCAGCGCCAAAGCTCCAGTGCCCTACATCGACCTACTCACGGACGTCTCTGTATGGACCACTCTGGTGATGTTCGTTGGTTATTACATTGGTATGATCATCTACCAACAGTACAGTCCCACCTTTATTAAACAGGTACGATCGATAATCTCTTGTCGATAATCGATAAGTGATTGGAGAAAAAAGAAAACGAACAATTTAAGGTGCTCAACTATTCGATTCGCGAAACCGGCTATTTCTCGGCGATACCAATGATAGCCGCAATCGTTATTAAGTTGGCTGTTGGAAAACTGATGGGTTCGATTACCGTAACGTTCGGATTTTTGCTACCGCATACCGCGGACGTTCTTATTTAGACCACGGGCTGGGACTGAATCAAAAGTGGAGACTTGCGGCACCGCTCGTTCTACTCGAGGCATTTAGCGCAGTGTCGATTTTCCTCACAGGATTTGTAGGTTGATCAGAATTTTCTAATCTTTTAACCCTTGGGAATTATTTTTTAGGTAAATAAATATCATAATCACAAGGAGGAATAGGTTCTAGTTAGGACGGAACACATTTTCTGGTGTTTGCAGGTGGATGATCGGATGATCGCCTTATTTTTCGATATGTTGTTCGCATCGCTTCACTTTTTTGTTCCCGTTATGTGAATAAATCGTCCAACACGTTCGACTTGGAATCGACTACATGGCGACCACGGCAGGATACGAACCTGCAATCTTCTGCTCTCCACGAACGATGTCGTAGTGCTTGTGTCCGACGATGTTAGGGTCCATGATACGTGAGGTTGGATCGACAGGGGATCGACAGCGGGATTGATGGCCAACTCGGCAATACCTCTAGACAACACAGTGGTGGCGTCCAAGTGAGCGAAAGTGGTGGCTGGAGCAGGATCAGTCAAGTCGTCAGCAGGCACGTAGATGGCCTGCACGGAAGTGATGGATCCTTTGGTGGTGGTGGTAATTCTCTCATGCATGCTACGCATTTCCTATCGTCCGAGAAGAGCGGATACCTCCGAACCGGCTTGTGTGAAACGGAAAATGTTGTCGATGAAAAGCAGCACATCTTGTCCTTCCTTGTCGCGGAAGTACTCGGCAACGGTCAAACCAGTTCGTTCATCTGACCGTACACAAGCGATACTTTCGAGTTGTTGCCCTTGAGATCGATGACACCTCCTTCAATCATTTCGTGGTACAGATCGTTACCCTCACGAGTTCGTTCTCCGACACCAACGAACACCGAGTAACCTCCGTGAGCCTATTGTTGATCAATCAGTGTTAGTCGGTTGCTAAGTTCGGTGGAAACTGCAACCACTATCTTTTATCTCGACGTTGTACGGGTGATGCCTCACATTCAGTTGCGTGCAACAACATTCGCACGAGACGAACATAACTGGACTAAACAACCAAACATGACGACACGCGAACCCCAGTTCGACGTAGGGGAGGCAGCTCCCGATGTACGAATAGCCCGCTTTCTCCGACTCGTTGAACCTGCACACCCGCTAAGTTTCGACGACTCGAGAGGGAGAATTTTTGCCATATCGAGCGTCGCGGCACTGCTATACGGAACGACCGGTTGGATACTGGCATCAACAGGAATTGACTGGACCATCTGGACCGGAATATCTGAAGTGGACGAGTTCCAGCGACAGTACATCGACACGATTGTTTCGGCTGCGTTCCTAAACCACGTGATCAACCCACGAGAGCGTTGGTGGACATGGACCGAGTGGGAAGAAGTCTTCTCCCAATGGATACGTACAGACCGCGAACGTCCCGTCGTATATAGCGCAGTACCGTGGTGGATGATACTGTATGTGGTTGAGAAGTTCCACGGACTCATAGAGGGCCAGTTGACATACCAGTATCGACCCACCAGTATTGACGGAGCCGTAGCAAATACAATGACGTGGGGATGGCTTGCATCTCGGACGACAGAGTGGCAGGCCTTAATGCGCATAACATCAATCCTCGGTCCTGTGCTCAAGGAAGACACCAGCATATAATTTAACGTAGATAGAATCCCTGCTATTGTTTAACTTTGTTTGAGTTTTCGATCTACAATATTGTTGTTTGTCCTCGGTTGTAACAGCTGGCAGTTGTGTTTTTCTTTAGTTGCATTTTTTTCTTTTTCTCACGGCTGTCTCATACTGCCGTAATAAATAAATAAATAAATAAATATGCGCTACGATGCGGCAGACGGACATCACGATCCCCATGGAGATAGGAATGACAACGCGACTATTCGACACTGCACGCGTAGGCCGATGGGTGGACGGACAGCTGCTGAGCAAGATCGACGGCAGAAGAAAGGCGCTGGAGGTTCCCGGCATGGTGCTGCCTATGGTACATTCCTTTCTATTCCACATTTCCCAACGCGTACTGGTTGTGCGGACACCACTGCCGCCAGGAACTCCGATGGCGGGAATTACCACGTCTGGCAGTTGGCCGGGATCCGTGGTGGAACTGGTTACTCGAGGGGGCAAAGGCCGCGCTCCCGCACCTACTGGCAGGTAACATTCCAATCGCCCTTTTGAAAGGTGCCGGAGGTGCATTCAACGCTTTTTTAGAATCACAGATACAAAAGACTCATATGAAGAGGACCGAGAAAAAGATCGCCGAGACCAACCCAATCCCGCTCTACACCGATGCCGCTACAAGAACAACAACGAGTTCGAACAACGAGTTCGAGAGCCCTTCTACGACTTCGAACAAGAATACAGAACTCTGTTCTACCACCCGAAACAAAGGAACCTATTTTTCTACCATAAAAAAACCGGTATCACTGCGCTCTACATCCTCTTCATTCATGAGAAAATTCACCATGCAGGTACGGAACACACTCTCACTCAACTTCGGCAGTGGGTGTGGATACCAAAGGCCCGAGCAACCATTAAACGCGTCATCAATAATCGATGCTTCATTTGCAAGCGACTCAACGCTAAGCCATTCAAGCTACCTGATTTCCCAATACATCCCGATTTCAGAGTGAACAAGCCCAGTTACCCTTAGTCGATACAATGGGACCATTCAGCTACAAGACCGATCTCCAAGAAACCAAAAAATGTTGGATACTACTCTTCACCTGCCTCAACTGCCGCGCCATTTTGATCGACATTTTGCACAGTCTGTCCGCACACGCCTTTCTTCACAGCCTCCGACGCTTCATAGCTACATACGGCTGTAGCAAAACTCTGCAAGTAGTGAGTTTTCTTTCCCTTAATTTGTTGTCCTTTGCTGTTTGAATAATTTTCCAAAACTTGAGTAGAATAATCCTACTATATAATAAGCGCGACCGCGATGGGTCTCGCCGCGATTGCTCGTTACTGTACTCCCAGGGACGCATTTCATCAGTTCAGCTCGCCGTCTTTTGCCATTTGTTCATCGTTTTATTTTGAAACTTTTTTCTTTTATTTCAAATCTTTATCAATCTGTTAGTGGTTAGTTTTTGTTTTTATTTATTATGTATTTGGTAGCCGTTTGTCGGCGAACTGAATGGTGGGTTTTTAATATAAGTGATACCTGTCTCACATCCATATTTACTGAGTTTCTTCTACTTTGAAGTGATATGTATCCTTTTTTCATTAAACAAGACGAACAACAAGAAAGAGTACGAAAGGTGGCCTCTTCTACTAGGTGTTTCCACCCATGGCAAAAACGGGAGCGTAGTTTATATCGTATTATGTTGTGATTTTTTCATTCTTATTCTCTCCAGAAAGCGAGTGCCTAGGTTGGTGCTCAGCATGCACACTTTGCCATGAACTTGAATATGTTCATCGCCGGCTTCGCCCAAATCCTCCTACCAGGAGGAGTACAGCTGTTAGTACCGGATAACACCAAGGAACAGGTGACAATTCTGTTTTTTTGCGTAGAAATACTGTAATGGTGACGCTTCCAGTGGTCGGTGCTATTCTACGCTCTGGCCGTTTTAATTGTCACCACAACAACGTTGTTCGTCGTTTTTGTAAGGGCTAAACCTGCACGATGGACGGAGACCAAAGTGGAGAAAACGCCATTCGAGCAAAGTTTCATACCATTTCCTCGATTGTCTACGAAGGTTTACTGATAAATGCTACGTACAGTTGATCGTGTGCGCATTGAGTAATCTTTATGAACATATTTCCCATAAGTGGAATTGCAATTATCAGAGCTTTTGCTCCAAACTCTTCTGAATCTAATGGTGGGATATTCTGGGACATTCAGTGCTGCAGAAGTCTCTGAATTCTCATCTTTCAAATTTCTCCTCAGCGTCCACTTCAGCTGAAACATTTTCGGTTCGTGCTTGAGCCCTTACAGACCCGACGACACGGCGACGAGCATTCTCGTCCAACGCGGCCGACCGCGCGTTGCAACGCGGTGTCGATTAGAGCAATGCGGCCGCCGCAAACGTCGCGTTGAACGAGAATGCTCGTCGTCGTGTGTTTCGCTCAATTTCATGCTCAACGGCTAATTCGACGCTCAAATTGCACGTTGTCGGGTCTGTAAGGGCCTTTTGATATTGAAATGATCGTCTCTAGCTCATCTTTTCAAATATACAGCTCAAATATGATTTAGGTCAACTGTTGAAACACTTTGATGCGATTCACTTAAGTGTAGCCGTTACCGATGTAATTACGTAAATGAGGTCGACCTCGTTAGCTCGTCGTTGCAGGGGTGTATAGGATCTTAGAAACGCTAAAACCACGCCTCTTCTCAATTGTTTATAACCGGACAAGATCGCGGAAAATACAAAAAATACGCTTCAAATTCGATTCCGCATTACTTGCAGGCCGATGAACTTTGATGGACGGTAGCTTCCCTTGTTGTTCTCACTGCGAACACGGTAGAACTTCGCACCTGAAATTATCAACGGTTACTTTACGCATATGTAGTCCAAAGTACCCTGGAATTATTTTAGCTACATCATAACGAAATTCGGAACCTTAGCATCTTGTCAGTAGTACCGACATTAAGTGATGACTACGCTACCGGACGTGCCGCAACGACGAAACGGCGCCAGCGGCGCTTTCTTGCGCAGAGATCACCGCTTTCTATATTTTCCGCGGAGATAATCGTTCGTAAAAATAATTGTGTAGCTGAACCAAGCGGCTCGAGCTATATTTTTTCATATACAAATTTTCCACTCGATAACAAGCGATTTTTGCCCCCTCGATTTTCGGTCCCTTGACCGTTCGATTCCTCGCCTGGTGACTCATCGCTTGACGAGACTCTGCCTTCGGACGGGCTACCACGCGGGGATCCCCGTTGGGTATGCGGCGTAAACGAATAGACTCTGATAGACTCTGTCGAGGCCACCACGCGTGGACCCCAAAAACGGCACCTTTCGGCGCGAAAATGCGCCGCTGGCGCCGTTTTGTTATTTGGGCACGGCTGGTGCTGCATAGGTGATCTACAAATCCACCGAGCAGCTATGAGAGCTCCAAAACCTCCTTTCTCACCTGCTTACCCTAATTTTGAGATGACATGTCACTACGTAGGGTGACCTCTTTTGTGACCAATACGACCCCCGAGGCGTTTCAGATGAACGTAGGAAGGAGAAATATCCGATGTGCGAAGACTTCCTCGAGTGCCTCCATAATGACTCCAGCGTTTGTTACACCATACTTCGCGTCGCCTATCCTCCCCTATAAGTGAGTGCTAGTGGGTAATTCCGACGTTCCGAAGGATCTTCTGGCGGTAAATCCTTCAGATTAGAACCGCGTCATCCGACTTGTCGTGGCCAACTGAAATCGAAAAGTAACGCCTCCCATTCTTTCTCAGACTTCCGGGTTCGCCGAAACCTAAGCCATAACAAAATTTGTATCAAGCTTGACTTATCCTCGCTTCAGTCAACCATACTATAATATTAAGGATATTGTTGTAGTTCAGAAATCGATAGGTTTTCAAAAACCTTGTTAATTGCCAATTTGCAATCACTCACATCTACAGTGTAATCCTTCGAGCAACAGCGTTTCATTATAAAGCTTGTAGACAGGCAGCGGCGTATTGCATTTCGATACTCTGAGCTGAAATACGGTAAAGTACAGGGTCCTCTCAGGGCACCGCTTTTTGTTGTTGGGATCTACGCAAACCTGGTAAAATAGTAGACGAAGAAGTTCACTGCACAAGTAGTGTCGATGAATACCCCAGCCAGCAAAGAGACCCCGACGTCGTAGATGTCGACGTTCACCAGTGGTGCGCAAAGTACCACAAAATAAGTGCACAGTCGACCCGAAATCACCGTCATACTGTTGATCATCAGCGAACGTTGAACTGTTCGAGTAACGGCGTCACCTACAATTTGAAAACATGGAACGAATCTGTCCTAAAATAACAGGGACAGGAGCAAAATGTGATAGCGCTTCCCATCATGAAACTTCAACTGGTTGTAAGACCCAAAAAGATGGAACCGAAAACTCGTTCTGAATGAAGATGCTCAAAATGAACCCACCTATCTGCAGTTTTTTGAATAAAACTAGAAATATAACATAAAACAGAAGCGTTAATATAGTGAACGCGACGCCGAAATGGTGGAAATACTCAAATGACGGTCCTGTCATCCCTGATGTGATCACACAGAAAACAGGCCTGAAATAGAAAGGTCGTATGAGATTCTGGATGGATTTCCTGGATTTAGCCATTGATCCGACCGCATTCCCTTCATTTCCTCATGGGAACTATTTTCACTTCAACTTCTATAGCACTGTTAAGGTCGAGCTTAGCTGCGCGCTTTTCCATCCGTCCACGGGTCTGTCGTTGGTCAAAAAATTATTTAGTGCATAGTTGGCGCTTCTGCGCAGCAGCCGCGCGCGCCGCCGGTCCCTACGATTCGTCATTACTGCGGCAGCAACGCAGTGAAGTGTGAAGAGGCCTTTAGAGGCGTGCGTACCCCATATGATGTTCTGAGTTAGAGGCACAGACAATTGAGTCAACCCATAAAAGTCTTTGAGCCGATAAAACCCTCAAACAAAAAGCCTTCAATTCCGCCGTGCAGCTGTCAGGCAAAGGGTGTTTCATTCCGTCCCTACGGAAGGCCGCCTGTAATTTTCTGCGCTTCCGCTGTAGGGACACCCAAGGGAGATTCATTGGTGCTGCTGCAGAAAAGCGACGTGAAGTGTGCGATGACGGCTCTGGGTCTTTTTCTTAAACAGTTTTCATCACCCAGTGATCCCAATTAGCCGCCGTCGGTTGGTCCCAACGCCAAAAATACTGTTGCGCAGCAGCATTATCACAAAGTGCGTAGCTATTGCGGAGACACCGCCAGACTCTCTATTGCTGCTCGACTTTGGTTTTATTGCCACAGTAGGGCCCATCATGAATAATCATTTAGCAGGTGAGATCTTGTCAAAGGAAAACTGGTGCGGCGTTCTCCTGGCACTTACTCTTTTGAGGCGTTGTTGTTGAAGATAATTATTTGCAAAGCTGTTGCAAATGTGATAGCTGGTAGGGTCTTGAAGATGATGTAATAGACTCTGTACTCTTCCACAAGCCTGTTGCTGAAATTGGACCACATTAATGCAAAATTTGAAAAAAAACCACCAGTTTTTTAATCTCTCAGAGGCAGGTCAGACACCGGTTCAACACCTACGCACTTTCCAAAATCATCTGCCAATTGCTGAGAAACCTAACATAGCTGCTTTTCTTCCGCATTCTCTTTAAAGATTTCCCTGCTGTTCGGATGACATGGTGTACAGGGTTTTGATTTTAACCCAGGTCTTAAGGTCGGTATGATTGCCAAGCATTCAACGTACTAGAAACTCTGCAATGACATCAGGCGGTCGAAAGCGATAGTGGTGAGCAATGTCGAGGCGAACGTCATGCCAAATATCGGTCCACTTTGCAAGTACACACAGATATTCGACGGAATATAGTGATCCTTCCCGCTGCAAGTGAATTTTTCAACTTGTTACTAAGCCTTGAAGTCAGAGTGTTTCAAAAAAAAAAATGAAAATTCAATCGATCATCATAATTCCAGAAAAAATTGAAATAACGTTCAGATTGAAGCAAATCAATCAAATCAGCTTACACATTATCTGCGATCACTGTAACGTATTCGCCGAGCATCTGAAGAATCTCGGCACCAGACAGCAGAGCGATGCAAATGTGCGACGGGCTGCGGAGACGTCTACAACGAAATTTTTTCTCCTCAAAAAACAGCTGAGTTCGGGAGCTTCTTACTTGGTTCGTATAGTCACATAGACGATTAAGCTGTTCCCGATAATGCATATAGTCGGTACAACGACGTAGAACACCTGGTAGGCTATGGGGAAGCAGTTCCGACACATTTGTCACCCTAAACATAGGCTGATCAGAACCTTGGAAGGGTTTGTTTTCTACGGAATCAATTCGATTTCGTTATGAAAAAGTGAACAGAAATCAGAAGGAATTTGGGCGAAACCGATTTTATCATAGGTACGCTCTAGGCGTAGGTTTTTCCTCGTCGGAATGTATTTTCGAAGACATTTTAGCTCATTGATACCAGAGGAAAGTCGCCGACGTGAAGCTCATGAGATTTCCCCGTTGAGATTTTTTAATTAACTTACCGATCGAATACATTTCCTTGGTCTCTATGGCAAAAAGCGCTTGGAACAAACAAGCGTAACTCTCAGTCTTAATTAGCGGAAAAGTTTTGTCTTTGCTCAGCTACCTACAAACACCAAAATGTTTAACAGCCGAGCAAAAAATCGTAGGTCTACCAATCAGTTGAACACTGGAAATGATGTTCCTAGAATACTTATCATTTGAATAACAAAGGTTAGTAGCTGAGTAACCAAGTCGGTCTAATATTTCTTTATTTCATTCCGTTCTATTGGAATCTGCTTAATTTTAAGAACTCATCTAACTCAATTTTTCTTTATTTATTCAGTTAATTACGGTACATGAGGCACGCGTGAGAAAACACCGAGACGGCAATGCATAAACAACGAATATTCATAGTATCAACAAAAGTACCTCGGATCAACCCCACATTCGGCAAAGCAGCTTAAGATTTTAAAAGCTTAGCAGCCACTGCATTGCTATTCTTTTGAACCTATCAACTTCTAATGGCGAGAATGGCAGGTCAGTTCCAAGAGACAGGAAGGCCGAGCCAGCTCTACATAATTGATTTTAATGATTTAATAACGTTTGAGGTGAATAATAGTGCAGTCTGCCGCAAACAGAAAGACGCGGGTTCAATTCCCGTCCGATGTCAGTGTTTTGCGAATAACCTAACATCTCCAAATACAGGGTGTCCCAAAAAATGTACCCACTGTTTGAAATGCCATAACTTTAGCGAAAGTGAACCAATCCAAACGACTCGCAGCTCAGATGGAAGCTAAGAAAAATGGTCGAGTACACGGCGCAATCCTCAACAAACACATACCAGAAAATTTCCATTTTTCTTAGCTTCCATCCATGCTACGACTCGTTTTGATTGGTTCACTTTCGCCAAAGTTATGGCATTTCAAACAGTGGGTACATTTTTTTGGGACACCCTGTATATAGGTCATTCAACTACTTCTTGTCTACAAACCGCTAAACAAAAAGCGACAAATAGCAGAATAGTTTGAGATAAACTATCTAGTAGCGATCGTATATGCCCATAAAGAGACAAAATGGCGAAAATTCGAAAAAAAACTTGTTTTTCTTTTTATTGATTTATTTATTTAATTATTTGTAAAGTCACTGGAGCTCTGAACAGATGATGAGAGCAAGTATCGATCTTCTCCATCCTAAAATTTTATTTATTTACTTGACATGGACCAACACCGGGTAAAATTACCTAACGACATAAAACATTACAGTATAAAGACACCATAAAACACAACAATCAGAGCACGCGGAAACGAGGAGGAAGAAAAAACAGAACACTGTAAGGAGAAAAGGGTACTTGCTTCCAGCTACCCACACTGGAAACAAGGCTACCAAAGTCAGAAATAAAAGTCCACCCATAACATTTCTCCCGAAAACAACCGAAGCACCTGTTCTGTAATGTGTTATGCACAGTCTGAAAATAGACTACCGATCAAGTACAAGCGGGTGATTTTCGCTACCACGTAGGTGGTGTTAGTGCAAACGCGTGAGAATCGTCTTAAGGTGTTGCAGGTGGTCTGGACTAATTCGACTTCGACCTTCTTCAACTCTACCGGAAAACAATCACAATCGCCTAGGTTGGAAAAGAACTTTGTGGAGCCTATAAAGCGCTGTGAGATCAGAATGTAGCTTGATCGCCGGGTAAGCAGGAAGGTAGGCGACTGCTGAGGGGAAAAACAGCGGCTTAGAGAGCTTAATTTCTGAAAAAAAAACGAGAATGATTGCAGCGAACTAATTCGCAGGTGGATATGAACCGAACTGCTTCGATGGCAGACAGTAGGAAATGAGATCGAGCTTTTGATTCATTCTCAGACAAAGAATAAGCTTCCTGATCCCTGGAGGCTCAAAATTTAGCGAATACCCGAATTGGGATTCGTGGAGGTACAAGGGCGAATAGTTCTGAAGATTCCAAATGTGAAGTCAAGTAGAAGAAGCCGATACCGAAACGAGGCACTGGCGAAGCCCTCAGTGACTAGTTTTGGGTGTGGAAGCTTGAAAAGAAATTTCATTGAACCATATAGACTGTGTTCAATTTGTTGTGCCGATCGTAATGGGACAAGATTAATTGAAGTGTGACAGTTAGTTCCGAGAACAATGCCCTCGTTATCTCTAATAATCAGCGAAAATAAAAGCAAAAGTACAATAAATATCGTTGTTGACCCGATATTGTACCGGCGCGTTCGTCTTTAATTCGAAGTCGTAAAATTTCCACTGTAGGCTGGGAAGTCCATAGAAATTCAAACGGTTAAAGAAGTTTACATACTTATGTGCACCGCTACAAGTGGGCGGAACCTATGAGCCTATGAATTCCCAAATTAAAATGGCCAAGCAAAACTGTCTAAAATTTTCCGGAATTGACAAGAATAAGCTTGTTGATAAGATCGATGATATATTCCTTGAGCGAGCTAGGAAATCGATAGACCAGTCGATCTCAGGCACAAGGGCTAGCAAATCTGATCCGAGCCAGTCAGCTTTACGTTAGGTTTGGTGACGAGTGTTAACGAAGTCTTAACCAGGCAGCAAGCTCTTCTAATCAGATGTTCTAGAAAAGAGCAAAAACTTCGTAACAAAGCCCAGGTCAGGCTTGAGACAACAACGGAGATTTAAAAAATAAAGAACCATTTACGATGCTATGGGCTTTAAGCTATAAGGTGGTGAGGGTAGCCTGCTTGCCATTCTGTCTTACAAGTTTCCCTGAAGAGCTTACCGCGGCTTTTTACCTCATGTCTTGTCATTCGTAGTCCGTAGCCGTACTTTTTCTAACTTATACCGTCCCCTTCGGACTAACGGCGGTTTTTCCTCTTACTTCTAGCCATGATTCATAGTCCTTTTTTGTTTCCTGTGCCGGTGTTTTTCCAATGTATTCATTATCGAATCCAGCACATCTGATCGTGAGAATACGCGGGATGAGACGAATTCAGCTTTTCCCACTTGTAAACTTCAACCTATAATCCTTCCAAAATGCCGGCAACATATTTTTCCATCGGCGCCGCTAGGAAAAGGGAAGGTCAGTGGACGACGATACTTGGATCGTTAGCTGATATTTAACAATAATTAGCATTATTATGATCAACTCGAGATGTGAGGGGCATCAAAAGTGGAGGTAGCGTGGTGCTTTTGAGAGCTAAATGCACGTTGTAGCCACGAGCTACATTAGGTCAGAAAAATGCAGGCATAGGAAAACAATCAGTAGTGTGGGAAAACCCATATTAGGGCTCAATAAGGAAGCAAGCAAGTCGATCACAAGTCGAAAAAATGTTTTGCGGAATTGAAGCAAACGTTGCGCATGAGATTCAAGGAGTATACCTGATTAGAGTCCGGAAGAGAATTAGGAAACGGACCGCGACAAAAGTCAGCCGGGTGGCACCCAGGAAATAACTGTAATTATGGTGTCAAAGCGAGGATGGTGGTCGGTTGATAACGATCTACGATTCCGAATGGGAAACCTAATCCTCATTGTCGTTGGTCATTGAAGTTCTCCTGAGTGGTGTTCTTTCGCCAGACAAAAGAAAACTGTTTTTGTTACAATCTTTGACATTCTCTGAGGAAATATTACGCGAGTAGCTCTTTAGAAAGAAGGGCTGTTAGGGATTATGCATCGGCATAACACAGCTTTCTTCCTCGCATCAAAAATAGCTACGCAATGAAACTAATCTACTGACGTATTTATCGCCCTTTAACAGTATCCTTGATGCGAGATTGCAGATTGATTCCGTGCTGTGATTCTGAGCCTCAGAGCTCTCTTATTCTACAACGTTGGTATTTTGGAAGAATGTTCACTGAAAGGGACCATAATAACTCTACAGCTATGTCCACGACTACAGAGTAACTTCCTCTCGCATACAGCAGCGACCAAAATGATATATCACCTTACATTTTTGAATACAAACGGTCGAAACCAAGATAAATTGTAGTCTAATAGGTAGTATTAGTAACTTTACTAAAAATTACACTGATGTATCCACTTATTGGAAAATCTGGAATTTTTAGGAAAATTTCGCATGCGTTGCCATATGTATTTTTGCATTTATTGTAAAGCTTGACATGTTTCAGAAAGGAAAAAAAACCTTTTTTATAGAAGCCTCGAATCGGTGAAAATTTAGGCAACCCTTCACTGATATAAAGATCTTTAGTTGAAGTGAGGTGTCAAAATTTTATCAATCTTGGCCGCGAAAATTTTTGATCACAAAATATAATACATACTATGACAAATATTTCAACTTTTAGAATTTTACCTATTCTTTTGTACCCTTCTATAACAAATCAATCATCTTCTATCGAAATATCACCATGGATTGATTTCGTGTGCAGCGTTCGTGAGATACAATCGTGTGAAAATGCATTTGAGAGCGGATCCAATCTATTTTTTCAAAAATTCCAGATTTTCCCCTAAGCGTGTAGATTAATGCATTCTTGAGTGAAGTTACTAGTACCACCAATTGGACTAAAATTTCTCTTAGTTTCGACCACTTGTGTTCAAAAATGTAAGGGGACATATCATTTTTATCAGTACTGTATGTATTGGGTACATCTGCTCCATTTTTGCTCCTTACGCTAGCGATGGCGTCGCACTCAGGCGGAGCAAAAGCCGTCTGGCTCAGGAAAGGTAGAGAATCAGTCTCTTTCATTCTTTACACATCATCTATTAGGTTGATCAATTATAAATGTCGTTTTTCGTCAAAAGGAAAATCAAATATACAAACAATACAACAAAAGCTCAACACAAGATGTAATCTCCCTCACTATCAATGATATTTCGCCAACGTCCTCGCAGAGAGCGGATGCCTCTTCTAAAGAACTCCGGTGGCTGCGACTCAAAGAAGTTGGAGACCCAAATTTCGATTTCTTCACGGTTTTTGAAACGTTTGTAGAACAGGGCATTCTGCATCGACCGATACAGGTGGTAATCTGATGGGGCAAGATCTGGGCTGTATGGCGGATGGGGAAGTAGCTTCCATCCTAGCTCCTCGATTTTTTTCTGGGACACTTTTGCAGTGTGGGGCGATGCGTTATCCTGCAGGAATTTGATTCTTGAAGTGTCCACTCCTTGGCGACGCAGTGCTAGGTCAACTCGGGAGAGCTGCTGGCAGTAGATGTCTGCGTCGACAGTTTGGCCATCCTTCAGCAGCTCAAAATATACCAGACCTCTGCTCTGGGCGTCGTTGATGTTCTTCATCTTCGAGAGTCTCGTCTCCATCTCGGAAGCGTTGAAACCATCTCTGGCACTGACGCAATGAAGGGACATCTTCACCGTATATTTCCGCCAGAATGCTATGAGATTCTGCAGCAATTCTTCCTTGCTTGAAGTCATACAGCATGCACATCCGCATTCGATACTTTTGCTCGATCATGATTAATCTGATATTTCAGTATGAACAGATCAGCCAAACAGAACGTAATGTTGGCCAACGATGCTTCTAGATACACCTATTACGCATGTACAGTCATGTACTCTAGGAAGCACTAGTAGTAGAAAAACAACCATTCGAATGCGAACGACGTTTATAGTTGATCAACCTAATAAAACGTAGGGTCCAAAGCAAACGCGTTCATGGTTTGGAAAGGTCGGTTGACAGGCTCAGCTGAGAACGAGAGCAAGCAGCTCGGCGGTGTAATGATGAAACATCTACTTCCTACATATTTTATAGCAGTTACCTACAAAAACTTCTCTGATGAAAAATAGCGGTACCCTTTAATAACAACTACAATTTTTGCTCTTGAAAGTGGCCGGCCGGACGAAGATCACTTATGTGTTGGCCACGCCCGTGCCAAAATGGCGCAAAAGACACTTGATGAGCTCATCTTACCCGCCTCCTGTCGCGTTTCGAAATCTGAAGGCTTCCACTCATCCGCCTTATACTCCACGCTCACGGAAGCGATATCCAAGTTCAAAAATATTTCCACTGGTGATTTTGGAGACTGCCATACGGATGTCAGCTGTCGATCCAATTATCCCAGTACATTACCAGATTTTCTACATCGTTATTGGTACAATAAGTATAATCGGAAATGGCTTTATTGTTTACGTGACCATTCGCTCAAGGTATGAATTTATTTGAACTTTCAATGAATACCACAGTACCGGACGCGTCGTGTCGCAACGATAGAACGGCGGCAGCGGCGCTTTTATGTGCCGAAAGGTGCCGTTTTGGGGTCCATACGTGGTGACCCGGACATAGCCTAGTTTCATAGTTTCCAAGTTGATATTCAACAAGACAACGACCTGAAAACGCAGCTTTTTGGTCTTTTTAATGGTTATATCAAATCCGTAGAACCTGCTGCTTGGTTGAGAATATCCCATAGGGGTAGAGATGCAGCAGAACTAAAATATGTAGAAAAATGCTATAGATATAGAGAGGTGCAGCGAAACAAAGTTATCGAAGCGACTCGCATTAGTAGAATAGATAGTTCCTCCTTCATCACATTGGGACAATTTTTCAGCTCACTTCGAAGTCCATGTAATATATTTATTGCTTTGATCTCTGTCGGCGACCTTGTGCATATGTTCGCTCACTATATTATGGTTATATCTCACAACGTGTGAGTTTCTTCCAGTTACTTCTGTCTCATGCCTATCCATTCAAAGTTTTTTCCCTTTATTTCCAATACACGATGTGAGGCTGTAATGCTCGTCATCGCCTTCCAATCTCAATGAGATGACATTCTTGGGGCTCAGACAGACCGTCCCCTATAAAATGATGCTGGTATGCTAGTCGGGACTTCAATAACTCTTTATTAGTGAAGAGCAACGATAGCATAGGAAATAACGGAAAAGCTGGGAAAAATTAGCGTCGGGGTAGGAGCTGGAGCGGTCCGAGTCTGATCGACGCTGAGGCTGGTGGCCGAGTTGAACTGGTCCTGGAGATTTGTGAAGATTATTGATGACTTTTGGGCGGCTCCTGGCGTTTTATTGAGGGGCTTGGAGTTATTATTGAAAGTTTTTATTGAGTTAGGGCCCGGGTGGTACAGTGGTAAGAGGCGCTGCTGTCACCCGCACAGTCGAGCGATCGATCCTAGCCCGGGCTAATCAGGCCTTCCATCCCTCCGGGGTTGGCTAAATTGGTACCAGACTTGTCTGGGAAGGCTAAGACACTGACCTGATTTAGCGGCTGGCCCCAGCAGGTCATTGTATAGGCCAAATACGCATTCGCCGTGCCTCTACTTGAATGGAACACGAATGCGGCGGCGCGTCCTCAGGGGACTGATCAACGCCGGTACCTTTATCTTTACCTTTATTATTGAGTTATACTCCTGTGGTGGCTGTCCAACCAAAAAAGGCTACGCGGAAGGTGAGCCCAACATCCAGAAGACTCATTCGCATTTAGTTCAGGACACACGACCATCAACTCCGCCACGACGTTTGTCTTTATTGGCAAACGATTCCCTTGTTTGGCATGCTGTTCTCATCCATGATGCTACTCCAAGTAGCTGTCGATCGGCTACTATCACTGCGGGCAATGTAGTAAGTATTTTGACCTTTTGCTGCTACAGTACCGCTCATGACTTGTGTCGTTCTGAGCGCTTCAGAACGTATTTTAGCGTTTTTCTTTACTATTGGGTCATTTGAAATTTTCTAAATATGTGTAGACTTCTCTTCTTTCATTGACTTCAAGAATGTAGTCAATTTTGTTTTTTGAATCCAAACGATCCAGCTATGGGCAGAGCTTTCTGAAGTTCCGCTAATTATTTCACGACCCTCCGAACTTTGCCTACGGAGTATCCGCCGGGTACGATACCATTACAAAAAGGATGATTGTTGAATCTAATATTTTTCTCGCCAGATTTGGCTCTAGCATGTAGTTGTCGTTATTTTGGAGCCTAAAATGTTTACTGGCGAATGACTTCGACAAGTTTTGTGGTAGCAGCAAAACAAGAAATGGTCAATTTTTAGTTGGAATCGAATAAACCAAACTATTTCTCTCTATTGAATGTCATTTTTTGATGGCTATAGAAATGCTCACGTTAGAAACAGATTCAATTTGATAGCAGAAACGTGTATGGAAAACGATCGGACAACTGAATCGTTGTTCGGCTGAAAAAGACAGGCGAAAATGAAGTTTCCAAATTTCTCCAAGAGGGCATACACAAATTTCTCTCAGTTTTTGACTTCTGGAAAGACAACTTATTATGTTTCTCATCTTTCATTCTGAAATCTTCACCTTCTTCAATGCTCAATATTTTAGCAATAGTGTGGTCGCGTACTACAGAACTGCGTATATTACAGTACAAGTTTCGGCGGCAGTACTTTTTGCGACAGTGATGTTGGTGCTGATTTATGTGGACCGCGATTTGAACACGTAAGTTGGTCACCTAGAATTTCACCTGCAACTACCTTTCACCTTTCATACCAGTTTTTAGTCCAACAGAAATCGTACATATTGAAGTATTGGAGAAGGACCAGAAAAACTTTACTAAGAAACTGCTCCCCAGGTCCAAAAAAGTAAGCTACCTGTCCATAGTGAATTCTAGTCAGCAACACGACTGGGGCCGTATGCTCGTCCCTCCCGGCCGGGTGATGGGTACCCATCACCCGGCCGGGTGATGGGTACCCATCACCCGGCCGGGCGATGGGTACCCATCGCCCGAAGGCGGGGCTCGGAATGAGCGGACGAGTTATGCGCCTTGAATGGCGCATAACTGCGCTGCGCTCCATTGCTAAATTGCTGGTACACCGCGGTACAGACCGGACCCTCTACTCGTCCGCTCATTCCGAGCCCCGCCTTCGGGCGATGGGTACCCATCACCCGGCCGAGCATACGGCCCTGGCTAGGCTTGGAAACTCGCGCAATCCGTCGGGAAAAGCTTGATCTTTTCATGGTTTATAAAAAACTACATCAGTACGTTCTAACTGCATACTTCATTTGCAGAGCTGGAACTGAATGTGTGAAGTTTAGTAAACGGTTTCCTATTCCCGCTGAATTAGGAGCTTTCAAAGGGATGGCAAGAATCAGGGACCTTGATTTCCTGTGAGTATGACCATATGCTGCCGCTCTCAGCATTCCGTAGTTTCAACTGCTTTTTCAGTAACTGGTGATTCCGTGTTGTTTATTTTTATCTCTGTCTGAATACTTAGGATGTTTTATTCTTTGGTACGATTGTGATACTGTCACATTGATCGCCTTACATGTGACAATATCGCATGTCTTCGCACAGTTCTCTAGAAGCAGTGCAAGCTCGAAATACACCAACAGAAGGCCGTCTTACTCCCCCATTGCTGGTCCCAAGCCCCGGATCAACCCATCGCACTCCAAACTTGGGTTGATCCGCTGCCGACGGATCGTAAAAATAGGCACGAAACTGCATGAATGGAAAATGTATGAAGACTGTCAAGTTCTCCATCGATGAACAGCAGAAGAACCGACAAATGAAGAAGAAGTTGCTTTGAAGTTATAACTCATGTGGCACCAACAGCTCCGACATTGTCGCGAGCTATGGAGATAAATAAATAAATAATAAGTAAAAATGTCGCATGTCTCAATGAATAAAAATAACTAAATAAATGCTGCTCTGTACCTCCAACAGCGTTGGTCATTTTCACAAAAAGTTTGTGTTGGGTATATGCTCGTCCAACAAGGTTTTCAGTCTTTTTTAACCAACCACTGATCCGCAACAAAAATGAACCATATTGCTGTGATCGCGTTTAATGCCCACGGAACTGCATAAGTTCCTTTTGATCCTCTCAAAAATTCCTGAATTGCAGCAAGGTGGTGTGTATCATTGTGGCACCAATGGTCGGAGCTACATATCAGTTGTTCCTGAACGCCACCATGATCATCAACCTGATGATTATCAGCTGCTACGCTGTGTTTTTGTGTCTCGTCAGACGAGTCCACATAAGTGAGCCAAGTTTCTTATGTTTCTTAAACATCAAACACAACGACATCATAATTATCTTTCTTCAAATTGTCCAGTTTCACAGCGTTGAAGATCGTCGATGCTGTCCCACTTGCTAAACAGAAGAGCTTTTACATTTTCTACGATGAGAGAATGAAACGATTTTCACAAAAGCGTAATAAATCATGGAATTTATTGTGCTATCTTCAGACCAGGACAATATGAGGCACATCTATCGCTCACTGATCGTAATCAGTCTCAGTATCGTGTTCGGATGGCTTGCCACGATGCTGATCGCGATCGCCGGCAGCCTCTTCCATTGGAATATCGAACGACTTCACCTTAATTTTATCGCGGGGCTTTTTCTGAACTTTTCATGCGCGTGCAATTTCTTCGTCTACTACGCAATCAGGTGAGAAACGGCACAATAACAGGTCAAGTGAACAGAAAAATAGGGGTAACAAAAATTTCTAAAAACATAACAATATAGTCATTATTGCTTGTTTGCTTCGTGCCTTCCCTCAGACAAGAAAGTTATAAGGTAGTCCTTGACATTCCTCGGTAAGCAAAGATTGCCCTAAATGAAAAAAATGTAAATAAACCCAGCTGTAGATCGGATAATATGAACTATCCTATCCTACTATATAGTAAGCGAAACTCAAGCGATGTTCGTCATGGGTGGCTCACATGGGTCCCGCCGCGATTGTCTGTTACCGTACTCCCAGGAACGCATTTTATCAGTTCAGCTTGCCTTCTTTTGCTACATGCTTTTTGTTCATCGTCCTATTCTAAATCTTTTTTGTTTTACTTCTAATATTTATTTCAGTTCATGTATTTTTGTTTTTAGTGTGTATTTAGAAGCCGTTTGTCGGCCGGCAAGCCGCTGAATGGCTGGTATCGAATATAAAATAAACCACTGTAAAAAAAAATCTCAAATCGAACACATAAAAAGAAGAGTTCGCCAATAGAATGTAGTCCACTGTAAACCATCAAACCTGCATCTGAATTCCGGCTGTAAAAGCAACCTTCTAAAAGTATAAGCAACCTGTAAATCAGTACGTGAGCTGAACTTTCATTGTTTTGGTTTTGACACCAGTAACTTGGTCACTAATTTTTTATTGACAATCTAGTAAACCGTTCAAATAGCCCAACACGCATTTCTAAGGTTGTGGGTCGCAAAGAGACTTCAGATATATCAATCTCTGTTTTCTCTCTGCGGTAGTGGTCAAGATGTTGTTCCTAACCGCACAAACCTGATCGCATCACCACAGCTTATACCAAGTATGAGTTAGCAATATTAGGCTGTCGCAAAATTAATTTCGTTTTCTGAGTGTGTTCAGAAGAAAACTTTTTTACGCCGTATCATCTCGTCCCAAGGACATCCAAGCATGCTGTCAGGTAGGAGATTATCCGCTCTTTCAAAAGCATACATTACTGTCTCTCTAGCTTGTGCAGCCAATTTTTTCCAGGGCTTCATTCGAACATGAAACGACGCGACTTTCAAGTGCTCATGCTTTATGAACATAAATTGGGACATCCTGCGGCAGACGCGGCACGTAACCTTAGCAAGGCTTTCGGGACGGATTGTCCTTGCGAACGTCAGTGCAGCTCTGGTTTAGAAAATTTGCTACCCGTAATTGCAAAAAATGTGGCCGGTACTAGCGAGCAAAGGCGGTGCGATCCTATTGCAGGGCAACACAAGTGCACACACCGCGAAGATCACCCGGCAAAAATTGACCCACTTAGGCATTAGGGTCGTGCACAGTCGACGACCAATGCGACACGACAAATCGCCGCACTGTTCGCCGCGCGCGAATGAGCACACATCCCTGTACGAGACGACGCCGCACACGCGGTGTCCTACTCGCCGCATGCGGCATCTTCGGCAACGCAAATGCCGAAGTCGGACGCGACCAATACGACACCGGCCGCTATCTCTTATCATTGTCGTGTCGTATTGGCCGTCGACTGTGCACGACCCTATTGAAGTTCTCTCTCATCCCATTTATTCTGCTGACCTTTCGACAACAGACTATCACTTTTTACAAGCATTTGATTCTTATTTGCATCAGAAAAAATTCGCTGATTTGACCGATGTTGAAATTGCCTTTCCTGCTTTCGTTAATTCCCGTGATCCTAGTTTCTTCTCTAAAGGTTTGAATTTATAACCGCTTCATTGTCAGAGGTGTGTAGATGCTGACTGTTTTTACTTTGATTTATACAGTTGCGTTTGAGCCGAGTTATTGCAGTTTGAACTGAGCAGTCCATTTCCAAAATTAATTTTGCGACAGCCTAATAATACATCAACTGGTAGCCAAGGTTAGTATACAGAAAGGGCCAGCTGAATCCGGGCAAATTTCAATTCAAATTTCCCGCCATACCGCGAATTCTTCAGAGGTCCCTATTGGTATAAGGTAGGTCGAAATCCTTTTACTTGTAGTGAGATCCCATAACTGTCTAAATGTTTTGCACGGAGTACAACAGAAGAGCCGCAATCGCCGGAGGCTTCGCGCTGGACGCACAGCGGCGGAAATCATTCGATTCTTCGGATACACGAGATCGACGGTTTACGGTGTTCTGTCAATGTTCAAGGCTCCCAAAGAGCTGATCTGGGAGGACCCGGGACAATCGCTGAAGAAGTTGGCGACAGTGTTTTGAGTTAGCCAAACTTCGGATTGCAGAGGAAGGATTTCTGGATTTGAATTGTAATTTGTGTTTGTAAGGTTGTTGGAAAATTAGAGTCGCGCTTGCCTCAGATTTTTCTGGCGCACCCTGTGTACAGCTCCATTCCGCCTTGCGTTTCGGCGTAACCACCTCCATCATAGCCTATAAGGATCTAAGTGAACGCGAGAAACTACCCGTCCAAGTACCATTTTACAATTGTAACGTAGAAAGACACAACGTATGAGTAGGTAACATGACCAGCCAGATAGGCGGAAGTAGGACTGCTACCCTCATGTGTTTATCTATTTATTTTGTAATGCACTGTTACGTGCCCCAAACGGAGACAGCATATCATTGTACAAGCATACTGTTATCATTTTCAGTGCTAAAATAGAGTAAACTGAAATTCAAAAATGCTGAATCACACTTTTCACGGAAATCTGAAGTGGACGAGGCCACATTCGGTTGATACTCCTTAGAAGACAGTAGAGAAGACAGTCTCAAAATATCTTGGCGTCCTCAATAAATATTCGTTCCATCGAAATTTCATATTATACTTATTCATTCGATGTTTTCAGTAACGAGTATCGTCGCATATTCGACTGCTATCTTCACATCGGCCGTTTGAAGAACGCGATTGGTATTGGTGCGTTAGTTAACCCGAAAACTGTTGCGGTTAGAAGTCGGGGCACCGGCGAGGCTCCTCACGTAAAAAGTTCGAATCATGAAAGGACTACATACTAGTAAAATATTCTCTGATATTCAATAAGCAGCCCAGCACTTGTTCTGAATAAAATTTCTACATGCCGCCCCTGTCATGTGCCAATGTTTTTTCATTAGTACCAGAATTTATAGACGAAGTATCTGACCGACGCTCATAGTTTCTAGCTGTTTTCCCTTCGTCAACTTACATTTCTAATGAGTCCAGTGTTGATTGCCTTTCTAATTTTAAATTCAGTTCTTAGTGTTTCTCCTGATTTCGTTTCTTTGCTGAACTTCTTTTATGTACCTACATTGCTCTGAACGACGTAGGCGATGAATTAAATAGAGACGTAGTGCTTGAAGTGAATCCGATGATTGCTGAAGTATTATAGTTATTATCGTTGAAATAGGCTATCGAAGCCCTTTTTTCTTAAAAAAAAAAGACGAAATCAAATTATGACATGGGATGATGCAAATCGAACTGAGTACTAATTCTGTGATAGCCATATGATATAATAAAAACATCGTACGTAGAAGTGTTTTGTTCACGTTTATACTGCCTACATATTCTGCCCAATGTTTCATTTGATAGCAGAAACTCTATCACCTATACGCTGATATCCTTTATTCCACGGAATCCGCGTGGTGCAGTGGTAAGAGGCGCTATTGTGACCCGCACGGTCAAACGATCGATCCCTGCCCGGCTTACCGAGCCTACGATCCCCTGGGGTCGGGTAAATTGGTACCAAACATGTCTGGGAAGGTAAAGACATAGGCTTGGTATAGCGGCTGGCTCCTGCAACTCATTGTATAGGCCAAATATGCATTCACCATGCATCTTTGATTCCAGTGGACGGTGAGTGCATGGCGCGTCCTTCGCGGACTGATCAACGCCAACAACTTTATCTTCACCTTTTTACTTCTATTTCATTCCTTTCTCTTTTATGACAATCTGTTTCCAAACACCAGTGGTTCAGGACAGTCTCTGGAGACGAGAATGTAAAAAGAATGAGAATATGTCTGAGATCCTCCGGCCCTGAAGTGATGATCAGAGATCAGCTTTTCTTCAACAGGATAAAAATCGAGCACAATGGTTCTGTGCCAGAACTTACAATGGAGCCTTTGAAAGTTCCTTTCTTAAAAGACTCGTAAAACAACGAGCAATGAATAACAATTTCGTTTCGTTTGAAAATTGTGGCTACCAAAAAGTGGTCAGGTGTAAGAGTACAGACGACCTTCTACAATGCGAGTTGAATTTATGGAGCAGGTGAAGTTTCAGTAATATATCTTCGTATTTCTGAGCTAATTTACCTTGCCACGCCTCACCGCGACAGGAGTTCGCTGTGGATACCTATAGTCATTAGCGTTGCCTGTTTTTTCGTAACGAAATATCAAATCCCATCCTACTATATAATAAGCGAGACCGCGATGTTTGTAACCTACTATATAATAAGCGGGACCGCGATGTTTGTAATGGGTGGCTCATATGGGTCCCGCCGCGATTGCCCGTTACCGTACTCCCAGGGACGCATTCATCAGTTCAGCTCGCCGTCTTTTGCTATTTGTTCATCGTTTTATTTTAAAAGTTTTTTTCTTTTATTTCGAATCTTTATTTCAGTCTATCAGTGGTTAGTTTTTGTTTTTATTTATTACGTATTTAGCAGCCGTCTGTCGGCCAGCAGGCCGCTGAATGGCCGGTGATGCTATAGTTAAGGCCTTTCCTTGTTGATGAGTGCTACTATCTCGCTACCGCCACCTCCTTAATGTGAACGTTTGGTTCTTTTTTCCATGAGGGCAGCCCGGTGACGTATCTCTCTGATTGCTAGCACTGGTGCACATGTAATATTACGCTGTTGAGCTCTAACGACTGTGGTTTATTAGGTTGTTGCAAAAATGGCGTAGGTGTTTGACATTGGGAAGACCATAACCTCTCTGATGCAAATTTATTTGTGGAAAAGAAAAACCTGGTTTTTTTTAAATACAAATCTGCGATATCAGCCGACTGCACTCGTTCCAGAAGTGATTATGGTCTAGGGCCATGTTAAAGGTAAAGGCAAAGGTCCAAGCGTGATCAGACCCCTGAGGTTCGTGTTCCATTCAAAATCGTAGAGGCAGAGTGAATGTGTGTTTGGCTCATGCAATGATTTGCGACGACCAGCCGCTATACTAAGTGCCCATACAAATCTGGTCCAATTCAATTTATTCATCCAATCTACCTGACCCCGAAGGAACGGAGGGCTTGGTTACCACAGGCGGTGGTCAGTCGCTCGACCCAGCTGCTAGTAGCGCCTCTTATTAACGTTAGCCTACGGGCCATTTTCACTTTGAAAAACCAGCACAATATCCTTCCAGTTAGAATGTACCATGGTAACCTAATCCATGGTCAGTCCTGCACCCGAGTCCAGCACGCTAACCACTGACTGCAATCTGGACACATTTCGCCTCACTTCCGGCAGACTATTTGCTGCCGCTTCGATTTTTTGCTATTTTCGGACCACCCTGAGCCATTCAGCAAGAGCGGTATACATTTTTGAAACCTACGTTTAACGCCATGCAAGATCATATAAGCCTTTTTGAATATTCACTGACCTCCCTCGTTAACTCTGTTTATTGGAAGGAACCGAAAATTGGGGACCAGGGACACGTCAACTGGAATTGCCCCGACAGGGCCTTCTCTTCTTTGAGGACATTTAATTTGCCTCAAGGGCCTTCTAATCCATCATGTTTGTCGTCCTCATCCGCAGTACTTCATTTCTCGTCACACATCTCCTCTTGCACTTCTACTGTCTACGCCCCTTGCAACTAACCCAGCCCTCTTGTCTGCAACCATGCACTTATTCTCGATGAGGCCATTTTAGACATTTCTTACCGTTTTTGAGTATCCCTTAACTATCCCGTTTTTGAGGCTATACATAGGATAACAAGGGGAAATCGATACAAAATCTAAAATGGACCCTTTACCTTTGACTTTACGAATTCTGGAAACTTTCTCGAGTCTCTACCAGAACTGAGCTTTTGTACATTTGCCCTTCCGGCCCGTCCATCATTCTCTAATCCAGCCGGCGCCATCAGACATTTCTGAAAACGCATCCAATGTATTAGTTCCGAGTCTCAGCAAAGCTTTCTGCTCGGTTAACATCGACTTGGGCTTAAAAATAAAAAAAGCCGCGTCTGGAATACCACTAGTCAAAAGCAAAAGTAGGAAAGGGGACATCCTTTTGCTTTTTAGGTATTCATCCTAAACCTCGAGCTCGATTTTACATCATATATTCATCTAGCGAATCTTTGTAGGTCCCTTTTTCGATGATTTTGCTCCTTTTTTCACACTGTTGCTCTCGATGCAGGTTGCCACTCAATTTGAGTTGATAAGTTGTTTTTATCACTCTCAGATTGTGATTTGTGTTGTATGAAGTGAAGAGTGTTTCAGCTTGATTTCCCGTGAGGAAAGATTCCTTATATAAGTAGCGGAACTAATTGGAACAACGCCATTCTCTTGCGTCTTTCATGGTTGTACTAGATTTAATCGGAAATTGCAATAAAATTTGTGGTAGCAGAAAAAAAGCCCTCTTAGATTTTCATAACCATTGAAAATCTCTGCTTAAAATATATGTATGGGTATCTGAAAATCTGAAAGATGCGACGGGGAGATAAAGACTTCTGTGAAAGAGAAGCATCTAAGGGAGTTTTTCGTTTCCCACTGGGACCTAATTAGTCCGTTTAGAGCTCTCCATAAAAGCCTTCTGTTTTGTAGCGAATTGCCTTGACAAAATTATCTCGATCTATCTGTTGGTTTCCCTAAAGGGTATGTTGATAGTGCAGTCTGGTGAAGAAACCTAGAAATAGAAAATCGCATGATTGTTTGATTAAATTCATGAATTACAAACAAGTTTCCTTCACAGCTAAATCGCAAAGCTTTTCTGTAGTTGCGCATTTTCCGAAGTCTTCCAACACTCATTCTCTCTGTTCCACCTGCGAAGCTCTTACGTTTAAAGAGGTCTATAGTATATGCTTCTATGTTTTTGATTACATTACATGTTTAATTATACAACAATTAAGAACAATTATATTTCTAATTATAGAACACATGAAGCCGATGATGTCAGCTGTGAATCTTTATCCAGACGTTATACCAGTGCCTTACCAGGTTTTTTATATCATCATCCCTACAATAAGTATAATTGGAAACATATTCATTGTATACGTGACAATTCGTTCGAGGTATCAATTTCTATCATATATTTAATAAATCCTTAATTGATTCGAAGGTAAAGATCAACGATTTTGGGCGATGCAGAAGAGTAGAAATGAAGCAAACAGTAAATAGATAAAGTAACAGTAAGTAATAATGACAGCAATAATAACAAGTAATAAGTAAAGTGATAATAACAGTAAATAGTAAGATGAAAGTGAGTAAAGTAGCACTTTAAAATTTATGATATTGTGAGCTATTTTTTAGCTTCCAATTCAATTCTAATTTAGGTCACTGCGAAGCCCTTGTAACATCTTCATTGCATTAATCTCAATGGGCGATATCCTACACATGCTCGGTCACTACGTTATGATCATATCTCATGATGTGTAGGTTTTTTCCAGAACTATGTACAGACCTGCCCCCGCTCGTCTCCTAATTTTTATTTTTTTTCTGAAAATGCGAACAAGGTTAGGGGTGCTATGGCAAAAACACCTCAGAATGGTCAACCTTCCGTCACATTTTGAACTGATGAACTTGTCCGTTCCAATTTCAGCACTTCGAGTGAACTTCCTCTGACAAAGGGGCTAAATATGTAGAGGGATTTCGCCAATAATTCTTCAACTTGTAGCCATTCTGGGGCACAATCTTCCTCTCATCGAGAATCCGTCCTCTCGATGAACATTTCAAAATTTCGACGAGAAAAAAAAACAAAAAAAATTCCAAAATGTAACGCAATAATAATAGGGATGCCAACTGCATTTAGGTGCAGACAGTACCGTCGCTAGTCATTATAATAATTATAAGTAAAATGCGGCTACCTGATCTCTCTTTAGTTCAAGCTATTTGTGGAAAAGAGAACACATGGGTGAAGTCAGGATAACGTGATCTATATTGTGGTTAACAAAGAAATTTTAAAAATTATAAGTTTGAAGTGAACGCTTCTCGCCAAATTGGCGAGCTAATGAGTTGGACCTCATTGTTTCGTGCGTAATTACAGGCTGTCTGTAACTGATTCGTTGCTGAGATTGTACAGTAAAAAAAAAGTAATACATATATTGGAGCTCAGCAGCTCGATCTCTATCGATAGGTATTCAAAGATCGGTACAAATGCAAAATATGGCCCTTTTGCCGACCCCTCAAATCTTGCCTGGTCGGTTCCTCAGGGGCCGACTTGGCGAGATTTGAGGGGTCGGCAAAAGGGGCAATATTTTGCATTTGTACCGACCTTCGAATACCAATCGATAGAGCTCGAGCTGCTGAGCTCAGATATATGTAAATTTTTACAAATAATTGAGTTTCAACAAAGTTATTTTGAAAAGCCGCTTTGGAACGCTCCTAAGCGGCTTTTCCGGGAAGTGATCAAAAGCTATGTCCGGTACTGTACATTGTTCCAAGAAAATCAATTTTCGACAGTAATTTCAGAGTAGGAAGCATTTCAGGGTAGATGATCACCAACTTCGTCAAGATATCTGTGTTTATTGGCAGATCTTACCGTTAATCGGTTTGTTCTACTCTTCTTTGATGCTGCTCCAAGTGGCCATTGATCGGCTGCTGACACTGCGGTCTTTGTAGTGAGTTTTTCTCTGTAAATTAGTTGACAAACTAGAACAGGTTATTTTTCAACTTCAACACGATCATTTAAATGTCACAAATTTGTCCTTATCTAATTCTTCTGCCTTCCGGGCTGTTAGTTTGAATATTATTAGAAATGCGGTCTAAAAGCCTTTTCATCGAGAAACGGTTATCAACATAATGTCGCGGTTCAAGAAAAGAATTTCGTATTGAACTTTCTACTTTCGCAATGCAAAATGCTCTCAAATGAGAATTAACATGCCTTCAGCTTCAGGTTCTAGCAGGTACCTTTTTCAGTAAATTTGCAACTGGCAGCTACAAGTCGGTCTATATAGCTTTTCAAGCGTTGATTTCCGCAGTTTTTGCTACTACCATGGTGGTGTGGATTGTTTTAGAGCGTGATCCAAAGAAGTAAGTGCACAATACCTTATTTTTTCCAAAACCTACATTTTTGCATACCTTGAAACTGTAGCCACCGTACGAGCATCAACCATCCATCTTTTTTTTATGATGAAAAGTGATAGAATTACAGGAAGGTAGTGTGTGTAATAACGGCTCCAATGATCGGTGCGGCGTATCAGTTCTTCCTCAACTCAATCATGGTGATCAATATTTTGATAATCATCAGTTATGCAGTGTTTTTGTGCTTCGTGAGACGGGTTCGGATAAGTAAGTGCTATTTATTTTAGTGTAAATAATTTTTCTGTAAATACATGAATGTAAATATAAAATAATAATGATGTAATGAATATATCTTAAACGTAAGTAATTGTAAATAATTTAAGTGTATTCATTCAAGTCAAATAAGTGTTATTTGTTAGTTTCTAAGATAATAATAATCTAATATGCATTATATTTATCGAAATGAATTCGCTACCCACGTTTATCATACATTAACATCTCCATTCATAAGTCCGCATGTTATACTCTGAATGGACCTTCTATATTTATTTATTTTTTTAATTATTTATTCATTTATTTATTTACTTATTTAACTACGTCCAATGACGCGCCACACATAATCACCGCAAAAAAATCAAACATCAACATAAAACAGCACCGATGGAACGGAGATGAACGCCGTAGGCTCGTCCTGCAACTAAATCTAATTAATCGAGCAATCGGGAGCAGAGAAGATCATCGGAGGGTTAGAAGAAACAAAATTTAACGAGAATCATTTGAAACCTTATGAGGCAATTAATGAAAGAAAAAGTCTGAAAATATCCAAGTGGCATGTGAGATATACAGCCCCTCCAGAAAGTTATACGAAAGGATCAACGAAGTCTAATGTCCTGGAAGTGTAGTCCATATGCATATTGCTTGCAAAGGGAGCTTTTTAGATGCTTTACATATGTCATGGTGCACTTGGCATTCTAAATTCAGAGAGATAAACCCAAGAAACACAGTAAAAAGTGCGGTATCTTACAAAATCTTTTCAGATCAAGACAATATGAGACATATTTATCGTTCGTTGATTATTATCAGTCTCAGCACTGTATTCGGATGGTTCAGCACGATTCTTATTGCGTTCGTCGGCAACGTTTTACATCTGCAAATCGACCGCATTTACGTTAATCTACTCGCGGGCCTTTTTGTGAATTGTGCATGTGCGTGCAATTTCTTCGTCTACTACACGGTCAGGTGAGAGACGACAATCTGTTCAGCTGTACTTTTTAGCACCACATGTGGTACATACATATTACTGCGCGTAATTAATATAAATTTAAATTTAAATTGACACGTTGCCCTTGAATCGGTAGTTTTCCAGCCGTTGAACTGCATGCCCAACGAGAATTCCAAATATGCGACGGATCGTTACAATGTGTGAAAGATGGAGGTGTTTGCCCTGTTTTACCGCACAATCCAGTGTTTTCAAGCGGATAACCACTTAGCCGTTACCTTTTTTGAAGCCTAGCCAGCATACGCTTCTCTCCAGGAGCGAGTTTCGATGAATCTTGACATAGCGGTAGTTTCGGTTGGGTTGTTTCCGGTATTCTGCCATGGTTGGGTACTGTCGTCATTGCCAGAGCCTGGAAAATCAACGACAGTTGGAACTTGCCCGCTTATTCATACATACATTCATTCATTCATTCATTCATTCATTCATTCAAAATATCCAGCCCATGATAAACAATAGTCGTAAAAAGATAAGGTCGCGGTACTCTAACTGGACTAAAACCTTCCAGAAAAAGTCACAGAGATTCAAATGCGGAGGTGCAGTAAAGATCAAAATAAAACGATGGTGCATCCCTCTGCAGAAAATGAGATCGTGGTAAAGTAGAGCAAATGACACAATACATTAGCTAATCGTAGATAATCTTTCCAGAGTGGAGAGCAGACCAAAGATACTATTACCAGTCTGGAAAACTGGGAGGGCCTACATATGCGGTAGCCACCTTAAAGTAGTGCGCACCCAGGAGACCTGGCCCCAAATTCATGAATTTGGGGTATATAACACTCCAGGGCCCAGATTCATAAATGATAAACCCCCGATAAACCGCGAGACATAGCTCGAACGGCGCACACCTTTGTCTACTTATCCTCAACTTTGTATGTTGAGCGCAATCCCTCTTCGACTCTGCCGTCTGGTCCTGGCTGCGCCGCGGTTTCGGAGACCGCTCGTCCGTTCATGAATCTGGCCCCAGGCGAGACAAACCCGGTCTATCCCCCAAATATTCGCATTCAAATTGGGATTGCGATCCTCGACGTGAAGCAATGCAAGGGTCGTGGTCACGGCTGTTATGGGTAAGTGGCCACCAGTAGAAACGCCATATCCCCAGAATAAACTCCGCGGCGCGTTCATGAATGCGAATACGCACCCCGACCGGGGTTTATTGGCGGTTATAAAGCGCCGGTACCCGTCATGAATCTACCCCTTGCCTGTTAGGTCAGAAGTGTGTTCAAGTTCATATAAAATGAACTCGTCCTATCGAAGGAAGTACTGGAAGTACTGAAATCTCAGTTGAAAGTTTGCAGAGGGTCTCAGATGACAAGGAGAAGGAAGGGATGAGAGAGGGAAAATCGCGAGGATTGTGCCGTGTAAATGTTTGGAGGAAGAGAAAAGTGCAGCAGTGTATCGTACATCCGGAGAGTCGCGGCCACTGGATGGGAACTCTGAACAATGCAAAAGGGTCTAAATAGCCAGAATATTAGTACCACATATGAGTAAAAGGAAAATAAAACGCCAACGTGCTGCTTACCTTCTAGGTTAGCGCTGGCTCATCGTCCAGTTCGACCATTTTGCCCTCTGCCACTTCCCCTTAACTCAACCTATCTCTCACACTTCCTTTCTTTCAGCATTCCCGTCATGCCGAAGAAAAACCCTGCAAACACCATTTAATCAACAAATGATTGTTCTAAGATTAGTTGAAAGGGAATCAGGCGAATCACAGTGATGGTGTCATAAAACAGTCGCCGACTAGAGAAACCTTGAGCTAACGAAACGGTTCGAACGAGGTCCGTATCCCAACTAACCTGATCTTTCGACTTTCAAGCTTCGCAGCTCTCCACGATTTCAGCACGTTTTTTTGCCGAAATCTGAATCTGATTCCGTACTGAAAAAATTTATTTTTAGTGCGGAATATCGCCGCATATTCGACTACCATCTCGGCATAGGCCGCTTCAAGAAGGCGATTGGATTCAAGGTGGCGTCGGTATCCACAGAAATGCCCCCCTACGTCACTCAGCATCATCCCACTGGAAATCCATCTCATCGAAGCTCTTAGGATTTGCATTAATGTTATATGTTGTGATCTGTCTCATGAAATGATGTTGCTTTGTGAGTCAGTCGAAGTGGGCGTGACAGCTTACAGAATAAAGCTCGACATACCTATTACCAGCGGCTCGATACTTTTATTAACCAGCCTTTCATCGGCCTATCGGCCGCCAAACGTATGTTCATCAGCTTCATCAAGTAAATAAATAAATAAATACATAAATTTATACTGCTTGCCGAGCTAAACCACACTTCGATCGATTGGAATTTTAGGCCATAAGGATAAAAGTAAAAGTAAAAGGACGAAAACGAAGGGCAGAGAATGAAAACGAAAGAAAACGTAAAAGATTGAAGCAATTTCATCAGCTCAATTGTCGCCGTGGGTGCATTTGGTGTACAGTAACACAGACTATCGCCGCGGGACCCATATGAGCCACCCATGACAAACATCGCTTAGTTTTCGCCTATTATATAGTAGGATAGAATCTGGCGAGTAGAAACTCAGCCCCAGGCAACCGAATAGTGTCACGCTGCGGTGAAAGTTTTCTCGGATATTCCCACCATTTTCTTCAGAACGTTTGATTGCAAAACAGAGTGCTATGTGGTTGGGGGATGGGGGAGGGTGCAGCGTTCTGGTCTGCAATATTGCGTCGACTCTATGCTGGCGAACATGTTTATCATTGTCATATCTATTATTGTTTCAATGTGATGCGAACAATTGTGTAGAGTTTACATACTAAGAATGTCAAAGCCGTAAACAATGGAGGATATCACAATGGTAACACGCCAGAGTCCAAATAATGTTGTGGATCACCACACTGCACCTTCCAACCTATATAGCGCCCAAAAAGCTGGGCCCAGATCTGGGCCCACATTCATGAACGAACCAGCGGCCTCCGAAACCGCGGCGCATCCAGAGCCAGACGGTAGAGTCGATAAGAGATTGTGTTTAACATAGGAAGTTTAGGATAAGTAGAGAAAGGTGCGCGCCGTTCACTGGCTGTATCTCGGGGTTTATCGGGGTTTACCAATGATGAATGTGGGCCCTGGTTAACCCCGATAAGCCCATAGGTATGCCCCGCATGGCGCGCAAACCGAGATTCATGAACGCGCGTGGGTTGTAATCAAGGTTTATCTCGGTTCTATTACAGCTCACGATGAGGCGGGGTTTCGGAGACCTCGCAATGAGTGCGATTGCGGAAGCTACGGCATAAGGCGTCGAGGTCTCCGAAACCCCCTTCTTCACGAGGATTACATGTCATCTCGTACACGGGATATTCCAACACGCGCGAGCGACCAGAGCCAGATGGGAAGAGTGAGGGCGGAGTCTTTTCTGCATCCCTGGTTGGTGCGGCCGAATGACTCATGCCATCAGCTGCTGAGAGAGCGAGGGATGACCATTTTATCGCATGATGAGTGGAGTTAGAGGATGAGATGTTTTGACAGTTCTTTAATCAACAAGTATTCATATCAAAATAGATTTCTTCAGACCTTGAGACGCGGCGAGACCCTAAGAATGAGTGCTTGTTGAGTATTAGGTTGTAAACCTTCCGATTGAATATTTTTTCATCGCATAGTAAAACTTCTGCTGTAGCTTTAGCATTTTTTTTGATAATATTTCAGTAGGGTGGGTGAAGCTCATCTGAAGTATTTATCGCCCATTCGATTTTGTAAGAATTCCTTTAAATTATAAAGTCCAAACTGTAGAGCGTCAACCGCATCTGTTCAATGAGCTTCGAAGAGGGCGTTCTGCTGCAGTGTCCGAGCCCGAAACTTCGCAGTGTCAGGAATTCTGGAATTCAACTCGAGAACATTTTGGTTCTAGGAAGTTAAAGAAGACTATGAATGAGCTTGAGAATGAACGGGTCCGCCAAGTACACCTAGCTCTGATTAGGGTGGGTTAAAAGCCGCTATTGAAGTCGAACTATGAAGCACCACTCACTCCATCGTAGAGGAGTTTCAGTGCTCATATACCGTAGCTACAATGCTTCCTATAGTAAAGGGAAAGCTACGAAAGTATGGACGAAAGGTTACCCACACAACATTGTTCCTTATATATCTCAACTGTCTTCCTTTTCAACGAAATATATTTGACAAATCGAGGATTGGCAAACATTCAATCGGAAGGTTTACAACCTAATATTTTGTCTGTCTGTGGATTTGTGTGTTTCCCAGTCAAAGGCTCGGTCTCACAACGGGTCTTATCGTGGAAATACGGAGCGTCCCTGCTGCGGAGCGCGGCAGACGTCGATGGTGCGAGTAGAGGGTACGTTGAAGCGCAAGAGGGTGTCAGACGGCGTACAAAAAACCGCGCGCCGCCTTGGCTCGCTGCCTCGTGTACGAGATGACCGGCAACGCTTCACGAGATTCGCGGTATCGACTAGTGAGTATAGCGCCGACGAGGTATCGGATACCGCTCATTCCTTTCGTGAATACGGGCCCTGGTTAAGAAAAAGGATGAAGGAGAGATCTTCCGTCGTTCTGTTTGCACTAGCTGGATGAAGAAAGCAGGTGTAACGGAAAGTCTTCTTCTATTCATCCAACCTGACGTTTTCTCTTCAATGCTTCCCACCCTACCTACGGGATAAAAACGCAACGCAGTGGCTACACGTCGAACCTGATATTGGAGACCTGAAATACTAGCTATCATGACCAAAGTCCTTTACAACCATGAGCTACGATACTAACAAGGGAAGGTTGTTAGGTCTAGGTGACGATTCGGAACGACACCCATATGAGCGTGTAGGGCTTCGGACGAGGAATGCAACAATGTGTTCATAAGTTGCTTAGGACACCTGGTTGATCTGAAAATGGCCTGTGAAATTTTGCACTGCTGCATGCGTAGGCTAACCGCCAGCGGGAGTAGCGAGGGTGAGCTTCTCCACCAGAGCGATGAGGTGGCCTAGTGGATAGCGCTGTGGACTCACAACCTAATGATTAGGGATCGGTCCCTCTGCAAGACTTTTCTTTTGCCTTCATGCGCTAGATTCCAAATTGCGCTCCTTCTGCAAATTTGTCGCAGTTTCGGGATAGAATCGCGTTTGGAATGAGTATGGCCAACAGAACACTCACAGAGGGCAATGTATTCTAGTGCCTCCGTATGTGACCCATAGCTATCGTAAGCAACCCAAATCGATCCCAAATTCGAAAACAAATGTCAGATTCGTGATCAGCGCCTCGAATAACCCCCGTAGCCAAAGTTTGGGCTAAATCGGTGATTTCGACCCAACCAGCCTTACTATTAGGTTGGAAACTAATTTCGTGGACTCTCACGCACCTTCAACAAAAGTGTTAGTTACTAGATAAAGAAAAATGTTACCCAAACGACATATGAACCACCGAAACGAAGAGATATTTCTCCACTCTCTGGTTACTGTCCCATTCCACTCCCTAAGAAATGCTGAGTTTTTTGAAAGGAATTATTTTCACAGGTGCATTTTGACCTACACCTCATTACTGGATCGTCTTTGTCCCAGGGAATGCAGGAAAAACCAAAATAAGTGTCATACATATAGTGCTCTATGTGCACTATAACCTGCATAAACAAGAGTCTCCCAGCTTACATCTTCGGATTTTTGGAGCGATCGAAACTCAACGTGATGTTTGGCGGTGTCTTAATGAGTGGTGACACAACTTTCAGAGAGCTGCTCAAACCGACTACCGCGTAGTTCAACCTGTACACAGCCAAGCTAAAGAGAGTAGGCCTCTAGGTGAATACTGAGACTACCATCGATCAATTCTCGAAAGGTGGCACCTTCGTAGAACCTCCAGACTGAGATCATCAGCCTCTTGTGAGGAGGTGGATTTGAGGATCTGTAGCGGCCTTCATTTTGTTTTGGGTGGCCGGCTAGGAAGTCAGTGATTACTAAGAGATATCCTCTTTCCATCGCACGTTACCCCTTTCTGAACCGGTGATTCGCTTTTTTTGAAGCTTGAAGTTCGTTTGCAGCATACGCCCCACCCTTGTCGCGTTACGGGTCAAATCGCAAGGCACCTGTTGGCCAGTTTTACAGAAAAAACTAAAATAGTGCAGAACCGTTTCAGTTCAGCTTTTTGAGCAGTTGACTTCGAGCGTCAACATAGCCGTTGTTGATCTCTAGTTTCTTTCGAAGGAACTAGTTACGGCCTTCCGACCGAGCTCCGTAGGTCATCTGAAGTGCACTTCTGTTTTCGTTTGAAACTGCTTGCTCAAAATCTCTTGATATCTTTGAGTGCCATGAGTCGCTTCAGGACATCATCCTAAGATTCTGCACACACAAATCGTAACGATTCAGTAACCTAGTGGCTAGACAGGTATTCATGAAGAAGACCTTGGCAAACACTGGTTTTGGGTGTTTTCATTTCAAGAAGAAAAACATTCCCTGAAAACAAAAGTAACAGGGTTTATGAATGGTTTTGAAAACTACTTGATACGCTCTATCACACGGTTAAAAGAGCAGTGAAGTAGGTGAACTTTCAAGCAAGTTGTGTTCGCTAGAAATAATGACTGCAAAACAGTCCACGAAATTAGTTTCCAACCTAATAGTATCAAGTGAGTACTTGTATGAGGGTCCACTTGCTAAGAATATTCTTTATTCTATTGCTCCACTTTTTGGACTCTAAAGAACGGAGACTCCATTCTGGATGAGTTTCTTTTCATATTCATCAAGAAAGATTTCTTGGGCAGCTGACAAATCCACAATTCACAAATCTAACATCGGGTTTTCCCGTTATGTCTGGCGTGCGCTTGCTAGGGTCCGTGGTAACAAAGTTGTGTAGTTGGGTCGAAATCACCGATTTAGCCCAAACTTTGGCTACGGGGGTTATTCGAGGCGCTGATCACGAATCTGACATTTGTTTTCGAATTTGGGATCGATTTGGGTTGCTTACGATAGGTATGGGTCACATATGGACTAGAATACATTGCCCTCTGTGAGTGTTCTGTTGGCCATACTCGTTCCAAACGCGATTCTATCCCGAAACTGCGACAAATTTGCAGAAGGAGCGTAATTTGGAATCTAGCGCATGAAGGCAAAAGAAAAGCCTTGCAGAGGGACCGATCCCTAATCATTAGGTTGTGAGTCCACAGCGCTATCCACTAGGCCACCTCATCGCTCTGGTGGAGAAGCTCACCCTCGCTACTCCCGCTGGCGGCTAGCCTACGCATGCAGCAGTGCAAAATTTCACAGGCCATTTTCAGATCAACCAGGTGTCCTAAGCAACTTATGAACACATTGTTGCATTCCTCGTCCGAAGCCCTACACGCTCATATGGGTCTCGTTCCGAATCGTCACCTAGACCTAACAACCTTCCCTCGTAAGTCGTTTTGCACAACAAATGAGGCGACTATATGAGGTTGCTCTTGTTGCAAATTTCTTAGCACATTGTCTGCTGTGGTTGTTTCTTTCGTTGTCAAAAAGGGGTGCCATATCAGAATTATCTCTTGATATTATAACAATTCTGCTTCTTCCCGCACAGCATGCTAATAGTTCTACAGTACTGTCGCTGATTTTTGGTGCCACCTCATCATATTTTCGTTTAATTCTACTTATTTTGACTGAAAACACTCGGGTGGGATCATTACCATTATTAACGTGATTTTCTAATTTACGCAGCTCTCACAAATTCTATGATATCCAAGTGAGAAGTGAATCATGGCGCAATTCCTAATTACTGGGTGGGGGTACCTGCACTACTGAATCACCCATATAGTTGCACTGTTCTTTTGCGAAATCAAGTTCTGACAGTACAGTCACAGAGAGAAAATACCAAGCTGATCATTGCAATATCAATCACGGCGGAAAATGCCTCAGGCTAAGTAGTAGTTTGTTCCTATCTCAACACCTGTGATTCTGCCTGAGTTATTCTTCCTTCTTTTTCCTTTCCTCATGGTCCAGCCGGGACAGATACATAGCTTACTTGACCGTCATCTGTTACTCGAGATTTGATTAAATTAAATATTATCATCAACGGAGCTATGTCGATAGCCTAAAAAGTAGCTGACTAATGCACAATAAAACCAACTACTACAACCATCTGGAAAGCTGTTCAGTTTCTTTTGCAGTCGTCTACAAAGCCATACAAGGTTGATGCTCTATCTCCCTATGCTCGGCGAGCCTGACTTGTCGTTCTCAGGTTTTTTTTCAAAACTACATGCATTGTCCAACGAATCAAAAAGTAAATACAATGGGTTTCGCCTTTTGACAGCTTCACGCGTGTAAACTACACCTTAGACTTTTTGTAAAACACCGATTGAAACGTAATCGAGACTTTAAAAGCGGTCTTTGACCCAAAAAAAGTCCGCCATAACAACGGGCAGCCTTGTACGTAGTTCATAAGTCTAGTACAAGGTCACAAATAAAAACCCAACATTAACACCTGTGCTCGACTATAATACCGAGAGATAGCTGGTGGAATGAAATATAAGTATCTCCTCATTTGATTGTTTATTAGCCTCGTTACATTCCTGCAAAAACAACCATCTTCGTTCGATTTTCACCTCCACAAAAGTTGTCCTTTACGTAGCGCTCATTCAGATCGTTCTTTACCGCGACAGTGTTTAGTTTCGATAATAGTTGCCCGAGTCTCCAGAAATTGTACGGGAATTTTTCTGGTATTTTCGTCCTTGAACTTCAAGCGGGATCAGCCTTTTTTCGTTTTGCATATCTTTTCTCTTTTTTTCTCTCTGAAATTCTTCGTTTGCTCTAATTTCTCTACATTTTCAGTGTATACATTGGTAATGTCATATGCCGGTCCATATCCGTATATTATTCCAGTACCTTACCAGGTCTTCTACATCATCATACCTACGATAAGCATAATCGGAAATGCATTTATTATATACGTAACAATTCGATCGAGGTATCGATCTACGCAGTCCTATAACATCAACAAATCTCATGACGTTTCGGTTTTGATCTGTGCAGCAATGAAAAGGCTACAACGATCACATTTCCATGTGTTGAAATAAGTCTTTTGTAATCCGAAGAGAAGTTTTATCGATAGGAATTGATCACCCTATTTTCTTTAATAGTTGTGAAGGCACGCAAGAAAATAGCCCAGAAGTTTCTCCAAGAAAGATGAAAAATACAGGCACTCAATGATATGTTACATGCTCTCATTCAGCTCTCACTTTTTCAGTTCGCTTCGAAGTCCGTGCAATATCTTCATAGCTTTGATCTCTCTAGGCGACCTTCTGCATATGTTCGCTCAATATGTTATGATTATATCGCACAATGTGTAAGTTTCCTCTACACATTTGTTAACTATTAATGTTTATTTATTCGACGTGGGCATACGCTGCGGAAATATTGAGCCATAACCAACGACACGTGAAGATAACACGAAATATTATTATTTATTAAAAGAAAATTCATTTAAATTCATTTACTTATAGCAAAAATCGAAACAAATGACTATGAATGTTCAGTGAAAACAGAAACAGTAAATAAAAAGCCACATACAGTACCGGACATGTCTTTTGATCACTTCCCGGAAAAGGAGCGTTTCCTTAGGAGCGTTTCACAGCGGCTTTTTCCAATCACTTTGTTGAAACTCGATTATTTGTAAAAATATACATATATTTGAGCTCAGCAGCTCTATCGATTGGTATTTAAAGGTCAGTACAAATGCAAAATATGGCCCCTTTTGCCGGCCCCTCAAATCTCGCCAGGTCGGCCCCTGAGGGACCGACCAGCCCCCGAGGGACCGATAAGTCGAGATTTGAGAGGTCGGCAAAAGGGGTCACATTTTGCATTTGTAAAGATCTTTGAATACCAGTCGATAGAGCTCGAGCTGCTGAGCTCAAATATATGTATATTTTTACAAATAATTGGGTTTCAACAAAGTTATTCAAAAGAAGCCGCTTCGGAACGTTCCTAAGCGGCTTTTCTGGCAACTGATCAAGACAGGTCCGGTACAGTAAACAAATAAACAATGAGAACTCGTTGCTCATTCAAGGGAGATCTGAACGAGCTCGAAGAAAGTGATAAAATATTATATTTCCTTAATCAAATTTCTATGTTTTCCGAATTCACTTTGTCATCAAGCGAGGGGTCATTTGGCCTGGGGACGGCAACATTAAGTGTACCCACTCTCTCAGAAGTTCAGGATTTAATGTTTGGCTGGTGTCAGATATGAGAGACCTAATTACCATATCGCTTCTCATCAGTCCGACTCATTCAAGGGTGCTTTAGGAAAGAAGATCACCAACTTCGACAGGACATTTGTGTTTATTGGCAAATCATCCCGTTACTTGGCCTGCTCTTTTCGTCCTTAATGCTGTTTCAAGTGGCCATCGATCGTCTGCTCTCACTGCAAGCGCTGTAGTGAGTCCATTTCCCATATTTATAATAGTTCTCAATTGCGTTTATGAGCCGCTTTATGAATGAACCTTGATTCTGGGTAGTGCATTGCTATAGAAAAACACCACAATGCTTGAAGTCGAAGGTCTACCGCTTAGTCGTAAGGCGACCTGGGTGCTGAAAAAGACAAGCGTTTAGGTCTCTGATCTGAACAGCAACGGAAAGGCTACAACGATTCCCTTTTGTCTGCTCGGAATCATTTCGCGCCCAATCCTCGGAAATCCGAGGAGATGTCGGCGTAACGGAATTCAGAATGCTTACGATCATAAGAATTAAGGACCTTTCAGACTTTGCTGCGTTGCTGCCGCGTAATGATGAAACATAGGGACCGGCGACGCGCGCGGCAGCTGCGCAGTAGCGCAGTATCCGGTTTATAATTTCTTTGCGAAAACCGCCCACACCGCCAACTACGCACTAAATAATTTTTTGACCAACGACAGTCCAATGGACGGCCGGAAAAAAGCACAACTATTGCGGAAATGCGCGCACCCCCTTTTTACAGCTCCACTTTGGTTCATTCAGACTCCACTGCGGGTGGTTTTTTTTACACCCGCAGTGGAGTCTGAATGGGCCCTAACGACAAGATAGGCCAACGATTTGGAGTGACAGCCATTGCTTTACTTGTTCGAGTTATTAAAAGGGGGAACAGATACCATGTCTATACCCTCTTCAAATCCCACATATCCATCCACAAGGAATTGACGTTCAAATTTTAGTAAATGGATAGTCGACAACTACAAATTAACCTACATAGCTGTGCAAATATCGATATCGTCACTTTTTGCGGTATCAATGGTGGTATGGTTTCTTGTGGAACGCAATCCAAATACGTAAGTGAGCCCAGTAATTTGTTTCCTTTAAACCAACGGCATCTATTATTCCACTTGCCATTATGACATAATATAATGCCTCAATTTTCTTTTGCTTTCACTTGAACTTGTAAACTCAAAGACCCGAACTATTGGGTAGAATTATGAAACTACAGGAAGGTGGTGTGTGCAGTCACAGCTCCAATGGGCAATGCTCCGTACCAGTTCGTTCTACATGCAATTATGGTCATCAACATTATGATTATTGTTTGCTATGCGATATTTCTCTGCATCGTTACACGAGTTCGTATAAGTAAGCAGTAATTTCTAACGCCTTATTCACCACACTCTTACATTTATTTCTTGACATTGTCTAGGGCGCAGATTCATGAACGTACGAGCGGTCTCCGAAACCCCGTCGGCGATAAACCCTTTCGATACCGCGAGTTGGCGGGCACTCATGAGTCGTGAATGTCGGGTTTTCGGAGACCGCGACGGCTTGTTGCGCAAGTGCCGCAATCGCACTCACTGCGAGCAAGCGGCCGTCGACGCGACCAATTCTGTGTCGATCGCCCGCAGTGAGTGCGATTGCGGCACTTGCGCCATAAGCCGTCGAGAGCTGCCAAATCCTGCCTCATCGCGAGGTGTGACAAACCCGCTATAAACCCCGATTATACCTTGACGCGCGTTCACGAATCTCGGTTTGCGCTCCGTTCGGGGTATATCTCGGGGTTTATCGGGGCTTACCGATGATGAATCTGGGCCCAGTTTTGCCCATGTTTACTTCAGATGAATCTCTTTGTATGTTTGTCATAGTGTTCATAGGCCCTAAGCGAATTTGCGAGCGATTGGGTTCAAGAAAGCATCTGATACTTGCTCGGAGCAAATTCATTCCCAAGCTCCTGAAAAACGAAAGAAAGGCAACATTCAAATGATACTTTAAGGCTGACGGAAGAACTTTGTTCATGTAAAAAAGAAAATGATCTTCTAAAACCATGGTTCTACGTGGTTTGAACTAGTTGCCAATAGTCATTACCATATCTTGGGTAATGCACCACTTCCTCGGTTCACTAAATAAATAAGAAAAGTGCAATGATATTAATCATAGTATTTTTTCCTCTTTTTAGACCAAGAACAAATGAAGCAGATTTACCGATCCTTGATAGTTATCAGTCTCAGCACTGTGTTCGGATGGTTCAGCACGATTTTGATTGGGCTTCTCGGCGTTATCTTGAATTTTGAAATTGAGCAACTTTATATCGATCTGTTGGCAGGACTTTTCGTGAACTGTTCGTGTGCGTGCAACTTCTTCGTCTACTACACGGTCAGGTAAGAGACAACCAACCAGATAAATGACACGCCTTGTTTCGTTTCGGATGCCCGCAACAACGAAATGGCCTTAGGTGACAATTATTACATCACTGGGGCAAGACCCGAGAAGGAGTCTTATTTTGGGTTGTAAAGATAGTTCTGAAAGTTCTGTAAACAATGAAAGTATTTTCGTAAGAAGAACGTAACTCAAAGTGCACTACTTTTCGATTATTGGATCTTTCCTACGAATATAGTGCGCAATTGTATCAAGAAACAGCGCAAAGAGATAGAATTTTCTTTACAACCTACACTATAGATTTCAAGCATCACCGAGGGTTGAGATAGGTAAAGTATTAGTGGAGAACAGGTAAATGGTATAGGTAGATCCTTTCGCTGAAAAATACTCCAATAGCCAGTGCTATTTAATCGTGTTATCCTCGACAGACCTTCTGGAGGAATCACTCCTCATTTCTAAACATGATCATTCACCTGCAAATCTTTCTTGATATCACATATAAAATATTAGCCTTTCGCTTCTCGTAGCGACCGCAATTATTCTTTTTCCACATTACTCACTGTTATAATTTCAGTAAGGAATATCGTCGGCTATTCGACTACTATCTCGCCATTGGCCGTTTCAAGCGAGTAATTGGTTTCAAAACGTCAACTGCTACGGAAACTCGTACGACTCTGCCTCAGCGCGTGCATCCCGTCAAGTAAATGGTATACCATGGAAGGACTTCAGGCTTGCTTCACTGAACTACTAAGAAGTTTCTGAGATTTTATTTTCTAACATTTTATTTATGTATTTTCTAAGATTTCTAAGATTGTACTCGTCATTTCTCAGTCCAAGTGTTTCTTCACGGCGTTAATTAACTTTTTAGTCAATTTTTTTGATGTCAGTTTCGTGTGTGATTACTAACTTGATTTTGGTGTCTTCTTTTGTTCAATACTGACGTAAAGATAAAGATAAAGATAAAGATAAAGTGTTCAATAAACAGACTCTATATTTCCATTTCTTTTCCGTTTTGTATTGTTCGTTTAAGGAAGGGTAGAAGAGAGCAATGCTCGTTGATTTGCTCGCTTGTTTAGATGGTTTTAGCAAAATAATACTCTCACTGCCCTGAAATTCATTGTTTACACCACACTAGAGTGGTCCTATTATGATCCCGGATATCCTTTATGTCATGTATCATTTTAAATGGCGATGATTTGGAGATCAGTGCTCATGATTTGTCTTTTTTCGTTGCTTGGTCATAAGCTTCAAATTGAAATGATCTGCAATATAGTCAAGGTATGAAGTACGGTACTCGTAGCATAAACCAGATTGATATCAAAAATTTAACCGGGTCTACGTTTCGGCGTCCTCTCCTTCTTCAGAGCCTCTAAGAAATGGACCGCTGAGGTCAAATACACACCAGTAGCTGGAAGGATTCTATTTCAGATTATCCTATGTATTATAGTTCAAGCAATATGTCTATCAGAATGGATTCGGGTTGAGATTTTTTGATTACCAACGTATAGAAGTATTCTCTGCTATGCAATTTCCGTATATTCTAAGCTTAAAATGTTGAATTTCGTCCGAAAAACTTGTTGAATTTTATTTCAAGTACGTTGCGATTGAAGTGAAAATGGCATGAATACTTTATTCTGCGAGCATAGTAGCAGACTAAATGTTGCACAAGCGCTGCAAATCTCCGAACAGACCGGTACTGTCCAGTAGATTGACCTCGGGCGTCTATCGTTCGATCATAATTTCCAGTTTATATGGTTATCGAGATGTACAACTTTCACCAGCTAGTAACGCATAGACATAGGAGAACATAGAACGCCACTGGTTCATGCTAAGAAACGGGACACGAAAGCGCTCTCGGCGTATCTAATCCGTGAACGAATCTTATTTAAATCGACTGCTGATGTCACTGATACCCATATCGGAATGTTTCGCTGTATTCTGCTCTTCTGCTTGATCGCCGCCGTTTACTCGGAGAGCGTACACTGGCGTAAGTTTTTTCCTTAGTTAATTCCTCGATCTACCACTTTTTTCTCGATTCATGCAGAAAAAACACAGTTTTACGTAACACTTTGATTTCTCATAACTTACCATTGTAAACAAAAGGTGTTAAGTAAAGGCTCGTTTCGTCCCTTGTATTTAGACGAGCAATATTAAAGATCAAAAAAGTCCACCCGGGACTCATCAGTAAGTAAGGGAGACTCATGAAGGAAGGAGAAAGAATAATCTGAAAACCCATAAACTAAGAAAGAGCAAACCAAAAAAATAAGAAAATTGAACCGATTTGTATAGAATCCACTATAGCCCCATATAGATAGATACTTAGATAGATATAACCAACTGTTGATCTACAAACATAATCTCAAAATTTGGGTGATTATACCATTTATAACTGAGAACAAAGGGCCCGCGTGCCGCGGTGGTAAAAAGCGCTACTGACACCCGAGCGATCGATCCCGGTCCGGGCTAACCAAACCATCCACCCCTTAGGGGTCGGGTGAATTGGCACCATACTTGTCTGGGTAAGGGAAGACACTGACTGGGTATAGTGACTAACCAAATACGCATTTGCCCTGCCTTTACGATTTGAAAGGATCACGAATGCAGCGGCGCGTCCTTCGGGGACCGACCAACGTCGGCACCTTTATCTTTTTACCTTCATAAAAGAACAACTGCAACTTCTTGGTATGCGCCACGCGTTCGTCATCCATCTTTAATTATTGGGTTCTTTAAGGTATACTTTGCCTTCATAATCAATGACGAGCGTCATTACAAGGACAAGCCAGTGCCGTTAGATTTCAAGACAAGATTGACATTTTTGTCCTAGCACTGATCCCGAAATCCACAGCAAGTGAAAACTCTTCGAGTCTGAACGAACACAATTACTCCTTTTGATATTGACACAAATTTCTAAACTATGAATGATTACTCCAACGATTGCTCAGCGGCAAATAATGACTTGTTCAGAATGGCGTGAGCTCATCTGCAAGTCGTCGAAAGACGAGAAAAACGCAAAAGAAGCTTCAGACTGTGAAGTGTTTCTCAAGGAGAGCGAAAACGACCAGAACGGCCGAAAAGTGCCGCTGAACACCTGCTTTGACGTAGGTTTCTTCAATCGTCTTTTTTTGTTACCGCTAAAAAAAAGTCGAATCTGAACAAACCCAAACAAAGCAGAATCTCTTCAGGAAACCGCTAATGGCGAGCCGAGACACTACTGTAATATCCTATGTCCTGGAGCGGCAACAGCATACCGAATCACTAGATTCCCTCAGAATCATAGGTAAGTGATATTTTATCATTTTCCACGTTAAATAATTTCTTAAAAGGTTGCTGAAAATTCACCGACCGAAATAATAGCTGGCCTGTCACTACACGGTTTTTATCAGAATTACTGCATTATAATTCTGTCAATCACTAGACCAAGGGAAGAAATGGGCACTTGTGATTTTCATTCTTTAAAAATTAGGTTTATCATTGTTTTTCTCCAGAAGCTGCTTCACTCATCTCACCTACCGAATCGAACGACGTGGCGACAACTTCTTCATGTGGAGAGACGGAAAGTAAGATGTTTTATCAAAAAAAATCAAAATCGAAAAGCAAAAGCTGAACCTTGCCAAACTATCGGAATTCCTTCAGGTTGAGAATTAGATCAGCTCATCATCCTTATCAGTGGCTAACTAAGCTATTCAAACTTATCAGTGGGTATAAATCTATCTAATCTGTGACTACAAATACTTCCAATGAATTTTTCACGTTAAATTCTCTCATAGATTTCCATTTTCAATGGATTTCCGCTTGTACTTTTATCCTGTCTCGACTCAAAGCTGGCCGCAGAGAAAACATGGAGCTATGACCTGGTATTAGACTTCTTACAAGACTGCTAATCAGAAATCAATTTATAGATTCTAAAAATTACAGCATAATTTGCATTGATAACGTAGAATTATTATAAACTGTGAAAATTCAGGTGCCGGACGACAGATATTCAGTTCACGATTCGCTGCGAATTCTCTTCCCCTCGAGCTGATTTCATGCCCGACAGCGAGCTGTTCGGAAGTGCCAGAAATGCATTGTCATAATTTAACATTCTATCTCCTAATCAGAACTATAATAACAAATATCTTCGTGAATAAATCTTTTATGACATGTACGTTGTTAGAATGAAAAGCAGCAAAGACGTGGGAAATCTACTGAAAATGGTAATCTATGAGAGAATTCAACGTGGAAGATCTGAAGCTTCATTTATTTAAATAAATAAATAAATTTCTAAAGCTCAAGTTGACGCTTAGAGCCGTGGAGTATGTATGTATGTATGTATGTATGTATGTATGTATGTATGTATGTATGTATGTATGTATGTATGTATGTATGTATGTATGTATGTGTGTATGTATGTATGTATGTATGTATGTATGTGTGTATGTATGTATGTATGTATGTATGTATGTATGTATGTATGTATGTATGTATGTATGTATGCACAGTACCGGACGCGCCGCAACGATAAAACGGCGGCAGCGGCGCCTCGGAGCGCCGAATCCCGTCGTTTTAAAATAACTTCTTTGAAATTGGTTTATTTGTAAAAAAAAATAAGTATATATTCGAGCTTAGCAGCTTGAGCTTTATCCCTTCATATACATTTTTCCCAACTTCGTGAAACTTATTTTCGGTCGGTTTCTGTGACCCCTCGATTTTTGCCGCTTCAGTCCTTCGCTTGGTGACTCACCACCGACTAGGCTCCGCCCCCTATTCGCCGAATATAAATATGCGGCATCCATTCCACCGAGTAGGCTCCGCCTTCTCCTCTCCGCCTATAAATATGCGGCGTGTCCTTTCCTAGCGTCCCAAGCTAGGAGTAGGGGGCCTCAAGGGGTGACTCGAAGGAGCTACCACGTGTGGCCCCCCGCTGAGCATGGGGCGCAAATGAACTGCGGTTGGCTCTGCCCAGGTCACCACGCGTGGACACCGGAACGGCGCATTTCGGCGCTTCCGAGGGCCGCTACCGCCGTTTTATCGTTGCGCCGCGTCCGGTACTGTATGTATGTACAGTAGCGGTCAGAAAGATATGTCACTTTTCGTTTTCATTCAAAAATAGCTCAAATCGAGAAGAACCTGATACCAATTGATAGTTCTGAGTACTCTATTTAGAAATATGTTGAAACATACCGCTTTTACTAATTCTCTGTTTTTTTTTTAATATTTTTTAGTGATTTTCATATGCTATTTTGAACAAAAATATCTCGAAAATCGCTGGGTGTAGGATCAATCTGAGACGATATTCTGATAGAGCATGATCTAGTTATTATATGCGCTACAAACATTTGATTCAAATCGCCTTTAAAATATAGATTTTTTTGAGCAAACTTTTTGGTGGTCAAAAACCGGTCAAATTTTAGGACCATGTTTTAAACAAAATTCTATATCTTCCTAACTTCTTGAAAAAATTAAACCAAATTTGAATGTGTTGTAGAGGATGACATTCTATTCAGGGTTGTTGATGTTGTTTCAGGACTGGTTCCTTATTTTGGGAGAAAATTCCTTTTAAATTTGAGTTTGCGTAAACTGTTGTATCTGAATAAGTTTAAGAGGAACCGACTCAATTTTTTCCATGTTAATAGTAGATTTGTAGTTCTTTCTATATCACACGTGAGTTAGAATAAATCAAAGTTCTAATAAAAATATAACGCTTTGACTGACACACGCTGTAGGCGCCGTCACTACCAGTATAGTGTACGGCGCGGGCAAGCGTGCGTCAGTCAAAGCGTTATATTTTTATTAAAACTTTGATTTATTCTAACTTACGTGTGATGTTGAAAGAACTACAAATCTACTATTAACGTGGAAAAAATTGAGTCGGTTTCTCTTGAACTTTTTTAGATACAACAGTTTACGCAAACTCAACTTTAAAAGGAATTTTCTCTCAAAATAAGGAACCAGTCCTGAAATAAAATTAACCACCCTGAAGAGAATATCATCCTCTACAACACTTTTAAATTTGGTTCAATTTCTTCGAAAAGTTAGGAAGATATAGAATTTTGTTTAAAACATGGTCCTGAAATTTGACCGGTTTTTGACCACCAAAAAGTTTGCTCAAAAAAATCTATATTTTAAAGGCGATTTGAATCAAATGTTTGTAGCGCATATAATAACTAGATCATGCTCTATCAGAATATCGTCTCAGATTGATCCTACACCCAGCGATTTTCGAGATATTTTTGTTCAAAATAGCATATGAAAATCACTAAAAAATATTTTAAAAAAAACAGAGAATTAGTAAAAGCGGTATGTTTCAACATATTTTTGAATAGAGTACTTAGAGCTATCAATTAGTATCAGGTTCTTTTCGATTTGAGCTATTTTTGAATGAAAACGAAAAGTGACATATCTTTTTGACCGCTACTGTATGTATGTACGTAGTTGCTGCGAAATCACCAGAACCCACCTCTAGACCAGGATTATCTCCTCGCAAGTAGTTCCTTTCAGTTCTTTGCTGGACTTCTACGTTGAAATACATCATAATTCCGCTCTCCTCTTCCATTTATTTTCTTATTTACTATTTTTAGTACAATTCACTCGGGCCCGCGTAGTACAGTGGTAAGGGGCGCTGCTGTCACCCGCATGGTCGAGCGATCGACCCCGGCCCGGGCTAACCGAGCCCTCCATCCCTCCGGGGTCGGGTAAATTGGTACCAGACTTGTCTGGGAAGGTGAAGACACTGAGCTGGTATAGCGGCTGGGTCCCGCAGGTCATTGTATAGGCCAAATATGCATTCACTATGCCTCTACGATTTGAATGGAACACGAATGCGGCGGCGCGTCCTCAGGGGACTGATCAACGCCGGCACCTCTACCTTTCCTTTACCTTTACAATTCACTCGCCGGGCTAATGGACAACGGTAAGTCGGTTCATGGCATCATTAATTCCGCTTTCCTCTTCCATTTATTTTCTTATTTACTAACTTTTATTAATTCAAAAGGTGAAACAAAATAAATATAAATGATACAAATGAAGGAGATACAGTAAACACTTGTATTGCTTGGCAAGGGAGATCACTACACACATGTACCCGAAATCTTAATCCTTAGGCAAAACAACGCCATCGACACGTATCGAACGAGACATCAATTCGTCGGCACAACTTTTGGCCCTGAAAATATGCTATGATCATTTTTGGAAAACCACGTGCTTTAACAAAAATTGTGTTTCTGTAAAAAAGATTCCATGGACCATTGGAAATGAAAAATGAAACAACCCAACATTCACACCAACACCGTATATTGACATGGAACAAACAAGCGAAATATATAGATTCGAAAATTCAGAAAAAAACAAAAAATGTAGGGTTATTGATTTCTAGTGTCTGCTTTAGGGTAATCGAAGGCTTGTTTTTTTTGTGTATCATGATTTGAACGAAACCAAGGCCAAAGATGAGGACGAAGAAGATGAAGAGGCACAGAAAGTCGAAGAAGAAGAAGAAAAAGAAAAAAGAGTCATTTCCTCCCGAAAGAAGCGCTTAACAACTCAGGGCGAGCTTTTCATCCCTCACATGTGACTTCTACTATGGGCCATAATCTCCAATCTACCTTTGTGGGGTGGGCCATCATCTACCGCAGCAAAATCTCTTCACAACTGGCCCATGACACAATTGTCCCTGAGGCAAATCAGAATTTGATTTTTGTAGAAGCTGCAAATAGAAATTTCAGCGGTGGTAACACTTTTAAACTGCCGTGCTGGCGTAGAAACGGTCGAGGAAGGAACAGCTACGTGACATTCACAAACAATGGCTCGAGATCGATCTCTCAGACTGATCACCCATCTCGGAGATCGACCATCTATCCTGCTCATATAAATATTTTAGCTAATTGATCTAGCCATTTTTATAGAGCTACAATTTAGCCATTCATTTATATTTAGATTCAAACACTCCTGAACTCACTTCGACAGAATATGGAACGGAGCTCTCTGTTGTAAACGATGACAAATAATCTGAAAGTTTCAGAGTTTAACCTGATGCAATAGCATTCTAGGGAATTTCTAGGGATAAAATGGCGGCCAAAAAAAGAATAAAGAAGAGCTTCACGAAAGTTCAAGTCCATGGCAACGGAAAACAAATCGACTTACCCATCTAATGTAAGAACAGTGACCCATGTGATCGTAGAGAATATGAACTTCAATGATGTATGCATATCATTATAGGGTAACCCATAGTATAGTATGATAGCCAAAGTAAACATAATTGCACGAATAAATGCCTGAAATGGCCGCCATTTAGAAGAAAAAGAAGTGGTCGACGTTGATCATTTCCTTAAGGTCGCGCCATGAATTCGTCTCATACCCAGAATGGTGAATGCGTTATTTGACCTATTTGACCTACAAAAATCTTACACCTATACATACCTGTTTGAAAAATCGAACTTCTTCAACCCTCCGAGCTCTGTTCCACGTACTAATATGCTTTTGGGCCCGCTAAAACAGTGCAAAGCATAAGACGAAGATTGTGGGTATATGTATACCTTTTCCTAGACTTACTGTAACTTGTATTGTCGAATAATTACCTCCTTATTAAATGCTCGCAATCGATAAAAAGTGACAAAGTCCAAAATGATAATAACAGCAGCTAACGAAGCAAATGTTGGCACATTAGTCGGAAAAGGAATTTGTGGACAGTTCTCCGTATAAGCTAAGCCAAATCTATAGTAGTCGTCACAGTACTGGAAGCGGCAATCACCTGCAACAGAGAATACTGATAATATGTCGATAATGTTATAAATAAATAAATAAATATTGGTGTTCGCCCCTTCTAACAAACCTTTTATCCCCCTTTACAACCCATTTGCTAGTATTGCCCTTCAGCAGATATCCAGAAGAATTCATTTCCTCAAGAGTATCGTAGCCCTCGTCAATAATGACAAAGTGTGGCTTTACGTTTCCCAAAAGTGAATGAATGCACGGCGCATCCCACCGCGCACTTGATTGCTACCGACGACTTTACCCACGCGAAAAGAGAGCAAATTGACGGTTTGAAAACCAGTTGATCAGCATGATCAGGACCTCGGATAGACAAGGGTATAGAGTATAGGTAACCCCAGTCCACGCTCTTTCAAACTTTCTCTAGTGAAATGTTCTCTTCCGCTAATTGAAACAATGAAAAATATCTTATCTTTTTGATAACAACAATCTCTCACCAAATCCATAGATAACAACAGACGGAACAACGGCAACTAGCCAAGTGCCGATGACCAACGACACGGTGATGGTGGTCCTGAGCAGATTTGAAATTAGAATACTTTGAAAACTGTCAGAGACAGGCTAAAACAATGTTACACCTTCCTATTCAAGTCACTCGCGTTATGATTCATTAATATTCATTGGTATCCGTTTAATATCTACTTATTAACGCTACAAGTTTTTATATCCGCTTAATATCTATTTATTAATTTTACAAGTTTATATCCGTTTGATATCTATTTACCAATGTTACAGTTTTTCAATAGCACCGACTTTATCAAAAAAGGACTACCGCAATCCCCCCCTTATCGGAAAAGCAACTTTTTCGCCAAGATAAGAAACACATTAAGGAATTTGCGCTTATCAGGTCGCCCTCACGGCGCTTTCACTATATGTAATTTAGATTTAATAGCATATTATTCAACAGAAAGTTATGATTATGCGAACAGCTCCAAAGCCGTCATTAGTGATTGATTTATCACTAGTCACGTCATTATGAATAGGTCTAGGAATAGAAAATGGATAGACATAGAAAGAACACGAAAGGCTCAGACGAAGAGGATGAGGATTAGAGAACAAGATTCAGGCAATTTTCAACCACGACCTATACGTTTTCTGTTATCATACTTTATACGTGAATCTAAACCAACGAATTGATTGAAGATTTTGTAGAATTGAATATCACAAATTCAGATTCATGAATGAAAAACGGTTTATTGTCACGCTCCTGGCATGAAAAACCCGACAATAAAATAGGATTCACCAAGATCGGGTACCAATACTTCCGCAATACCTGACGTATTGCGGAAGTAGCCGTCGGTCCAAAATTTCGTTGCTAATCAATGTAGATAAACATGTAAATAAATAAACAAATATTCCAACCGATCTAATGAGTTTCTTCTAGCGCAGATGCTCCAGCCCAATAAGTTGAGTTCAAAATGAGATCTATTAAGTTGTCAAGAAATAAATTGCGTTCAACTTTTTTTTCAACTCTTCAACTTTTTTGAGCTGTTTTGTGTTGGGGTGTGAGGTTTTTATAGTGATGTCTCTGTTGTCTTTGTTTTTTTGCGCGTCATTGGACGTAGGTAAATAAATAAATAGATAAATAAACTTCCTGTTTCATGTGTCTTATTTATTCACTGCCCACACTGCTAAACATCGTTACATTGCTGAGATGGTAATTCTACTGGATACCGGACAGTTTTTGGCCACTGTTTAAATATATTTTGTCCCGAGTAAAGGTAAACAAAAAGGAACTATTTGAAAATAAAACTCACGTAAATATCCTCAAGTAGTAGAAAGGAAAACAAATGGCAAGAAATCGATTGATCGATACCAGGGTATGCATGTAAACGGCAAGTTCGAAGCATGCTATCAGTAACACACCGCAGTAGTGTGAGTATTCCTTCATTGATTTGATGTCACTAAAAAAACTTTATATGAAAGCCCTCTGAAAAAACCTTCAACCCTTAACTAAAAAGGTCACTAACCTTCAAAACAAATCTTTTCTCAACTTTCCTTGGACTCATATGTCAATATTTTATTGAATTGTACCTGTTTAGTGTTCTCTGTTATGCTCTGCGCTGTTTTGTTTTGGAGTTTGATTTTTCTTTTTCGGGCGTTTCTGTCTGGTTTTCCTTTTGGTGCGTTCTTGGACGCAGTTATACAAATAAATAAATAAATATGCCTCGCACCCAAGCTGTATATTTTCAGTTGAATCCTTTTTTCATTCCCAAACACCGAAACCCCTCTAAAAATAATGAGGTCATTTGGTGTTCGAACGATTATAGGTCAGGAATATCAATTCTACTCTTACAAGGAAAGATCCCAATGGTATGATTAACCCAACAGTGGCTAATGAGCTGCATCAGGCGACAACCCACGCCATTGTCATACCCGAGGTTATTATGACTACCCGAATATACCCTTGAGGTTTTTCTCAACGCTGCAGCGAATTCTCAGCAAAATCACATAATATCACGAGTATTCTCAGCAAAATTACATAATATCACGAGTACAAGCTGCGAAAATAAATTACCCCCTTCATGTACCTTCGAACCGTTCTGATTTGCTACTAATTTCATATCATTTATGGTTACCCTGCACGACCTGAAAGCGTCCCCATTTCGACTGTTAAAAACAAAATCAATAAGACTTCTGAAACTCACAAGAACACCATTGGACAGAAATAGAGCAGGATAAGAGAAAGGTGTATCGCTTCTCCGGTTGCCTGGCTGATGACAAGACGACCGAATGGATTCGACATCGATTTTATTCGACAAATACAGAACGATAGAAACCAATTACATGACAGGCCGATTAGTGAAATCTGAAGTAGGCAAATTAGAACAAAAAAAATAGTCCGCGCTTCGAATTATTTTCCTCTTAATTGACATGGTCTCATCCTTAGGACTGTATTGGGATGTAACTCTTCGTAGGCCCCGGTCTATACCCCGGTGCAAAATTTAAGGTTCGCCCCGCGATTTGTCGATAACTGTTCAAAGAACCTATCAATGGGGTCCGGTAACGTTACCGTCATATTCCTCACCATCGAAAACCTAAATATAGAAATTCTGGGCGGGATGTCTCGTCATTGTAAGATACTACAACTTTTTCTTGAAAAATCGGAGATAATGACCGGTGCAAAATTATAGGTTCACTTCATTAAGAAACTGTCTGTTTTTAAAAATATGAACATTCAAGTTAGGTTTAGTACTTTGTTACATCACCTTTGTTATGAACAACATGAAACATTCTATGTGGCATACTTCAAATGAGATTATCAAGAACAGTTTGCTCTACATAAGGCCAAGCATCAAGAATGGCGATCTTCAGATCAGAAACCGAGGTCTAAATGGCGCGGTTCTTGTAAACATTGTGAACAAGAATGCCCCACAAGTTTTCCATCGGGTTCAGATCTCGAGAACAACTGAACCACGCTAAAAGTTGGATCCTGTTGGAATCGAACCAACTCGTAGTTGACCCAGACACGTGTATGGGAGCATTGTCTTGCTGGAAGATAAGATTGTGCCTACGAAATCTTCTCAAACAAGGGAGAAGGTGTTTTTTTACAGTACTGGCCATAAGAATTGCCATTTTCACGGAAAAGCCGAAAAAAATCGGCTTTTTCGTCTTTTCTGAATAACTTCCTTAGAATTCAACAATCTGCGAAACCGAGCACATGGCTGAGCTCAGCAGCTCAAGCTCTATCGAACGGTATAGAAATCTTACCTGAAACCCTTTTAGTTAGCCGAATATGACGATTTTCGCGACGCGACGTCGCATTGCCGCGGACGAGTTGCCCGTTCAACAGTGTTCACCGTTATCCTCTTGTTCTTCCGACTTCGGACTCCTGTATCTCAGTTCCTAAGCGATGCTATTCGAACTGCTCTTTTGATTCTGGCAGAGTAGTCACTGTAGAATACCACACTGTTGAAATTCCTCTCCAGATTCTTCTAGACTCGTCCAGAAAATCGCCCAAAGTGGGCACCTGATCGACTTGTGAACAATTTTTTGGTTAGTAACTCGTGAAGATTTCAATGTTTTAGAAAAGTAAACACACTGTTTTGTTCAGCAGCTCGAGCTCTACCCAACAGTATGCAGCTTATCTCGATTTCTTTAGTTTTCCGCAAATCGGATTTTCATCGATTTTCCAATTTTCGAGTCCCCGTCTCCCGATTTACAAGCGATCTCCGGAGCCTGTCTTCTCTTGCTTCAATAGGGTAGTCTGTTGAAAATGAAAATCCGTAGGAAACCTTCTCTACATTGTACTGGATGTTTCCAGAAACTCATTCAAAGTAGGCATCAAATCCACTTGTGAAAAATGTTTCGCTGAATAACTCGTGAAAATTACGGTATTTCAGGAAAGTAAACATACTGTGCTATTCAGCATCTCAAGCTCTATCCAACAGTATACAATACGCCCCAACGTATCGAACACGGTTTTCACCAATTTTTTGCCAAGTCACGACCCCCCCCTCGCTCAACTGTGGTCATTCGAGTCAACGATCTTCTGACTTTGAACCCTCGTCTCTCAATATTCAAGAGAGACACGACGACCAGCTTTCCTCCTTTCAACAGAATAGCCACTGTAGGAAAGGAACACGTAGCAGAACTTACCCAAATTGTTTCGGATTCTCCTAGAAATTCTTCCAAAGTCGGCACTTCGTTCACCTGGCATTGGTAGTGTGAGTTTTTGCCCAATAACTCATCAGAATTTCAACATTTTAGGAAGGTGGACATACCGTATTGCTCAGCAGCACAAGCTCTATCTAATTGTGTACAGCTTATCTCGATTCCTGTAGTTTCCCGAAAACCGAATTTTTATCCATTTTCCAATTTTCGAGCCCCCGTCTTCCGATTTACAAGCGATCTCCGGAGCCTATCTTCTCTTGTTTCATTGGCTGCTCTCGATAGTTGGCAGCCCCTACTGCCAAGAATCGATTGGTTGATTTGACTCGATAGTTGGCAGTAGGGGCTGTTGTGTTGACCTGTTAAACTTGTTTGACCATGTCAAACCTCACTCGTCTAACACGTGTTCGCGTGTAGTAGGGGTAGGGGCTGCCAACTATCGAGTCAAATCAGCCAATCGATTCTTGGCAGTAGGGGCTGCCAACTATCGATCGGTCGATTTTGCTCCGCCTACCACGACAGCTCTTATAAAAGGGAGACTCTGTGAGCACGCCATGCCATTTTTCATTCCTCATCGGCGGTTCGCATAGCGCTGCTGCAGCAATTCCCTGCAGCAAGCGGCTAGAGCGAGACGAGGTGGGTCTGCGGTAGGGAATGTAGAGGATGCAGCCCTATCGTGTGGTACCCCCAGACAACCCACGACAAGCTACACGACTTACGAAGTAGAGTAGCTGTCTCTACATTCACTGCCGGAGACCCTCGCCGTCTGATCTACATTCCCTACCGCAGACCCCCGTCGTCTCGCTCTAGCCACTCGCTGCAGGAATCGCTGCTGCAGCGGTATGCGAACCGCCATTCCATTTTTCCGCTTTCTTATGCAGCATGTGCTGATTCCCCCATTAGGGGGCACATCCCCCCATTAGGGGGCAGATCCCTGCGTTACGTGGGGCAGGTCCCCTGTGTGTCCGCTGTGCACTTGCCCAGGGGTGCACGCGGAAATTTGGTCTTGGTTAGTGTACCGCACCCTATCTTACTCGCAACAGGACATTCGTCGTTATTCAACTATTTGGGTCCCAGAGTTCGAAATTTTTTCGCTGAAACTTCGCCCAGGGGGGTTTTTGGGGGCGCTTATCGCGAATCTGATACCCAAATTGCGTATTTCGTACAAGTATGGCACTTACACTACCCTCCTCAAGAGTGCACGTGGGATCACCACTTTTTGCTGATGAATGGGCCTAAGCCTAAGCAGGAGGCGGGGGAGGGGATCTCTTCCCTCACCAAGGCTTAGGCCCATTCACCGGAAATTTTCAGCGAAATTGGTGATCCCGAGTGGACCCCACCCCTCATAGGGCTGCATCCTCTACATTCCCTACCGCAGACCCACCTCGTCTCGCTCTAGCCGCTTGCTGCAGGGAATTGCTGCAGCAGCGCTATGCGAACCGCCGATGAGGAATGAAAAATGGCATGGCGTGCTCACCGAGTCTCCCTTTTATAAGAGCTGTCGTGGTAGGCGAAACAAAATCGACCGATCGATAGTTGGCAGCCCCTACTGCCAAGAATCGATTGGCTGATTTGACTCGATAGTTGGCAGCCCCTACCCCTACTACACGCGAACACGTGTTAGACGAGTGAGGTTTGACATGGTCAAACAAGTTTAACAGGTCAACACAACAGCCCCTACTGCCAACTATCGAGTCAAATCAACCAATCGATTCTTGGCAGTAGGGGCTGCCAACTATCGAGAGCAGCCAATGAAACAAGAGAAGATAGGCTCCGGAGATCGCTTGTAAATCGGAAGACGGGGGCTCGAAAATTGGAAAATGGATAAAAATTCGGTTTTCGGGAAACTACAGGAATCGAGATAAGCTGTACACAATTAGATAGAGCTTGTGCTGCTGAGCAATACGGTATGTCCACCTTCCTAAAATGTTGAAATCTTCACGAGTTATTAACCAAAAAATTGTTCACAAGTCGATCAGGTGCCCACTTTGGGCGATTTTCTGGACGAGTCTAGAAGAATCTGGAGAGGAATTTTAACAGTGTGGTATTCTACAGTGACTACTCTGCCAGAATCAAAAGAGCAGTTCGAATAGCATCGCTTAGGAACTGAGATACAGGAGTCCGAAGTCGGAAGAACAAGAGGATAACGGTGAACACTGTTGAACGGGCAACTCGTCCGCGGCAATGCGACGTCGCGTCGCGAAAATCGTCATATTCGGCTAACTAAAAGGGTTTCAGGTAAGATTTCTATACCGTTCGATAGAGCTTGAGCTGCTGAGCTCAGCCATGTGCTCGGTTTCGCAGAATGTTGAATTCTAAGGAAGTTATTCAGAAAAGACGAAAAAGCCGATTTTTTTTTCGGCTTTTCCGTGAAAATGGCAATTCTTATGGCCAGTACTGTAGCTCATCTTGATAATCTTCGCTGTCCATATTACATGAAACAAACTCCAAAGCAACAAGTCCATATCCGGAAAATGCAGCCCAGACCATAACACTTCCAACGCCAAAGTTGCGTGTAGAGAATACTCGTTTCTCCTTTCTTAGATCTCTCCAGTAGTGCTTGTAGTCGTCGGACCCATCGAGGTTTTACTTTTGCTCATCGGAAAATATCACCTAAAAACTAGAGATCCTTTCCTACGCCCACGACTTATTGACAAATCGCGGGGTGAACCTATAATTTTGCACCGGGGTGTATGTCTACATGGAGATGTTTCTGTTTACCATGGAATTTTGTTGCTTGCCTTGAAATTTCAGTCTGAAAGAAAACTTTATCTTTTTCCCATTGTTGCGTGCTTTCAAGTTTCTTTTTTCTTTTATGTATTGCTTGCTAGCGATTATTCCGAGGTACATATGTCTGCTGAGTTTCTCATAATGGCCCACATCGCCTTTTTTTCACACTCATGTTAATGTTTTGTTTGTTTCATGCCAATGGTGCGTCCGTGCACGCATATAATAAATAAACAAATAAATAAAATATGAGAGCTGGAAATTTTTCGAAAAGTCAAGAATCGACTCTGTTGTTCTTGAACGCAGGAATAGAACCGGTTTTTATTTGCTGCAATTCCTTGCAACCGTTAATTTACACCAGAGCTTTTTGCGAGAAAGACGCTGGCCATTCAATTTCCATTCTCTTAAGGTTTCCCACTATTTTTGCCTGATCATAGTAATGAGAAACTCCTAATTGTGATGCAGTCAGTTGCAGCATAGGTGTTCCCATAGGCGGTAATTAAGAACGGCAGTAGAGCGAGGTCAAAGAACGTTGGAAAATTCCAGAAAATCTCGTTATTTCTAGACCATTTGTGGACGAGGAGATGGATCATGCTGGTCCGATTCCAATCATGTGTTCGCTAGTCGAAATAATTGAATAATAATGTTTAAAAAGGGTTCCGACGAAGTGGCAACGGAATCGTCTTAAGGGAGGGTATCGATGATTAGATCAATGATCAATCAATGTGATCTCATTCAAAAACATTTCTTCATGTCATCAATAATACCAGGTAGCTCAAAACCGAAGATCCCACTGACCGAGTTTGAAAGACAAAAAAGTTAAAAGAAAAAAGGAAAAAGTAAAAACAATGTCTATTACCACCGCCACAATCACTGCTGCGACGTGATGTGGCTGAAGCATGTCAAAGTCCACAGCATACATGCAGGCTGCGTAGTGTCTGACGTTCTTACAGAATCAATCGGTGATTTGAAAAATCGATATCGATATTTTCGCACTGAAATCTCAGCAAATACGTATAGCGATAAAATCGTCAGCCACCTGAAGAAAAAAATTCAAAGGAAAATGTAGCCAAACGCTTCAACGACGGTTTCTCTTCCAATGGAGAACTTTTATACGCTTCGAGGCATGTTTTTAGATTTTTCTAAATCAATAATTTACCAGTGATTAGAAAATTTCTGAAGACCCACGATTTAATTTTGACGAAATAATTTCGAATCTCACAGGACGAATGAATAATCTAAAACTATAAAGTCCGCACCATGTACACACGTTAATGTGACACTAATAAATCAACAAAATCAACTATAATTCAAACAAAATCAACTATAATTCAAAAACACCTATCGGACCGGTAAAAAGAGGATTTTCGAAGGAGGACAAAACAAAGTAAAACTAAAATTATTAAAAAAAATCAATTTCCGTCGAAAATCGGAGACGTCTAGAAGCATTTTTTGGTAGATTAACGGGAATGGCGTGTTGAAGCGAAGATACAAAATGCTTGAAGTACGACTTTTTGTTAACAGTTGCACTATGAATAAAGCTCTGTAGCTCGAAATGCGCTCTTGTCATCATGACTTGTTGGAACAGAATAAACTACAAATGTTCGATAAATGGAAATTTCATTGACGTTTCGAAGCAAATAGGGCCCCAATTCTACAATAGTTCCTTACGGGAAGTTCCCCAAAACCTGACTTTAGAGGTAAGCTAGCCTTTCCTTTAAAGTCAGGCTCTACAGCCAAAAGGGCAACGAATCACGATTAATGTAGTTACTTTCCCACTGGCATTGTTAACACTGAAATCGACCATTACCGAGTATTAAATCATTTTAATGAGCCCAGAGAAGGTTTGTGATTTGTTATCATCCAGATAGTAACAACCTTTTTCTGATTAATGCAAAAAACCGCTTGGTGGAGGCATCAGAAATCACTTAAAATAGTGACCGATAGTCTCTATTGGGACGCGCCATGCACTGGTAATCCATACATGATGGTGCCGTGGATACTCCTCTTGTACCATGAATACCCTCAGGGTAAAGTGGAAAATCCTGGATCGAATCAAAACGGAAATAAGGAGATAAATCTTGCTCGACTGATTATGAATGAAAGAGTTCACTAGAATTTCAAAATACTAACGAGCGCTAAAGAAGAGTTGAGTAGCTAAGAATAAGGGTGGGTAAAGGTAAAGGTGCCGGCTTTGATCAGTCTCCTGAGGACGCGCCGCCGCATTCGTGTTCCATTTAAGTCGTAGAGGCTTGGTGAATGCGTATTTGGCCTATACAATGACCTGCGGGGCCCAGCCGCTATACCAGGTCAGTGTCTCTACCTTCCCAGACAAGTCTGGTACCAATTTACCCGACCCCGGAGGGATGGAAGGCTTGGTTAGCCCGGACCGGGATCGACCGCTCGACCGTGTGAGTGTCAGCAGCGCCTCTTACCACTGTGGCACGCGGGCCCTTAGCTTAGAATACTTTGACAAAAACAGCGAAAAAAAGGAAGCGCAGGGAACGCTCTCGCTTCGGTAACTGGTGGACCACAGCTCGAATCTAGACGTTCCGGAGCACTTTGAAACGTTCTCGCAAACACCTAAGCAACACTAAGTAGGTTTCCCTTCCGTTAATCACGTCAAGTCTAACAATCTTGGAGTTAGAAACCTTCCAACGATTTTTTCGCCTACGCTCGCTACGTCGTCGAGTATATTGGTTGCGTTCTGAATTGAATTTGTGAATTGATTTATATAACAGTATTATCTAACCAAAGAAGTGGTGCTCATTTTCCGTAGAAAACCCATATGAGTTTGCAAAGGTAAAGGTTTCACAGAAAACCCATGTGAGTCTGCAAACGTAAAGGTTTGGTAGAAAACCCATATGAGTCTGCGAAGGTGAAGGTACAGTGATCGATTTTGATTTGGCCCATAGGAATGCGCCATGCCCTCACTTCGGAGTCAGAATCACAGAGGGGTGGTATATGGGAACTACGCCAATAGCCCGACTTGAGGGGTTTCCCTGTATGTCTTCGTCTTCCCAGATAAGTCTGGTACCAATTTAGCCGATCCCAGATGGAAGGGTTAGTTAGCCGGGTGGGGATCGATAGCTGGACAGTGAGGGTGTCAGTAGCGCCTCTTACCAGTACACCACACGAGTCATCATACGATGGATAAATAGATAAATAAATATAAACAAATCAAATCAGCTGGTCGAAAATTCACACTGCTTCAGCAAGCGAAGAGTGTTCTTTCGCTGTCGAGTGTAGAACTAACGATTCTCACGGCTGCAAAACTTTCAGAGAGCAAGCCATTCTCACGTAACCGCTCAGTGGGATGCACAAAAACAACCAGTTTTCATTGTAAAAGAAGTTTCCTAAAAGTGCAACGAACTTAACCGAGAGAATATCCCATTAACTCTGTGAGATTCCAAGAACAGCCACTAAATTCAACTGATGTGAGCACTTTCTCAAAGAGTTTTCAGGTAGGCTCTTTGAAATGTTCGCAGAGATGTATATTTGCGTTTTTGGAATTTCTCTGATTAGCTATCTGAGTCTTAGTGCATCACAGGGTCTGTAAATAAGTAAATAAATGAATAAATAAAACAAAGGACAGAAAATGACATCAGCCTGAAGATGCACTTCACATTTTCCTAGTGCTAATCTACAGAACTCGAATCTAATTAATTAAGTTTTCCGATTGGCCGGCTGAGCGAAAAGTATGTATAATAGGTTGTTTTTCTGCTCCGTTTAATGAGTGCACGGAGTTTTATGGCGAGGCCTAAACGATTAAAGAACAGCCAACCATAACAAGATGATAAAGTCTGAATATCGCGCAATTGGAATGATATCATACTTTCATGAGCACTCCTATCTTAATTGGTTCAGCATCAATAGACTCTGCCCAGCAGCATTACTGCTGAGTCATTGCAAATGTTCCAAAGAAAGGCGAAGAGGAAGGCAAACGAACGATAAAGGTTAAGGTAACAATAAAGTTCCCGAAGGATGCGCCATGAATTCGTATCCGGTACAGAATCGCGGAGTTGGGTGCGTATTTGACTTTCACAATGACTTGCCGGAGCCACCTACTGCATCAGTCGGCCTATTGGACGGGATTCTCAGGCGACTCTGGTATCAGTTTACCCTACCTCGAAGGAAAAAAAGCCTGGGCTAGAACCGATTGCTCGGGAAAGCCAGCAGACTGGTAGAAATTTCGGGCAAAGAGGTTTCAAGGCGATCTATCGTAGAATGTATTCATCCACTTATAAGAATCTAAAATCATTGCTTCTCAGAAATTCCTACAGCACCTCAGCTGTTCTAATAGTGAAATTGAATGTAAGGATTGTTCCTGGGTGAAAAATCGTCTGCACTCCACAAGACTACGGTAATCATTTCCCCTTACTCCGGATAGGCTTTCCGTGCAAGACGTAAGTGACAATTTCGGTCCGCTCATTTGTCTAGACGCGACAAAAAGGTCCACTTTTCACATATTTCGTCCTAGAGCAATGAAATGCGTCAAAATGAGACTGTGGCAGTAAAAGTTAACTGAGATAACTGAGTTAATAGGTGTAAATCGCTAGAAAAATAGCGACAGGTATGTATTACAGAAAAAATCTTCGTTCTTTGAAGTGGTGAAGTGCCTAACAAAGGACATCAAAATATGATATACACACAAATACATATATAAAATAAAAATATAAGTTCGCCAAGGTCTTCTCTCAGCTGTTTCATGACGACAAATCCTAGAAATCGGACACCGGCTAAGTGAGAAGATTTCCACTGTTATTCTAACCCACTCACCCACCTATCTAGTTTATCTGGAACATCCAGGCGGGCGGAAACTCGTCCTGTATCTTTCGAGAACCCAGCACGTAAACAGGATAATCGTTGGGCGGATCTTGAAGTGGACATGACCTCGGGATAAAAGGCGCACCAGCAGATCTCAAAACCTGTGTACATTCATAGCTTGGACATCACTTAATATCCGTCACCTTTTCAGACGGCATCCAACTCGCCTACAGTAATCCTGAGACTCATTCATACTCAGTAGCGAGGGAGTTTTCGCCCTTCGTGTCCCTGCCTCTCATCTAGAGTTACCTCGCCGCCTCGCTGCAAAGTATATATGAGCCGTTGGAGCCAGAGTGATGCAGAAATCCAACTCTTCTGAATTTGATGTTCTAATGGTGGTGCTAGGTTCATCGCAAAAATCGCACCTCAGCCGGGAATCGAACCCGCGTCTCAAAATATCCGAGGCTGTGCACTAACCACTGTGCTACTGAGACTACCACTTGCCAATCCCTAGCATTTTCCTTAAGCCCGAAGGTTTTTTTTTTACTTCCAGCACTCACCCCTAGCTAGAAATTCACGTTCATTTTCTGAATAATGATTCCATTTTCAGGTGATTGATCTCGATCTATTATTCGCGACATGATACGAAGGCTAGCTATATTAATATGTCTCATATACGGAATATCGTCGGAGAGCGTTCACTGGCGTAAGATTGACTTCCCTTTTATTCAAACAGGTTTTTAAAAAACGGTTCGAAGCCATGGCTGACTGGTTTAGTAGCAAACGGAGCTACTGTCACCCGCACAGTCGAGCGATCGGTGCCGGCCCGGCCTAACCAAGCCTTCCATACCTCCGGAGTCGGGTATATTGGTACCAGACTTGTCTGGGGAGATCGAGGCACTGACTTTTCGCAATATCTGGCCCGCAAATGATTGTAAAGAGGATAATTCTTCATCCACCATGTCTCCACGATTTTGAATGGAAGATAGGTGCACGGCGTTTCCAGGGGATTGGACTTTTCACACTTTTGGAGCGTTAAAGTCGCACTTTTTTCATCTGCTATGTAAATTCAAATGAAAAATGTTGTTTTTCTTCAAAATGCTATCTAAACAGGCGAATATAAAAGAGAAAAGACAGAATTCATTCCTGACAAAGATAGCGAACAGCACTGGCGGGGAAATGAAAATCCGATAGTTGCCCGCAGACGCCTACTCTCAGTGAATTATGCAGCGCACGTAATAGAGTGAGAACTGTCGTGCACTTTTACCACCTAGCTACCACACCCTGCGGCCCCTTCGATATATCAAATTATCAAATTATCTGAATAGAATTACTGTTTGGTACGGTCGATCACTATGTCACTTTATTATATAACGTGATTTTTCGTTACAGAATGGCGACAAATGAAATGCGCAACGAAGCAGGCGGAGAAAAATCAGAAACTCGCTTCACCTTGTGAGGTGTCGCTGCTGGAGACGGAAAAGGACGAGAATCTTCGCAAGGCACCGTTCGATCCGTGTTTCGAGGTTATTTTATTAAAAGAAAACTCAGTCGTGCTAAGGCAGAAAAACGTATACTTTCCTGAATAAACTACTAGCTTATACTTTGGTACAACCTGATAAAACGTATTTGATATGCCTTGCCCTCTTTGCCTTTCTATTTTTTTCGTCGAAGTAACCAATAATTTCAGGAGGTGGTCGACGAGAAGCCGAGGACATATTGTAACGTACTGTGCCCGGGTGCCGATACGGTATACGTTATCAAACGAGATCCTCAGATTCACAGGTATGTCGTTCAGTTGAGGCGAATAAAATCGATTGACCTTTTCTTACCTATCACTATACCTTTTGAAACAAAAAGTTGCAGCCACTGAAGGAGTCGAAGTGGATGAATTAGGTCGAATTCATACTCTGCTGCAGCAGCAGTGCGGCAGCAACGCTATAATTCCGGGTTGCTACTGACATGTTATGGGATGGGTCTTCGCCGCTCGGAAAAAAAAAACTAGAAGTTAGAGCAGTAGGACGATGATTCGCTTCCATCTCAAGTTTCTGCGAGCCACAGTCCATTGGGAAGAAAAGACCAGCTCCCTGTTTTGTTAACACGTTGACGACAGCGCCTTTTTCGCGTGTCTGGCGCGTAGGACCAACCGATTTTCTAGCGCGCCGAGACTGCGGCATGATGCCGGCATACGGCGAATTTTTTTCAGAATGGCAGTGAATAGTAAATCTCGAAGACTACATATACAGGGTGGCAAAAAATTACGTACGCGTGATATTCTACTAATTTCTAACTATTATACAATGTCTTTTTGCATACATTTTTCTTATAAAATATTTGTTAGCTGTCTTTTATCAGGTTTTTGAAGAAATTGTTTGATTTCCAATTGATGCTGAAAAACTGTGCAAGTCGAAATGCGATCGCCCAATAAGCGGCAGATGGGATGAAGGGCTTGGCATTTTATTCGAGACTCGACATTTCGCTAAGAACCGTTCAGGAGATTGCAAAGTATTGGATTGAGGAAGAGCATCTTCAAACCAAATTCAGAAGTGGATAGAAGTGGACTGTGAACAAACAGTAGTAGCACAGAATTATTAAGAAGAGGACTGACCGACAAAATGAAGTGATGTTGGAAAAGGTGGCCGTGCAGTTCAATTTTTTTTGCAAATCAGATAAAATGATAACGAAACAAAAGCTCAAGGTTCAATGTTATCGAAGGTTAAAAACGCAGGCTCTCCTCCTGCAATCGGAAAGAAATATAAAAGAAATTGCGGCAAATTGTCCAGGTGCGCCGCAACGAGGGCGCCCTCAGCTCTGACGAGGAAATTCATGCCGTTAAAGTAGCTACGTCACCTCCATCTTTTCAATGTAGCTCTATTGAATACTTATAAACAAAAAAACTACCAAGGTGTGTGACACGGTCGTCAACGTGTTAAATGCCAGGTGCATTTACTATGACACATTTCTACGTCACCTGATTGATGTCTGAAAAACAGCTACAAATTTAAAATCACATGATATAGGCAAATATTCAAAAGAATTTCGTTCAGGAGTTGCTTCAAGCACTTCACCTACAACATCGAGAAGCGAGGCACGGACTTCTATATGTGGAGAGATGGAAAGTGAGTTGAATCACAAGTTTCTACACAATTTACTGATTTATTTGTTTTCCCCAGTACCTAGTGGGTTACACAATCCAGTGAGCTACAGCCGGCTGGGATATAATGATAGAATCACAAAATACCTGGTTAGAAACAACTCAATAGACTCAACGAAAGGATCCCTGATAGATAAGCCCTTCAGGAGCTATAAAACGACATTATAGTGCAAGGACTGAGAACAGTCCATTAGGTTTAACGCCTGGGATTATAAAATTGTCTTCTGTTCTCGCGTTATCACCTCGGTCATATATCGCTTCCCTCCAGGTGCCGCCAATCTGACGTCGATTTCCTGATCCGTTGCGAATTTGCCTTCGGTCGCGCTGATTTCCCGGCTGACGACGTCGTGTTCGCCAACGCTCGCCGAAAGAATCTCTGACAAAGTTAACAAACGACTAAATATAATTCTATTACCATGAAGATATCACCTGAACACATAGAAATCTTCAACAATTTATCAAACAACCATCCAACAACTAGAAACCAACATTCTGATCAAGGAGGATACTGAAAGAACCGGAAAATCTTCAAGAACTCTCGTCGATAATATAGCCACACTGAACCAATAACAGGAAATCGCATAGAAGTGCTCAAGACAGAACAATATTTTTCTTAACGAAAAAACTTAGGCTATAGCATCTATGTGTTGATTAATGCTTCGAATGTTGGCATGAGACTGCTTTAGGTTATTGACGAGTGTCTGCAGTCGTTTCTGAAATAAATTTCGACATAGATACGGTAAAAAGTTCGGTATACTTTAGAATAAAAGCAAGAAGAATAAAATTTGGAGAAAACAGAAAATCATAGCAAACCTGTAGTGTTTGCCATTGTTCACGTCCAAACTGTCGATGTTGGAACGAGCTCACCACCAACGTCCGGGTCATCTCGTTCAGTTTGCCCTGTAGATCAAAACGTTTTCGTTTCTTTTTCTTTCGTTTTTGAATTTCTATGGTAAAAATAGTGAACAAAGAAAAAAACAGCACAGAAACGTGGTAGGGAAATGCGAAAAATTCAACTTTTCCGCCATTCACTTCGCTTTAGCAAATAAACACTTCTGTCTACATCATCCATCAGAAAGGTTTCGGTAACCCCACCACGAAAAATGAAAATTAAGAACCGCAGTCTTGAATTCTCAGTAGATAATATGAAGAATAAATGAATCGAAAAAAAAAGTTAAAGAACCAACCGATATCGCGTTCACTTGAATAGCCTCAATGATAAACTCCTCCAAAAGGTCATCTGGTGGCAAATCCAACTCCTCGGCCAGAGTATCGAGTTGAATGACCTAGAAGAACCCCCACATAGGAATCGAGACTGAAATAGGAGTTGGAAGATAGAACTTACATTATTGTTCTCTGCAATACTCATGAGAGTAAGAAGCCGGATCTTCTTTAACAGCACGGCCTCGTCAACCTGAAATTTAGAGGAATTTCGCTGCTCGAATCCTACAACGGCAGCCGATTTCGGCTCTTCCGCGAATCAACTCTGCTGGAAAATCAAAGGAAATAAAAGAATAAAAAAGAAAACTGAAAAATGAAGAGAAAGCGTACAAGGGGTAAACTATATAAAGTACTGAAGAGACAGAAAGACCAACCTTCAACTTATCGCCAACGAATTCCGGATGAGCCTTCACAAAGTTACGGTAGTCCTTGAGGGTTCCCGAGATGAACAACTCAAGAGCGGAATACATCAGGGGGTCCGACTACAAACGAAAACATACAGCGGGCAAATTTTAAATACAACAACATTATTTTTAAAAAATTTAGAGGGTTAAAAAGGATTTTTAGAAGTTACCTTTTGCAAAGCCTTTACAGCGCACAGACGTTGAAGGTGATCGAACGAGAACGACTTCGGATCAACAACGGCTGTTCGTACACATTCAATAGCATCTTCACGGGCTAGGGCAGCGTCCTTTTCCGTGTATGTGCCCAGCAACATTATCATCACCTATAATACTTACTATAAGAACAGTAAAGGTAAACGTGCCGCAGTTGATCAGTCCCCTAAGGGCGCGCCGCCGCATTCGTGATTCATTCAAAATCGTAGAAGCACGGTGACTGACTTGACCTATACCATGACTTGTGCAGGTCAGCCGCTATACCAAGTCAGTGCCATTACCTTCCCAGACAAATCTGGTACCAATTTACCAGACTCCCGAAGGATAGAAGGCTCGGTCAGCCCGTGCAGTGATCGATCGCTCGACCGTGCGGGTGTCAGTAGCGCCTCTTACCACTGTACCACGCGAGACTATATAAGGATCCATAAAAAGAGAATAGCTAAATTCAACTCTACCTTGGCCGCTTGATCGGCTCTCTGGTCCGCGAGTAAACCGACGTGAACGAGACGGAGGATATCGCGCTGGCCATCGACGGCAGTACCCCAGTGCTTGAATTGTTTTTGAAGATTCTCTGTGGAGCAGTCGAGTTCGCCAATCATTCTGGCTTCCGAGCACATCGCAACCAGGGCCCGATAGAGGGTTTCCTGAAGAAAAAATTATACATGAGAACTTTTCTTCTCTTTGAGAGTTTTGGACGCCATTGGCAGTAGAAGAATGGAAAGATTTTCCCAACACAAAAAGGCATCCGCCATACAAAGAAACTAGACAAAGTAAATCATCCGGACAAGCTTAAGTTATTGAGACACTCAAAATATCAGACAAACATCGATAGATAGATATTATTCGCACCAATCCGTGTACCGTTGCACTACTAGCAAATAGGGAGCCAGTTTTGTGCACTTCTTAATATTTGGAGATACTCTGGGCAAAATAAAAATGTTCTAATACAAAAGAGCGGGTTTTACGGAGATATGGACTAAAAATCGGGTCCAAGGAGTAGTAACTATCATCCATTCCACCATAACCATGAAAAATATTGTAAATATTTCTGAAAATCACCTGGATTTTTGGATGCGCCGCAAAACCACGGAACAAGTTCGATAACACATGAACAGCGTGACCAGCCTGTAATTAAAGATAGACGAGAATTAGAGCTGAAATCGCCACACATAATAAAATTAATTATTACATTGCTATTCCATCCGAGACCCTTGAAATGTGCGGGTGTGATAGCTTCACAGAAAGCTTTCACAACAACAAGAGCACGTTCGGCTGGCACAAGAACCATCAGAGAGCAGATCGAATTAAGAATGTAGTCGACCTGAAAAATATTAATAAAATATCTTCTAAGAGAACGCGATAGATTACCTTACCTCCAGTGGATGAGGGCAAGCACCCATAACCGTCAACTGTGAGCAGATATCTATCAGGTTATCGGAGACGTCAGCAGGGCCTGAAAGCGTGAATAAAACTAATGTTCCAATATTCACTAAATATGCATTACAAAAAACTCCACCTTTGGGATCTAACTTGGCCTTTCCAACATTGTTCAGATATTCGCGTAGCTGCTGAAGCTGCTCCCCGTCGTCAACGAAGGCGAACACCGGTAGGATTTTATGATCCGCCATCGCGCTCCTTCAAAACAAAGAATTGTCAGAGGCACAGAAATACTGAACGGTAAAAAAACGACATTATTCTTTGAACAAATAAGGCAATTCGATGTTAACTCACGGAAATTTCTAGGAGTTACAAGAAATAGGAAAAGACTGTCCACTTAAACGGACTAACAGAGACAAGAGGAAAGTTGCAAAACATGGTACGTCTTTATAAAGGTGAGGAGGAGAGGGGCAAAGCATGTGGTCAGTTTCTGCGGTGAAAAAGTTAGGTCGGGACATCAGAAAGGAAGAAGTGGCCGATTGAGTTTAAACTAGTTTGCTGTATCAGAGTTGATAAGCACCACCGCTGGTTCATTTTGATCGCTTCTGTAATTGCTCTTTAAGGCCCTTGTTATACGTTCGCTCCCCCCCCCAGCGTAACTCGTCCATTCAGTACCAGACACCGTGGGGCCAGACACGTTTGTACGAGTTATGATGGTGACGCTGGCGTGGTGAACTCGTACAAACGTGTCTGGCCCCACGGTGTCTGATACTGAATGGACGAGTTACGCTGGGGGGGGGGTGAGCGAACGTATAACAAGGGCCTAATGCCTATCATCTCCCAATACAGTTCAAAAACGGTTTTTAAAACTTTTTGAATCGAAAATCTGACTTTGGGGCTCGACGAGTGAAAGCCGATTTTTAAGGACACACCTTCAGTAACTTAGCTATACCCACCACTGAACCATTTGAATACTTTTCTCACGCACACAACATGCGACATTCACCTACGGGAAAAATCACACCAATACAGTATCCACTAACCCTCACTACAACAACAACCGCTAGCTACCCTCTAACGTTAAAAGAAGGCGGACCTGTTTCTGATCTAGCTGGATGCTTCCAACCGACGTTATACTCCCTCTTTGCAGATCCTTTAACTGTCTTTTTGCTCGTCGAAGGTGATACTCAATCAGTAGCACCTCAGAAGGCTGGAAACGTGTCGCTGCGTCGCGGAATTCACGCTGTATTTGCTGACGAATAGTGGGATCAAGTGGTCGAGAGGCACGCAGAAAATCACGATAGATTTCGAGAACGAGACGCTGTAGCTTAGAATGGGCTCGAGTCGCGCTCATCGAATAGGCACGCGACGCCCTGAAGAGAAATTTGAACAAGTAGTCCTATTTCGGTACAATATGGGTGTTTAGAAAGCCTTAAAATAGCTAACAAAGGCGCTAAGAACAGGACCACATAATAAAAAACTCTAGCATATGAAATTGACCGAATTAGAACACGAGCAAATTCCAAACAGCAAAAAATACCGACATATTAATACAGACACAAAATAGGAAAGAAACGAAAATTAAGCAAGGGATAAAAATTCGATAAGTAATTGATTACGACGATACGTTCGTAGCTTTCAGCGAAGAAGCACTTCCGAAAACATTTATTTCAAACAACAACTATGTGGACCCGTAAACTGTGTGAGCAGGAACATCGCGTATAAAATAAAAAACGTAGCAAATTAAATAGAAAAATCTACTAAATTACAACCTCTCATAGAGCCGAGAGTAACGAAGGAATTCGGACGAATAAATATCCAAAACAAGAATAACAACCTTCAACGAAAAAGATCATATCTCAAGCCCATTCGACAAGTTGGAACTTTCGCTTACCCCAGCAAATCAACGTAAGATCACCAGCTTCGGGCAGGACCACACGGTCCAGCACCAAAGGGGCTTTGTTGTCCAAAATCTGAATTATTGACCACAAAGGTTATAGGCGCTCATATATAAATGATTTTCACATTACCTTCTCGCCGTTGACCTTGAACGCTCCTTTCGTCATCAGTACCGAACCTTTGATCTTGTCAGTTCTAGTGCGGTCGGCTAGATCGCCCATCGTTCCAACATCGCCTCGGGGCACTTTTATTGTCGTACCGAACAAGGATAAAAGTTCACTGCGGCTGAGTGCACGAACATCTGCTGATGATCCTGGAATACAAAAGATCCGCATGAAATATAACAAAAAAGAAAAAGCTGATGCTTTCCTACCGATAATTATAACCATTCACAAAATCGAAATTACACAGGCGAAAATTCACCTTGAAAAAGGGCTCTGGAGCACCTTTCGGCCGTAGCCAGACCTTCATTCCCGTGGACCAGTCTGGTCAGCTCCTTTGCTAGTGCATCCTGAGCGATCCACTTGCCCAAATTGGATCGGTGGTCCTCAATTTTTGCTTGGACCTCCTGCCATGGAGATAAACTAAAACGCTGCAGTTCAAACATTATTGTTTAAGTAGATAGAGGAGAAAAGTAAGAAACCCCATTCAAATTTCAGCATTTTTACAAGCGGTGGCTGGTGAGTGCACTTTTGTTAACAATATGGCGTAAATCCAAAAAAAAAAACTCATGGTAAACAGCTTTTTTGAACGCACCTATACTGCATGTACATCTGCTCCGCCTCCGTATCGTGAAGTTGTCGAAGAAATTGGTAAAAGTGAAATGGTGACGTCCGTTCCGCACTCAACCATATTTGCTCTCCTCCAACCGACTTGCCGAGTTTATTCCCCGCACTGTCAGTCACCAACGGCAAGCATACTCCTTAACAAAACCGTTTTAAAATAAAAATAAGTAATGTAGAATGATGTGAAGCCTATAGCAGCACCTGCGACAAATTCTCCACTGGTCCTTTTGATATAGTGAGCTCCTAGATCAAGATGACCAAGTTGGTCTGAACCACCGATCTGCAAAGACAATTCAACGGAGGAAAAAGAGAAAAAAAACAAGGAAGATGACTACCTGAAACCTGCAGTCAACCTTTTTCAACAGAGTAGCCCAGTCGAGGGCCTGCATGGTTTGATAGCTGAACTCGGTGAACGAAATCCCACTTCCACCATCGGATAGTCGGGATTTAATCGCGCCCATTCGGAGCATTTCTCCAACTCGCAACTGCTTACAACTTCTCAAATAGTCCACCATCGGCATCTAAACACTTAAGAACAACCGCTTAGTAGAATTGCAGAGAAGAAGATAAACTGTTCGGATACAAGCAAAATACCTCTCTGAACCATTCGTTGTTGTCGAAAACGGTCAGCTCATCATCGAGAACATTTCCAGCAATTCTTTTCAGTTGAGTAATAATAGCGCGCGTGTTTCGTTCCAGTGTCTCTTTGCTTTGGGCCTCTCGCTCTTGAAGTACCAAAGAATCTTAGGAATTTTAGTGAACCTTTGTTATAAACTGAATGTTTTGTGTTAGAGAAGTAGCTGATCAGCTCACCAACCAATTGATCTTCCACTCGGATCTCCAATGGCCGCCGTGGCCCCTCCAACAACAGCTATCGGTCGCACTCCGAACTGAGAACTTCTGAGTAGGTTCACAACAACTAGCAGATTGCCGATATGGAGACTTTCGGCTGTAGGATCGAAACCGGCGTACATAACTGGCGACAGGGACCTGAACAAGCCTAACTTAAGTCCCCGTTATATCGATAATAACGAATGGTAGCCGCGCCCATTCATTTTTGCCCTGCGTCACTAAGATATTAGCAGAAATTTATCGTCCTTTCATGTTCAAAAGGACTATGCTGCTGTATTTTTCCGTTTAGAAACACTCCGCGTTACTCTCCACAGTGTAGAGTATATGAATTTAAATTTCAACTCAAATAACAAACAATCGGAGAATCCAAGCTACCCTTGTTGAACGAAAGACATACCTGAGTTCGTTGGCAAACTCGGAATCCAAATTGGAAGGGTATGATGATCGAATCAGTCCGCGGGTTTTCAACTCGGCATAGTAATTTTGGATTGCAGACAAACTGAAATGGGCATGCTGCGAATGAGGAAAGTTTATGAAGTAAATTAGAAATTACAGTATAAGGGTGACCCGAAAGTTCGCGGGCATTTAGGAGTCTGACTTCCATAATTCATAATTCAAGAAAAACAAGCAAATGACCAATAAGGCTATCATAGTTAAGCACAATTCTTTACCGGATCACTGGCAATGAGTTGTACTCAACCATGACAACATTAGTGGTCAGTTATTTGATTGAGCTATGAAGTCGGAATCTGAAGTACACACGAACTTTTGGGTCACCCAAACAGCTTGGCATCAGCTACGTGAAAAAGGGAGTAAATAAATGCTGTCTATTAGAACTTTAAGGGGGAAAACAATAAGGAAAATTTAGGGTCTGGTGCTACCTTCACGATTATTTCGAAGTTCACATCCAGCACCTCGACTGACTTCTGTTATATCCACTTCATAGTTCAAAAAGCTAACCGAAAAAACAAGCATAGGACAAAGGCAAGAACGATGACCACTTCTAGCAAGATTACGGTATAAATAACCTCGAAAGAAAAATGCCTATGAACTTCTCGCTTAATAAGAAAGACTAATGAAGATCGTATCTGTATCAAAAGAGAGATGACTTGAAGAATGAGCCCTAGAACCATTTCTCACAACTCTACAGCAATGCTGTGGAATGCAACAGACTATCAAGTTAATAGAAAAGGAACAAACTGCCACGAAAAGGACGCAACTTGAACCAAAACTCTAATGAAGGGCTCACCTTAGCCTTGAGCTTGAGAACTGCCTCTCCAACAAAAGTTTCCACGCCTTGTCATTCCTCGCCGTTCTAAGGAACGTAGACCGAGGCAAAAATAGCATAACTACGGCTTCAAACGCAGGAGTCGTTGATTGGAAGCGGAGCGTAAAATTCACATTGAAAGTTTCGACACAACATGACCCAATCGCAATCCGACCGCTGCACAGACGTTGCGCAAAAAGAAAGAGCACGAGTATTGCAGAGACAGATGACAGCAGAGACATTCCTTTAGTTCTATTTGGAGCAGGATTTTTCACAGTCCAGTTGTTTTTCAATCCAATTGCCCATGGACTTTGCGATCTGCACTGCTTGTATTGTTGGTGCTTCTGTATACCATTGAATGTAACAGATAGCACTCATCGTTGGAGAAGAGTTTTGCAATCTTCTTTTCAATAATTTTTGTTCTTTTTTGTAGAGATCACATCAGGGGCTTCCAAATGAGCCGTTGTGGTCTGGATCCTTCAGTAGCTAGGGACACGACAATGGAACGAAAGGTAGAAGTCGAATGTGCAGAAGAGGGGCCGGCAACCGATGAGGCATGTTCGGTCGTTTTTGCAACTATGTTTCTGTTAAATAACATGTCAATGAGTGCAAACTTTGGATATAACTTCATTTATTTATTTACTTCAATCAATTTTTCAGAATCTTCCGCGGCAGGAAAGTCCAGAAATAGTTGAGGAACCAGCTGAAGAAGTCGATTGCACAGAATCTATGCCTGAGATGGTATGTTCGACCTTATCTAAAGCAGTAGTATTGTTGCTTGTTATTATCTTATTTATACTATCATGATTAGTAATCGAATGTGTCTTCTGTATCGAAGTTCCTTTCCCACCATTATAAGTACTGCTTTGTAATTCTTGACTGGGCTGATGGTAAAGAACGGCTGCTAAGCCGTTCGTGATGGTTTTAAGCTTTTCACTATGTGCATTTAGCTGTATATACATCTATCTGCATTCAAGTATATATCTGACCCCCAAAATTAAAAAGTATTTTTAAGAACTCAGTTGAAACTATTCTGCTATTTGCCGCTCTTTGTTTAGCGGTTTATAGACGAGAATGAACCGCCTAAACAAATAAACCGCTAAACAAAAAGCGGCAAATAGCAGAATAGTTTCGTGTAACATCAAAAATTGCTATCAGCTTAACTGGTAACTGCCGATAACGGCTTACCGGCTCATTCCCGTGATTACGGGTGAGTACTGGTAGCATAGCCCGACCGGGCTTGAGAAAGATGCTAGGAGATTTGCAACGTACATCGGTAGCGCAGTGGTTAGTGCAGTCTGCCGGAAACAGAAAGACGCGGGTTCAATTCCCGTCCGATGTCAGTGTTTTGCGAATAACCTAGCGTCTCCAAATATCTAGGTCAATTATCTCAGTTGAGTTCTACGATCTTATAGGTAGAATCTGTCATCGCTGAGAAAAGTAGTGATCCAGTGAAGGAGGTCGTCGACGAGCTCGTAGGCAAAGCCTCGTTCTGGGGTGACCCGTCGGCCTTTGAGGTACGTGACTCTTATGTTCGCAGTATTCCTTCCTGCTTTCCCTTTATTTTCTCACTTCCGTAATTCATAATGTCGTCTTTCAGGTGGAGTTATACTCCCTAGATTATCGAAAAGCACCGTCGATAGCGTCAGCTTCTTCAGATGCTGGAAGCGAGTTTGGTGATTTGAGTGACACCGAGTTGCCGCCTTTCGAAAGTGACGAGGATTCCGACAGAGAATTTGAAAGGCAGGTTTCATCGTCTGTTGATGATTTCTTGGTTGTCAACAACGTTACGAGGGAACGTCTGTTTGTTTCGCAGATCTTATCATAGATCTCAAATTATTTGAGTAGGTTGCAGGAGCTGTTAGTTATAGTATCCACTTTAGTTCTCCTCTTATGTTGGCTGATTGCCACGGTATTTTGGCTCGGGAGTTAACCAAACGTGTTGCCAACATTATTATATTCATTTTTGTTTTCAGGTTGCAACATTACACCTGTGAAATGCGAAACAGAACCTTCAAACAAGAACACCCTGATGGTCTAACACAGAAAAAGAGGTTACGCACTGACAAAGTAAACACCAAGGACCTGGAGCATGAGTGAGATTACAGGAAATTGTTATTTTGCTCTTATTTTTATCAACTCTATGATGAGATGCGGTAGGACTTTAAGAGCTGTTACATTTATAGGTACGATACCTTGCCTCCTTTGGAGAACCTTACAATCCATTGTGAAGAGTCCATATCTCTGGAAGTCGTGGGACGTGTCGTTTCTATAGTTGACTGTTTAGGTAGGAGATTATTGGTTAAATTTGACTATTCAAATTGAACTCTTGGGGTTTCAGTTGTGGTGCAGTCTGACGTTGCTGTTGCTCTCGATTTCGATTCTGTCCTTTTTGATAAAGTAAGTTGCTTACGTGTTTTCTTAGCCTTTTCTGTTACTTTTTTTTGATCCGGACGTGGAATGTCTGTTTTTGTTTTTTCCTTGTTTTTTAGCAGGCAAGAGTGTTATTCTGCAAACTTTACTGAATACTAGTTTTCTCTCTTGATTTGCATGTTGTTTTTGGTATTTCAAAGCCACTCTATTCTTCTCGGCACTTTGTTGACTATCATCGGTTTACGTTTTTCTCCTCACTTGAATTTTTCAGGACCGCAATTCAATAGGAGTGGTGTTTGATCTATTCGGCCCTGTGAAGAGTCCACTTTACTCCATACGCTTCAACAGCAAGGAAGAGGTAGATCTTATCTGCAGCTTCAAGGTTTTTTGTTTTTTTAAGTTCTATTTTTCTTTCGTAGGCCGCGAAAATGACCGTTGGAATGAAAGTTTATTATGCACCGACAGCTGAAGCGTATACTAAGAAAGTTATTGAAGAGAACATTAAGGAGAGGTACGCGTTCTGTTTTCCTTATGAAAGTTTGTTTCTCATTATTTTTGTAATTTCGTGGTGTTTTATCAGCCAGTTCTTTGTAGTTTGTAGTTTTTTTTTTGTTTCCTTGAGGACTATGAGAAGTAACAACAAAGATTTCGGTTAGACAATTGGAGTGACTTCCGTTTGGGGAAAATCGATTCCTTTTAGAGAGGTACCTTCCGGCGGAGAATTGTCAGAGGATGAGCCGCTATTCAGCGACGATGAAAAGGAAAAGGAATACCGGCAGCGTAAATACAGAGCAAAAGCGAATCGACCAGGTCGGCATTGTTTTATATTTTAAAGAGGACCCATTTTGAATGCTTGGCTTTAAGAAGCTAGCGAAAGGAGAGGACAGAAAAGACGCGTACAGTTTTCCGACTCTACACCTCAACGTGGACGGGGAGGTGAGGATTTTGTGGAGTTCTTTAGAAGATTGTAGATGAAATGCATTAGGTTCTTAAGGTGGAGACCGAGGTGGTTATCGAGGAAGAGGAGCTGGTCGAGGTGGCTCATGGGATTGGCATAACACACGAGATGGCAGCAATAGGTACAAATTTAAGATTACTGACAAGGGGGGAGTGCAGTATTCCGTTTTTTTTGCCATTTCAGATTTGGACAAGGCAGGGGCACCTTTCCGCGGAGAGGACGAGGACGATCTATTGATGCCGAGCCCGGCGCGCCTTCCTCTACTTTTTCCGGTAACCCGTACGCCGAATATCGTTGTTATGGTTCCGTGCCATTTAGTGATTCGAGATCTCATTGAGCTAAAATCGTGGTGATTTCTGATTCCAGTGGTGAGCCAGCTCCTACTCGTCTCTTTCCTTTGTTCTCGGATGCTTTGTTGACAAATAATTGTTGGATTAATATCATTATAGCTCCTTTCCATTCTTCCAAATATAGAAAAAAACGAATATTGTTGCCTAGTTTGTTATGTTGTAACGGACCTTAAGGTTCTCAGGTTTAGGGGCTCACACAGTTCAGCTCCCCGTTGTTCTTGTTCTCGTTCGAAGTCCATGTTATTGATTTTTTCGAATTCGTGTTGATATTTATAGTTATGTAGTATCCTACATTTGTTGATATTTCAATGTTATGTACAGATGTTACCTCATGTTCTTTATGCCGACATAGTGGGCCGAAAGTACTGATAAAAATTGATTCGATAGCGCTTATTTTCATTTATCGGTGGTGTGTGAACCTTTTTTGTATATTTGTATATTTGGACATTCTGGTGGAACTGGTCCTAGCCCAAAGCGATTAAATCGTTGTAGAGGCAAGATAACAAAAATCTTCGAAATTCTGAAAGTAGAATAGTTATATAGTAAAAAGCGATCTGTATTTTTTCTGATAAGCTTCTTTTTAACTCATTTTCCATGGTAATCGTGTTGAAGATTCAAGAAATGACCAGTATAAGTAATTGAGCGCATAAAATCTCCTGGACCTAAATTCATGACGGGTATCGGCACAATATACCCGAAAATAACCCCCGGTCGGCGCGATTATTCGCATTCATGAACGCGCCGCGGAGTGGAATAGACCCGCGATATCTCCCCAATAAACTCCGCGCTGCGTTCATGAATGCGAATAACCGCGCCGACCGGGGTTTATTCTCAGGTATATTGTGCCGACACCCGTCATGAATTTATTTACGCCCTGCTGCTTTTTATTGCACTATGCTCCGTTGCCTCCGTTGCCATTGAAAAGTACAGTATTTTCCATTAAACTAGTTTATTAATAAGTTGGAGTTTTTGGTTATATTTGAAGTATATTCTCTCTGAAAGCAGCAATGGTTGCGAACGGATAGGACTTCTGTGCTAATTTTCCTCCTGAAATATGTCCAGAATCAGTGATGAGATTCCGAGTTTTTGTTTGTATGCTTGATTTTTTCAGATGAGCCTTTAAAAATTAGAGGTTCTCAGAGAGCCTAGTGAAAGACTTCTGTAACAGACTTGGCAATGGCTTTCCAGTTTCAGCCGATTCACTGATAGACAAGGCGGTGTTCATCTCGTCGGGTGGGTCCTCCCATTCATAATTTTCGAGAAAAGATCCATGGACTCGCTTCAATCCGCAAAAACACTGAACAAAAGTATGAAATAAATTGCTCGCGGCGTTGCGAGTTTCTCGTGGATACGCCATGCATTCCAGTTTTACTCGTTTTTTTATTGCTGACCTCACTAAATAGTCCATGGTAGTCAGGACGGTCTTCGTATTTCAGTGTTTCCAAGTATTCGCGAATTTTGTAGAATTCCGCTGGGCACGTCTGAATTATTGAGCTGAGTGTATAAAGATTCAAAAATTTCTTCTTTTAGAACAATTTTATTTGCACAGGATCGTGCATTTCGTCGAAATTTGGTCGTTTTTGCTCGCCAAGTTTTTTTTTGTCTCATCCCCTCCCTTTTTTTACCCATTTTGTCAGCTCAAAAGATAATGCTGTAATATATATTTGTTTTCTTGGCCTACATTTTTCGACATTGTTTTTTCATCAGTGGCTTCTTGTACACCTGCTTTTTGGATATTTCCACCCAATCTCCAAGAATCCTCAACAGCACCGCTTGTTGTATTACATTCACTGATTTTATCCTTCGAAGTCCAATCGAAGCAACCACTTTTCACCTTTACTGCACTCACTTATTAACTCACCTAATTAACCTGACGATCATACCCGATCTTTACCCTGCCATTCAGCGACTCCATCTAAGTCTTTTTAACTCCTAACCCGAGACCATTGCAATTATGCTTTTCTTTTCATCTCTCTAACAACATTTTTCGCTTACTTTTTTTCTTGAAAAAGGTCCTTACAGCCCAATTCTGCTGTAAATTAGGGTATACCTCAGTGGTACAAAGTAGGAAATCATGATGGTATGCTGGTTAGTCGTAATGTGGTAACCGCACTTTGAAATAACCCGAGAAAACTTCAGGACAATTGAAACTTACCCGAAGCAGCTGTTCGGGGCTTGTATGCTTCTTTATTTCTAGAATCTTCTGCTCGTCGTTGATTTTATTCCACGGTAGACCAATGTGTAGTTCTATAAGCGAGTGAAACCATGCCCATAGATCGTCGCAGCGACCCTGAAAAACTGCTCTTAACAGTGGATGGGGTAAGGTATTGGTAAAGGTAAAGTGGACGGTGGTGTCTAACTCAGTAGGAAAGCGCCGCGCATTCGGCTTCGGATCGGTACTGTAGAGGCATGGAGACATTTGACCTATGAGGGGCAGCCGCTGTTCAAGTTAATGACAACTCTAGCACCAATTAACCCTACCCCAGTGGAATGGTGGGCTAGTTACCCTGGGTTACACCTCAGGACTGACCTGTTCCATCCTATAGTGAGTGTTCAGGCTGCAGTATCTTGGTGTACCTCGAAACAGCTGCCTCCCTTGCCGTGGTGCACGAATAGCTAACTGATTATCTTCATCTTTTGCAATGAATGAACGTGCCATGCCTAAAGCTCATCCATTATTTTCTTCTGATATAAGTAGTCCCGTAATGAGTAGGAATTAGTGGAATCTAAGTAAATAATTAAAGTTCGATCTGAAGTCACCGAAATCTACGAGGTAAATCATCCTCCTATCTCGACCGTACAATCCAACCAAAAAGTTTCCCGGTTTGACGTCACGGTGAACGAAGCCGCATTCGTGCACCTGAGGATGATGAATTCAGCTTGACAACGATGTATTTGGTATGGGTAATGGGTTAATCTTGATTTAACTAGCAATTATTACCTGTTTTAAAGCATAGAGGGTGGTTATCGCTACTCGAAGGATAGTTCTTTCAGAAAACGGCCTGCCCATTGTTCGTTTCAGAGTCATGAGATCTTTGCCGCACAGTGACATTACCATGAAGCTGGAAGAAATAGCATAAAGGAAGTTCACAGTATCCAGTATTCTACAGTCTTCCAAGTACAGTATCCTACAGTAATCAACAATTTCGTTATCAATCTCCTTCCACATCCCATCCCTCCACGCTTTGCTATCCTAGTATCACATATTATTGAGGGTGTCTCATTTAACTTTATTTCTCATGCAGAGACTGTGGTTACCGTCGATGGTGAGCAAACCCTGATTCACCATCGCGCTCTGAGGTTTATTGGAGGTTCATTTTGGGTTTACACGCCGTTAATAGTTGGAGGTTGTCGAACGCTCGTAGCGGCAGCGAGGCGTTTCAGACATCGTCTCTACCTCTCACTGAATAGGCCGCAGAGTGCGTTAATGATTCAAGGTTTGCGCGCGATTCGAGGTATATTTTGGGTATACCACTCATAGTTCATGGCCGAGGTATGGGAATGGTATGACTAAAACTCGATGGTCATGGTAACATTCCTCGTTTGGCGGCGAGGGTAGAGAGGGGATCGGGCGGGGCTAGTCACCTATACTTCTACTGTAGAAACCTAATTGTTCACTGAGTTCGATGGTCCTATTTTTTATTATTTTCTTCTACGCAAACTCTTAAAACGGACGCACTTATATTGCCGACGTTGTCCAGCATCGAACAACCTCACCGTGTCGTGCCTTTTTTGCAATTCTTGCAACACATGCACCTCCAATTTCAAAACACCACCTTGGTAGAGGTCATCTTCTACCTTAAATTCGTAAATTTCAAGGAATCCAAGTCCCTATAAGCGTGAAAACAAATACAACCTTCATAGCGGCCATGAAGTTCTTGCGTTTCTTATTCTCCACCTTGTACACAGCTCCCATGCCACCTTGGCCGAGTTTATCGACTATTTTCCACGTTCCTGCAACCACCTAAAGACCGGGTGTTTAGTTAATACTGATTAATACAAATACAAAATCCGCAGGAACAACGTACCTTCCCGGGGAAGAAGTTCCTACGCGCCTCTTTTGACATCCAACAACGATCGTCTAGTATTCGAGTGAGGTAGTAAATGAATCACCCCGAAAGATGCGGTGGCATTTCTGTTGTAAGCCGATATCGTAACAAAAATCGATATCATTACTATTTCCATTTTCTGATTTTTACTGATCAATGAGGGCTGTTTCTATAAATTGGGTTCTATTCTATTATACTCCAAAATTATTGTTATTATAAAATTATTGAATTATTATAACATAAAATTATTCAAATTATAATGTAAGTTATTTAAATATAATAATTAGTTAGTAGATTACTTAACTTATCATAGAATAGATATTATATCCTAAAATATAGTAGAATGTGTGATCTAGATTTGTCATCAAAAGTTTTGAGTAAGAAGGATATTATTTGTGAGCCGCCAAACAGGGTTCCCTGAGGAAGTCCTCTTGGAGATCGGTGAAGTGTTTCACTACAGTACCGGACGCGCCGCAACGATAAAACGGCGGCAGCAGCGCCTCGGAGCGCCGAAGCCCGCCGTATTTAAATAACTTCTTTAAAATTGGTTTATTTGCAAAAATAAGTATATATTCGAGCTTAGCAGCTTGAGCTCTATCCTTCCATATGCATTTTTCCAATTTCGTGAAACTTGTTTTTAGTCGATTTTTTTGACCCCTCGTTTTTCGGATCCCGTTTTCGCTTCGGTCCCTCGCTAAGTGACTCACCACCGAGTTGGCTCCGCCCCCTCCTGGCCGACTATATGTAGGCGGCCCTCTTTCCAGCGACTAGGCTCCGCCTCCTCATCGCCGCCTATAAATATGCGGCGCGTCTTTTCCTAGCGTCTCAAGCGAAGAGAGGGAGGCTCCACGGGGTGGCTCGAAGGGGCTGCCCGCGGGGCCGCCGTTGGGCACGGGATGCAAATAAACTGTAGTTGACACTTCCCGGGTCACCACGCGTGAACACCGAAACGGCGCATTTCGGCGCTCCAGAGCGCCGCTACCGCCGCTTTATCGTTGCGGCGCGTCCGGTAATGTGGGTGCAGGGGTTCCTTTACATTTTTCTCTATCCTTGGACTTGTCTTTGGTTCTGGTCTCTATCCTGCCTTTGGTTAGGCTCCATGGTGTACCACAAATTAGTTATACCGTCCTCCAGTTACCCATGGTTTTGCCGCTGGGTTATTTGAAATCTGAGCCCTTCGGAGCAGGACCTGGTATTTTCTGCTTTGGTGAGTACACAGAAAGGAGTATCGGTTGTATGCAAAGGTTTCGAGACAGAGTGTTCTAATGAGAGAGGTTGCTCAGCGTGCCCCGAAGATTCACAACGAGGCCCATACTGTTTTGTAGAGCATCGAGTGACAATTACAACGGTATAGTTTGTTTTTGCTAAATGCAAATGAATGGCTCCAAAAAAGCAAAAAATCTTGACCACTAACCAGTGGCGAAGGGGCTTCTAGATCTCAACCACCAGAGAGGTGCCACCATAGCCGACCCCGAATTCAGAAACGAATGTCAGATTCGTGATCAGCGCTCCGAATAACCTCTCCGTAGGCGAAGTATGGGCTGAATCGCTGCTTTTGACTCAATCACCCCAATTTATTAGTACGAACCCTAGCAAGTGCACGTCAGACACAATGCGAAAAGCCGATGTTAGATTTGTGAATTGTGGATTTGTCAGCTATCCAAAATAGAGTCTCTGTTCTTTAGAGTCGAAAAAGTGGAACAAGAGAAAGATATTCTAGGCAACCGAACCTTCATGCTACTTACTCGACACTAGTAAGGCTGGTGAGGTTGAAATCACCGATTTAGCTAAAACTTTGTCCGGGTTATTCGGGGTGCTGATCAGGAATCTGGCATTTGTTTCTGAATTTGCGATTGATTTGGGTTGGTTACGGTATGTGTGGGTCACATACACAAGTACTAGAATACATTGTTTCTTGTGCGTACTCTATTGGCCACACTTGTCCCGAACGCGATTCTATCCCGCAACTGTAACAAAATTGCGAAAGGAGCCTAATTTGGTATCTAGTGTATAAAGGCAAAAGAAAGGCCCAGCAAGCGGACCGATCCCCCAATATCAGATTGAGAGCCCTATGTGCTACCCACTGAGCCACCATCGTGCTATAGTATGTGTTGTTGCGATCTAGAAGCCACTTCGCCACTGGTTAGCGGTCAAGAATTTTTGCCATTTTTGGGCCAACCATTTGCACGTAGCAAAAGCAAAGTATACCGTTGTAATCGTCATTTGTTGCTCTACAAAACAATGTGGGTCTCGTTGTGAATCTTTGAGGCACGCTGAACAACCTCCCTTATAAAGCGCAGCTCGTGGCGGTCTAGATGTTGGAGTTTAAAAGCACTCTTTCCGTAAAGACAAACACAAAGGCGGGGTTGTAGGTGATACCCGTGTTTAGAGAAGAGTCAGGTTTTCTTAGAAGCGAAGTTTTTCGGTGATGGTGAGGTTTTATTATGCTATTCTGTGCAGCTGTTGTCTTCTGCATTGTAAATGCTATATGCTAGTGTTGCGAATGAACCAGTTTATGAGCACTGGATTTTTTTCGTTATAGTTTAAGTATATTCTCTTTGAAAACAGCTGTCGTCGTAAATGGATACGTCTTGTGGGCGAGTTTGGCTCCTGAAAATGAAACTCGATGAGCAATGCTAAGCTTCCGCATTGTTGGAAAAAAAGCTTTTAAAAATGAAATATAGAAAAAAAATTCAAAAAGACTAGCTATTTCTCATGCTCACTTGTCGCCGGTTTTCTAGTTGCTGTCGATTCGGAAATCGATAGGGCCGTATTTACTTCGTCTGGCGGACCTTCCCATTCGAAGCGATCAAGAAATGAGCCTTGTACGCGTTTCAGACCAGTGGCACACTGAATAGGAACCTTTTCACATCTACACGGCAGGTCAAACCCAACCCATATATCTACATATACCTAGAAATAGAATAAGTGAATGCGGTGATTGGATCTGACCTCGCTGAATAGGCCATAGTAGTCGGGTCTGTCCTCATATTTCAGTGTTTCCAAATAGTCTCGAATTTTATAGAATTCGAATGGGCACGTCTAAAATCACAGCAGAATTCCTAAATTTTAGAAAAAAATCAGCCTTTCCCTTTGAAGCAGACCCGAATCAGCTCCGGTGGTTTTGTTTTCTCCTTCATAGCCAAGATCTCCTTCTCGTCGATGAGTCGATTCCATGGCAATCCGATATGGAGTTCGATGAGCATGTGCAGCCACGCCCAGAGGTCATCCACACGCCCCTGTGACGTCAGGTTTTTAAATAATTAATTTTATTTTGAACAGGGTCCTTCGGTGATGATAGAGACCTGTTCCTTCCTATAGTGTGTGTTCAGACTGCAGTAACGTGGTGTGCCTCGGAACAGTTGATCGCCTTCACGGGGAGCTCGTATGGCAAGCTTGCCGTTCTCGTCTTTGGCCACAAATGACCTTGCCATTCCTGAAAAAAGTCCTCGGGCACGGCGTATCTTTCACCACTCCTCCAATTTTGGGATAATAGGGCCATTATTGAAGAAGATTACCGAAATCTATCAGATAAATCATTCTTGTGTCACGACCATACTTCCCAATCATGCAGTTACCCGGTTTGATGTCTCGATGGACGTAGCCGCATTCATGAATCTGAATTAAATGAAGTTCTATGCACTAAAATCGCCGCTCTAAATGTACTGGCAGGTAGCGCTACTTCCACCCAGACGGTCGAGCGATATATCCTCGTCCAGGCTAACTGAACCTTCCAGGCCTTTGGGGTTTGGTAGGTTCCGGTAAAGTTTAGCCACTTCAATTATATTCCACCTAAGCACCCCTAAGGAAATAATAGATCGGTGATCATCTTTGAGAAAATAAGGGTGACTCCAAATCCTTCAATTCCAAGAAGTTGTGGTATAAGGGCTGGTATACCTCCAGAGGGATAAGAAATCAGAGGAACAACCACACACATCAATGCCAACCTGACAATTAGATGACCTCGGTATTGTGTCATTATTGTTTATTTTCAGAGGGTTACCAGCTGAGGACGGTCGTAGAAAAGAAAGCATTCGTCACTGATTAAGTTAACTGTGAGCTGTGACGGCTGGGTAAAGATTACCCACCTGTTTAATGGCGTACAAGGTGCTAATCGCTAATCGGAGCGTCGTCTGTTCGCAGAAAGGCTTACGAGCTTGTCGCTTCAACGTCATCAGGTCCTTTCCACATAGGGTCATTACCATGAAACTGCAAGTAACATTTAACCCTAACGGTAGTTTGTAGTGGTATACCAGCGAATTTGGGTTTTTATTGGAGTGAATCCTGATCATCCTGAACTCACTTATACATCTTACGCTTTCCCGCATCGTACAGCTTCACGGTGTCTTTCATTTTCTGCAGCTGCTGGAGTATGAACACTTCAAGCTTCAGAACACCACCCTCGTAAAGATCGTCCTCCACCTGGAAGTGATTTCTATAAAATATAATTTTGTGGGTACCCAGGGTATACCTTCATTGCGGCCTTAAAATTCTTCCGTTTCTTGTCTTCGACCATATACACGGCTCCCATGCCACCCTCACCAAGTTTTTCAACGATTTTCCATCTTCCGGCAATAATCTGAAAGAAATCCATTCAGCCAGTTGTTGAAATGTTTGTTGATGTCGGGTAGTGCACATACCTTTCCCTGCTGTAAGTTCTTGTAATCCTCCCTCGGCATACGACAGCCTTGCTTGAGTGTCTTGCTTGAGATCGAGTACCAAATGAGGCATACCCGGGTTTAGACCTTCACCCTCATTGATAACCTTGTTTGTTTTCCGTTTTTTTCCGGTCCATGTTCATAGATGACCATCACCTCCATTCGTTCGGTGGTTGCAGAAAGAAAGAGAGAAAGTGATAGCTTGATAAGATTAGTACAGGGTCAGCCTATTCAGTTTACTTTTCACTTCGGAAACAAGTTACAACCCTCTTTCCTTACGTTATTTCAGCCTCAAATGGCGAAGTGGTGTAAAAAGGTAAAGGTAAAGGCAAAAGGGTCGGGATCGAGCAGTCCTCAAGTGTACGCCCGCATTCGCCTGTCATTCAGAATAGTAGAAGCATGGTGAATGCTGATTCGGCCTATACATTGACTTGCAGAATTAGCCGCTAGACCAAGTCGGTGTCTTTACCTTCCCAGACAAGTCTGGTGTACATTTACCCGACCGCGGAGGGATGAAGGCTTGGTTATCCCGGCAAATATCGATCACACAGCCGTCGGATGTCAGTGGTGGCTCCTACCAGTGCACCACGGTCGGTGTACTATCCTATTTTTTATATAATAAGCGAAATTTTTTTTATATAATAATCGAAACCCAAGCGATGTCAATCATGGGAGGCTCATATGGGTCCCGCTGCGATAGTCTGCTACCGTACACCAAATGCACCCACAGCGACGAGGGAGTTGATGAAAGTGCTTTAATCTTTTACGTTTCCTTTCGTTTTCATTCTCTGCCCTTCGTTTTCATCCTTTTACTTTTATATCGTGTTTCTATCCTTACGGCTTACACTTTTCAAAACGTTTCCTCCGTTTCTTTCAATTCAGTTTCCATTTTTCAGTGGTTTTGAGCCTTCGCTAAGGCCAAATTTTCTGTCGGTATTTGCGCTTTTTGGCTGTTCCCAACTTCCGCCAAGGTTAGTGCAGTTGTTTTCCTAACGAAGTTGACGAACAGACGTTTGGTGGCCGAAAGGCCGATGGAAAGCTGGTTAACGGTAATGAGTGTTTGATGTTCCACTATTTTTCTGAAATCTCTTCAATATCTGGCTATTTTCGGGCGTGCTGCGAAACGTGTAGTCCACGAACTATGACGAATTTTGGTTGAGACGAGCCCTATCTTTACAACCCGAGCCAATTGGGTGTCGCCATACTTTGCGATTAGTTATTGCCAGTCAATAGCAGGCAAAATGCTGCTACTTACCGCCATTGTTGGTCATCTACTGCTGCTGGGAATATCGGCAGATCAATGTCCGGCTGGGAGCGTATTTAACGCGCAATTCAATAAGTGAGTATTCATCAATAATCATTGAATAGTAAACGTAGAGCATTTTGTCAGCGAGAACCGTATTTAGATTTCAGCAGCAGTTCTTCCTAAGTGGAACCGAGTCGGAAATAGTTTAGTTGTGTAACAACTACTACACCTGTGTTAATAAAATGAAAGAGCAGTAAACTATCGCCTCTTTCATAGGACTCGTAAGATATAGTCCTAATTGCCAATTAAATTTTGGTTGTAGATCAATTAGGCTTTCCCACTGGCGGTGGTTAAGGAGAACGGTATAGTGAGGTCGACCTCGTTAGTACACGGCTCCGAAGAGGTCAAAGAACATCGGAATTTTCGCGAAACACGGCTATTTCTGATCCTTGAAGGTCAGAAGTTAGATATTAGTTATTATTTATTAGATATAGAGTTAGTTATTCTTCTTTAAGCCACATATGTATTTCCAATCAAAATAACTACGTACATATGCTTAAAGAGAACTATGAGAAAAGCGGCAGAAACGGCGGATTAATCCATCGGCGGCAGTTTAATTGCAGATATTTACAAGCTGTACTGTACGTATAAAAATTGAGGGCCTAAAGTGACCAGTTCAAAGGGGAATGAATTGGATTTCGAATTATGTATTTCGTATTTGAAATTTTTAATGCCGGTGGATTGTGACTTGTTCTGGTTTTACCCTGTCTCTCCAAATCCCGTGAATGACTCCATGAAATAAGAGGTGGTACGGTACTGACTATGTACTACCAAGTGCCAAATGGGGCTGATCGAGCAAAAATACATGATTTACTGAGTCTACACTATCGGAGGAAAAAATTCGACCTCCTAATGATGTTTAAAATATTCACGGGCAGGGTCCCTGTCAATCCACCTCTTTGGATCATCACTAACAATAACCAAAAGAGGACGGCTGAGATTACATGTCTCTGTGGCGAAATCACGGGTGAGAAATAGCTTCTTCACCAGCGGCTGCTTTGAAGAATTTATCCGTATTTTGGAATCGAATCAGAAGATCCTGGATCTTTTTCTGCGTGGTTTTATTAACCTACTAGATCGTGTGTAGATTTTTACGCAATTCTGTTAATGGAGTTAATGCATTTTCTCACTTTTAATGACTGCTTCGAGTAATAGGTCCTTTATTACGATAGAATGTTGACACCGAAAGTACCGGGAACTCGACAAACCAGAAACAATAGTCGACAGATCACAGAAGTAATGTGTATGTTGCGGCACGCGTTGGCTTCTGCCGACGTTTTGAATAAATAGAATAAATAAAAGTATCGTGAAGTTTTCAAATTCCATTGAAAGCATTTTGCTAGGTGACTACTTTAGTAGAAAAGGCAACTTTCCAGGTGCTATGTGTTCAATACCCAACCGGCCTCCTATACCCTAGCCGAGCAATCCTGCATCAACCTCGGCGGACATTTGGTGTCGATCTCGAACGCCTTCGAAAACAACATCGTCAATGGTAAGAGAAATGGAATCCGCTCAAATAAGTTATTGATTACTTGATAAATGATACGTAGTTGTAATCGGTGATAGGTAATTAATTAATAAAGTAGTAAGTAATAATAAACGTTTAGGAACTGTTCTAGTGCTATTTTCAGATAACTCAAAATCGGCTCTGGCCTCGACTAGCTACGCCGACTTCTGGATCGGTGCCAACGATCTGATCACCAGTGGGCAATGGGCGTGGACGGATAAGTCGAACTTCATTTTCACCAATTGGGCACCAAGTGAGTCCTTTAGTAACTGGCAATTAAGTACTACTAGTAGTAATTAATTTAGTAATTGGTAGTAGTAATTGAAAAGTGTAATCAATAATTGATTGTAATTTAGTGGTTGAAAAGGTGGTATTGAAAGAGTAGTAATTGAAATTGAAATTAGTAGTAGTTGAAAAAAATACTCAGCATTTTCATCCTACTCTACGATTCTCGCTGGATGTTCAGTGCGTAGTGCGGTTCTAGAAGACCGTCGTTACCTTTTTTTACACTTTTCAAAAATTAACGCATTTTTTTGAAATCATCTGCGATCTTTTTTAGGCCAACCACAACCTGGAGCGGATTGCGCCTCCTCGAAGCTCAGCGACGGACAGTGGCTGGCCGGCAGTTGTGAGACTGTAAAACCATACACCTGTGAGGTAGCACCACAGAATCCAACCACCTGTCCACCACCGCCCATTTGCCCAAGTAAACAAGTTTTTTTTTTAAATATAATTTTCTGATCTGAAGCGGAAAACGAATGATTCTGAGTGCAAAAGATTTCAGCCGTTGCCGTCCCCACAGCGGCTGTTTGCACCCCAAAGAAATGCACGCCACATTGTGACTCCGAGTGGACCTATTTCTCCCAGACGAATTCGTGTTTCAAGGTAAAGTTTATAAGTTTTTCAACTTTTTTCCGAACTTCCACTGGGTCGCCCTTGCATTAGTAGGGTTCAAATATTAAAGGACTGCTAAGAAGCAGTTAGAGTCTGAAAAATATGAGGTTTTCCACCTTACGAATGCAATCCGTTCGCATGGTAGAAGGCGCCTTTTCACGCGCACGCTCGAGCGATCGATCCTCGCTCAGGCAAACCGAGTTTTCTCGATCTCTTCTGGGTTGGATATACTGCTACCATACTTGTCAGGAAAGGTGAATTTGCTGGTTGCTACTGCGACTGGCCCCAGTAGGTCATTGAAAAGGCCAAATACGCATTTATCGCTTCTCTACGACTCTAAGTGGAAGGCGAATGCATGGCGTGTCCTCAGAGACTGATCGACATTGACCACTTTATCCTTACCTTGACAAATTTGCGGTTTTTAGTTGGTGTAAAATCTGCTATTTAGCTGTTCTTTAACGAGAAATGGGACGATGCCGAGGCGTTCTGCGTGGAACAAGGAGGACATCTTGCGTCGATTCACTCAGAACAGGAGAATACCTTCGTGGCCAGTGAGTATCTGCTCCAGATCGCCTAGGGTGACTGGGCTTTGGGCTCACTGAAATCTAATTGATTTCCAAAATCGTTGTCCAGCTATTAACGAGATTTCGATAGGTGGTTTCCTCCTTCAGACCTTGCAAGAACGAACAAGAAGCTGACCGACCCCAATGATCTCACTTGGATTGGACTTCAAGCTGACGGTAACTGAAAGCAAAAAATCTTAAAAAATATATTTAAATGTCACCATTCCAGGTAACGGATGGAAATGGTCCGACAACACCACTGTCAATTACATCAACTGGGCACCGAAACAACCTGACAATCCGGGAAAGGAAAACTGCGTTGAGGTGAGTGTCTGCCCTAGAGTAGAGTTATCTTATTTGGTTCGGTATTTATTCTCCCAGCTATTGAAATGGTTGAAAATGCCCTTGAGTGCCTAGAATTGCTAGAATTTCAAATTACCGCTTTTCAGCTCGCTCAAGATGAATCCGACCACGGATGGTACGAGAATTGGAACAACGAGGAGTGCAGTGTGGTGATGCGAGCATTCGTCTGCAAAAAGCGATCGATAAATTGATTGATTTATCGAATCTCTGGGTATGGTAACTGTTGTTAGGCTGATAACCTGCTAATAAAGATGCCCAAGGATTTCTCAGTGAAAAGTGAACTACTGTACTATTCATTGGCTGCAAATCGAAACAAGGTGATTTCCGAAACCTACAAGTTCTAATCATGAATCTACGTATAGACGTATTTTCATTCATTTATCTTGTAGACATGTTCACAGGTATGTCTGGGTGCTCATGGCAAAGCAGTAAGGGGCGCCACTTCCGCTCCCACAGTCTAGCGATCGATCCTCCTTACTCGGACTGAATAAACCTTCCATCCCTTCGAGGTCGGGTAAATTAGTACCAGACCTATCTGAGAAGGGGAGACACTGAACTAATATATGTAGTGGTTGGCCCTCTCAAACCATTGTGTAGACCAAAAACGCATTCAACGTGCCTCTGCGATTCGGAATGGAAGACGAAAGCGTGGCGCGTTCTTAAGAGACGCCGACCACTTTATCTTAACTTTTATGTGGTACTAAGTTCCAGCAACGTCCAATTTGGATATACATGGAAAGCTGGATTCCGGTGTACTTTCCCGGACCAGATCCACTGCTCGAAGTTTCCACTTTCCAGAATTAACCTAGAGGAGTATTTGTAGTTGAGTTTACTCTGATTCCATGGTTTGGGTTACGGTAACTGTGGGTAGAACTTCTTGGAGAAGGTAGCTCAAAAATGCTTTCCGGCTCGGTTTGTAAACGATGAGGGTACTGGAGAAGGGTTTGACGGGTATATTTTCTCTGGGAATTTTTCTACCAGTCCCCGGGTTTACTAACGAACGCAGCACTCGTTGGACAGACTGAGAGAGGAGGCGGGGAGAAACACACACACACACACTGACGACTGACTGCTGCGACGACCACGACTGGCGTCAGGAGAAAGGAGTGATCGATCGGCGAGCGCGGTGGACGTTTTGTTAGCATGAATCACCCCCCGGACGGGGACGGGGGGAGAGCGGGGGGAAGAGGCTGGGGGGGGGGGCGAGGATAATCGGCGAGTTGAAGGCGAACGGGAAGAAGTGTAGCAGAAGGCTTTGCTCAGAACTGGTAGTTATCAGTACTGCAGCATTCCCAATGCGAAGAAAAGGAATTCAGGTCCTGGTATTCGCTCGCTAGCCTCTAGAAGAGACATGTTAGATGTATGTATGGCGTATAAAATCATTCATGGACTGATGAGGTTGAGAGCGGGTCAACTTTCCACTTTTATTCCTTTTATTACGCGTGGCAGTAGCAACAAAATGACTTTTCGTCGAGCCAGAACTTCAGTGCGCAGAAATTTCTTCACGAATCGAGCTGGCTCACTATATTTGAAAGTGACCAAAACTTACCCTTCCAAGACGTCACTAAATTATGTCAAACGTAGAATTGCCGCTAGACTCCTGAGGCCGTAGTGAATCACATGCGTCTTTAGTCAAGTCGTTTGAAAGGATTTCTTCATGAACGTTTCATGTTCTGTTCTATTGTTGTTCACTGTTTATTATCTTAAGGTCACCTTAAGTGTCATAATAAATAGAACATAACAAGACGACGGTGAAAAAGATCTAAACAGCCCGATAGACGAGCCCTGGCCTGCGGAGAGGCCCAGCTGATGAAGATGACTGGCCTAAAGCGACGGGGGAAAAGTTTTGAAAGGAAATTGGGAAAGCCTCCAGGCAGCCAGGAAATTTTCCGGATCTTCGAGGACCTTTCGAAGCTGCCAAGGAGTTATAGAGAGTTTACTGGACCACCGAAATATCCAAGGACACTGCCAAGAATGGAAAACGGAATTTCTCACTCGCATTCCTTTTGCGTTGCTAAGGTGGAATCTTACGGAGCGGCCAGAGAAGCCCGTCGCCTTCGAAGCGCTTTGTTTCTATCGTTTCTATTGAGAAACGTAGGTGCTAGTCAATTAGTAGCAAATTGATTACGGGCTTCCTAAGATTGTTTATGCTGCTCACATTGCGTGTGAGGTGGATTTCCTCACATCTTCCCTCTATATCCGAAGCTACAAACCTTTCTGAAAAGCGATCGGTTTCAGGTAGTTCAAACACTCCTGCAGTGAGTGGATCTTTGAAGGGTGAAGTTTGAGGTACACTTGAAATTCTCGGGTGTTTTTTTCATCGAAAATTCATGATGAAGCCATGGAGATATCTCGCCGAGGCAGTTTTGGAATGCCAAACAACGCACGACGTGAACTTCGCGTTTTTTCATCCATATTCTCCATGGTTTTAGTATCATTTGAATTCTGGACGTGGTCAATAAATATTTCCATTCTCCGCGTTTTCAGCAGGAGCACGTAATCCTTCTGCTCTCACGACTTTTCCTAGAACTGAAATGATTCAGTTCTTAATTTATCGCGCCGATTTCTGCGTGGTGGATTTCATATTTTGAGACTTTTTCTTTCTCTATTTGCTTCATAGGGTTTCAAATGTTTCTCATAAAATTTTGCTTCTTCTAACCCTCTGATGACCTTCTCTGCCCCAGATTACTCGATTAATTGGAGTTAAACGCAGGACGAGCTTACGACGTTCATCTCCTTCCATCGGTGCTGTTTTATGTTGGTGTTTGATTTTTTTCTTGTGGTGATTATTTTTTGGCGCGTCATTGGACGTAGTTAAATGAATAAATAAATAAATTTCCAATTGTTTTCGTTATATGTGACAGCAGTGGAATGAAAATCCGCCTCTAACATTTTCTAAGTGCTTTAAACCTCGTGATCACAATTTGCCTTAGTTACCCCGTTGATCCACAGACCTGAAGGAAACGCCTTATGCCTTTGACGTGCAGTATTCTCGTGCTTACACTATGCAGCCCATTTTTTAGCTCTTGCTTTTGCCAATTGATGTTGTTTTACACTCCGGCTCCAGGGCAGTGGGAATGTTAAGTGATAAGATAAATAAACGATTAATAAGATAGGTGTGATTAGCTTTGAAGATGACGTCCTTCATTCAGTAATGAGAATTTTATTGGACTGCTATGTGAAAATTTATTTATTTATTCGAAATGCACCGAAGTGCGCACAACTCAAGCAGCAAAAACGAAACTTTGGGCAAATCTAGTGACATCGGTAGAAAACATACAATGGAAAAAAGAGCAACCTAGAAAACTACGAAACCCTAAGAAAAGCAGACCACAAAAGCTAACAAGAACATCTAAAATCCAGGTGAGGTAGTTAATGGACAATGAGGAGTCGAAGAACAATGAGAACGCCGTAACTTATTTAGAGGTGCAGGTGGATTGTAAGGGTAAAGTTGTCAGTGTTGATCGGCTCCTGAGGACGCTCCACGCATTCGTCTTCCATTCAGAATCGGAGAGACCTACACAATGACTTGTGCCAGCAGCTCTCCATGTTAGTTGTTCACCTTCCCAGACATGTCTGTTACCAATCTACCCGACTACGGGAGGGTGTATGGTTTCGTTATGCATCCGACTGATGTGAGATGCAGGTACCGGTATGGCTCAGGTGGGCTACTACCCAACTGTAGGTGAAACTTAACTGGCCAACTAATTGTTGTTCCTCATCCGGTTTTGTAGACTGCCAATTGCAGAAAAAACTAGAGAAATTTGTCCGACTGATGTAAATTATATACAAACTGTAATAATATACAAACTAAATAAAACTAAGAAACCAGATTCAAAACAAAAACAATCACCTTGAAGTGAAAATCATTTCCTACATAATCTCAAATTTGGTGTAATTTCGTTGAAAAATTAGGAAGATATAGAATTTTGTTTGAAACATGGTCCAAAGATTTGACCACTTTTTGACCACCAAAATGTTTGCTCAGAAAAATCTACATTTTAGCCGCGATGTGAATCAAATGTTTGTAACACATTATGATAACTAGACCATGCTTCATCAGAATATAGTCTCAGATTGATCCTACGCTCAGCGATTTTGGAAATATTTTCGTTTCAAAGCGCATATGAAAATTACCATAAAATATTTTAAAAAATGCAGAATTTGTAACAACGGTATGTTTCAACATATTTTTAAATAGCGTGGTCAGAACTATATAGGTTATCGGTATTAGGTTTTTTTTCGATTTGGACTATTTCTGTATGAAAATGAAAAGTGACATATCTTTTTGACCGGCACTTTATACTATGTTTATGTGCAAAGTGTCGCACTTCAGCTTCGCTCTCAGTTGGTCTCTTTTCATATCTTATTCTATGATAGACTAATTGTTTTTTAGCGCTTTTATCTAAAGATGTTGTGCTATTAATTTCTTGTTTTGTTACTTCGGAGTGTGTTCACGCGTTATTTTTTGTATTAACCACTGTATCTGCATGCTTTGCGCGTGTAAAAAATTGTATTAATTAATGTAATTAATTGCACTAAATTACGGCAGGAATTGACAGAAACTTTCAAGTAATCTGGCTAAATCGAACAGTAATTCCTTTTCTATACATTTCATTATATTTTGTGTGCTAATCCCCTCCACTGTGCTGGCTTAGCATCGGTAATTACTGGGTGATCGGCATTTATGATTTGCGAGAGGGGATGCGTTCGAATCACATCGAATCCGTCGCGACAAACAGGCGCTGACTCGATAGATAGTGACAGATTCCACCAAAAACACGCTAATCTGACAACTTCGGACTACTACGTCCCTCGCCCGGTTTCCAGACGATTAGTTCGGGAATGACATAGTGGGCACGCTTCTAATGGGCATGCGCGGTTTAGTGATAAGAGGCGCTACTGACACCCGCACGGACGAGCGATCGAACCTCGCCGTTGTGCCTAACCAAGCCTCACATCCCTTCTCGGTAGGGTTAATTGGTACCGGATGAGTCTGAGAAGATAAGGACACTGACTTGGAATAGCTGCTTGCCCCGCAGGTCACTGTATAGGCCAATTACGCTTTCACCTTGCCTCCACGATTCTGAACGAAAGACAATTACATGGCGCGTTCTTAAGGGAGTGACCAACACCGGCACCTCTACCTGCACCTTTTAATCCTCTAATAATTGATCTGCCTGATGGCTATTTCTAAGGATAAGGCTCATGGCTCCGAATTGAGTCCAAAGTCTGGGTCCGTAGCCTATTTCTCCTTAGGTTCTATGTACCGAAAAACCAAGAAAGCCAGATTCTTTTATAGTTTCTAATACGCGGCTGTTCTGAAGTAATGCAGTCGCTAAAGATCGAGCCATGCACTCGTATCTCGTTCAGAACTGTAAAGCCGTATTATAATGACTAGAATTTCGGCCGTACAGTACTTACGGGGCTGGCGCATTACCCGATTTACCGATTTCCCCATTCTGTGGAAGAATAGGGGGTTCAATTAGGTTTAGCTAGTTTCAAACTTTCCACCGCAGCTAAGTGCTCGGAAGGATGGAAACCTGGGTAATTTCTGAAGTGGTTTTATAGGTTTGTTGCTGGCGAAAACGCGGTAAATAATGTTAAATATAAGCAGTAGCTAGATTCTTCAATGCCCACTGTTCATCCTTCATCGTTTCTATTGTCTTCGATACTGTTTATCTTTCTACCTGGTATGCTTATTTTTAGAGTAGTGCGTTGATTTTTTTTTATTTTTTCACCATGTTGACCAACATAAAAGTATGCTTGTGTAATAAATGTATATAATAGGTGATGATAATCTGCGCTTTTCGCAACGTGCCGTTTTTATCGCGATCGTGCCGCCATACGTCATCGAGTGCGGGTTGTGTTTCGACGACGGCTGCCGTCGTCCGAACACGTGGTGGTGCAGCTGGCCCCCGCACTTTGATAAGGTCACACACATCTTTCGGACCACGAAAATAGGGCCAGATCGCGATTACGGTAGTCACGAGACATCGCTGAGAGATTCGGCGAGTTATTTAATGTTTTAGTACCATCATGAGCGCGTGGTGCGGTGACAAGAGGCGCTACTGACATCCGTACGGTCAAGCGATCGTTCCTCGTCCAAGCTAACCAAGCCCTCCATCCCTCCGTGGTAGGTTAAATTGGTACCAGACTTGTCTGGAAAGGTAAGGACACTGACATGGTATGGCCTCTGGCACCCGTAGGTCATTATAAAGGTAAAATACGCAGCCACAATGTCTCTACCATTCTGAATTTAAGAAGAATGCGGCGGTACGTCCTTAGGGGACTTACCAACGTAGACCACTTTACCCTTTACCCATATACCTCTCTTTCAAAGCCTTCTGAACTTTTTTCTTCTGTGCCTAACAAGAGATACCCGAACGAGGAGGTGTAAGGTGTCAGAGGATCGTACGCTTATGAAAATGCTCACGAACGAGTGGAAGTGGAGCTGCTTACACTGTATTTTGCCTAAAATCGGTAATCCGATGTCTGTTTTCTCTTTCCTTTCGACAGCAACGCGTGGTGAAGCGGAATGAGGCGCTGCCAGTACCAACCCACCGCGGTTAGATGGAACATCGCCCGAGACCACCTCGGACGACTATCGGCTGCAAAACTGAACATGTTTTAAATGCATCGAAATATTTATTTATTCATTCACTGCACATAGACGTGCGCAACAAAAGTGTGAGCTTCCAAATAAGTAGACAACGACTTGAATCGAATCGAGGTTTATAGTAAAGGCAAGTACTAAACATCATACAGAATCATGTACGCTAAGCTGCATCGCTGAAGGAGTGGCCAAATCTCGATTAGTGTGATTCATAAGCAACCGGTAGAGAGCCTTCCAAACGCTGCCAGAATCGCAAACTAGTAAAGTACCACGTGCTACGAGGATAACTCCGGTCTGACGGGTACCTCGCCCCCCTTACAAGAGTATAAGTCTGGCACTTACATAGTTATTAGAGTCAGACTATGAGAACATTTATATACGAAAAGGCAAGTAAGGTCACGGACGAAAGGTAATACAAGGCGAAACAAAGAACAATATGTAGGAATGGAATCGTGTGGGCGAGGCTGGCTCATCTCGACCTCTCGGCTGGCAGGCTCGTTGTCCTCCTCTTTGGAGCTCGATCGCTTGGCTTTTGTATCGTCCTCTAGGTGTCAGCCGCGCCGTTGATATCTGAAAACACAGCTTTCATCGGTGACTCAAACGGAAGGAATTCTAGTTTCAATATGAATAAGATATATTGTATACTACAGATCCTTGAAGTCTTACACGTTAGTGCAATTATAGCAGTTGGAAGGCATCGGAACGACAGGGCTACAACCATACATGTTCAGGCGAACGAGTCCCTTTCAGCTTCCATTCTTCATTACAGCTCAGAGTCCCAGGTAGCTCAAGGTACGAATGAAAACACATGACTAAATGAGGTAAAAAGCAAAGGGACAGCAGGCTATCCAAGTTCTATCGAAAGAAATCCAAGCAGTAGATGACTTGGACACAGTCAAGTGAAGAGCTCAAGAGCATGCGACGAAGCAGGACAAAGAAAAAAATGAAAAGTACAACTCCAACGCCTATCAGCGAAATGTAACGAAAGCACTGAAATGGGTTTCCTATCCCAACTATCCCGCCTATTATTCGCTGACGTTTCGTTCTATTCTTTCCCTTCGTTTTTCCTTTTTCTTTGCCTTTTTTCGTTTTCTTTGCCGGATTCTAGGAGCATGGCAAAGAGCTCCGAGAGGTAGCTCAAAGTCCGATTCATTCATGGTGCTTTTGGTTGCTCCCTTTGAAGGGGAATGTAGAGCTTTTTGCTGACTCTGTGACACCTATGATTGCGGGGCGCGACCAGAGTGAATCAACATCGGTCGGGAGTCGTGGCAAAAAGGCAGCAGACCGCGAAGCGAACACCAGAGCATCGAGAGTCACTCCAGTGTAGTGGAGAGTGCGCCAGGCAGCAGAACGACGGAAAAAGCGACGAGACGACGCGGAAGTGATTGTGCGACAACAGCCAGCCGACATCAGACGGAGCTTGAACGAAGATCGCTCGCCGTGATGCACTTTAGCTTGGTTCTTTGAGCGTTCTTTGTGAAGAAGCCGCGCGCTCGCTGAGTTCATTCATTTATTACATGAGTTATCATGTGATATAATAAGAAAAAGGAATGCATGCGTAGGTAAAAAGGAACGCAACCGGAAATAAGTGAGTGACAGCAGTGAAAATAAAAAGTAGTTAGTGAATGCGTGACAAAAATAATACGAAAGAACATAGAATGAAAGGGAAAATAAAAATGTTAGAAACACAAGAAAACAAAAAAACAGAACACGCTACAGCCGGCCAACTGTGAGGACTGAGTAAAGCAAGGGTATAGAGAAAATATGGAATGCCATCATAATTCCAGGAATTTATCGACTTCTCTCTTGAAAGCGTTGAGCTCGCTGAGTTCCGGCACCTTCATTCAATTATACCACACAGAAACTTGTAAAAAAAGAAAAAAAGAAAAAAGAGAAAGAAAGAAAAAGAAAATACATAAGGAAATACAATGGGTTCCTCCCTCCTACGGTTTCAAACTTAGCTAATCGCAATAAATTATCTGAGGTTCCGTTCTGGACGTGGTTTTGAAACATTTCCTAGAAACTTTTCTACAATCCCACTGCCATTTATAAACTGTGTTTGCAGTTCCCTCATACCCTAGAGGAGCATCCTTCACAATGTGGTACCCAAGCCTGTGAGTAGCCACGACTCATTCATTCACACTAAGGGCGGGTCGATCTACCTCGCACTAAAAAATAACATCGTCTCTTCTCCTGAAGCTCATGGCTCCATCGCCCTGTAAAGGATGTGCTCCTCGAATATTAGTGTACTTTGTATCTTGTACTTTTGCATCCAGTGTAATTCATTCAACATCAAAGGTAAAAGGTGAAGCGGTGGACGCTGATCAGTCCCCCAAGGACGTGCCATGCATTCGCCTTCCATTCGGAATTGTAGAGGCATGGAGAATGCGTATTTGGCCTATACAATGACTTGGGCGGGCCAGACGACATACCAAGTGAGTACCTTTACCTTCCCAGGCAAGTCTGCTGCCCCTTTGCCAGAACAGGGATGAAAGGATTGGTCAATCCGGGCTGGGATCGATCGCTCAACCGTGCAGCAGCGCCTCTTACCACTGCACCACGTAGGCCCATCATTCAACATTACAGCCACCAATTTACCCGACTTCCTGGAGCTTTGGCTTTAGGCGATGACCGATCACTCGACCGGGCGAGTGGCAGTAGCGCATGTAACCACTTCACCGCGAGTCCCTCTATTTACCGTGTTCTGGGTTTGGACTTAAATATAGCTATAGCGTTCGTTGACAAGGAACAATCAGCTACTTCGGCCAGATTTGGTGAATTTATGAATGCCATCGAGCGCCAGCCAACGAATATGTCATTTCTCAGCGCTGTCTCTGTCACGTAATGACTTTGTTGTTGACATATCGCAGTTTGAACAGCGATTACATATTTATTAGCAGTCGTGAAAGACTCGAATCTGTTAAGGGAGATTTTTACCCCTACCGCGGATTTTTCTCATTGAATCTAACTCATTCTGTTCCTCAATCGTTTCTTTCAGATCTCCTCGAGGCGCAGAAAAAGGATAGCTGGCTTCTTTCGGCTTTCGATCGTGAACGAGAGCATTTCCTCTTTTACTTTCACCGCTCGGCAGGTCGACATTACCGACAGCGAATCTGCCCTTTTCGAGGTCATCGGCGGCGACGTTTCCACGTCTTGAGCGCTCTCTCCCTTTCAATCAGCCTACAGTATGCGACGATTCGCGCATCTGAACCGTTCGTCAAGCTATGATTACCGTCAACAATTTTTCTACTTTTACCAATCGAATTGAACTACAACTTGAAGATGGCTCAGACGACAAGATGGTAACCCAAAAAATGAGAACGATAATCGGAAAACTAGTTATTTATATATTTATTTATTTAATAGGCTCTAAGGCGAGCCACACCGAAGCGAAAAGGAAAAACAAAACTCAGTCTAAGAAAAGAAAAAGAACCACAGAATTCAACAGCATGCCATAAAAACATAAACTAAAACTTAAACTAGAACTCTTGAGAATTAGAAAAGGGAAACACAAAGGATTTAGAAACATAAAAAGCGCGGAGAACAGTTCGAAGAAGCACCAGCAAGACAACCTCGAGTCTAAAAGCTACGGCAACTATGCCTTTTCTCCAAAATGGCTTCCAGCGACTTACCCAACACTGTTCAGGTAAAGGTAAAGTGATCGGCGTTAATAAATTCCTTAAGGACGCGCCATGCATTCGCTTTCAATTCAGAATTGTAGACGTGTGTGATCGCGTATTTGGCTAACACAATGACTTGAGGAGGCTTGCTGCTGAAAAAAGTCTGTGCCTTTACCATCCCGGACGACTCTGGTACCAATTTACTTGACCCCGAAAGGATAGAAGGCTTGGTCAGTATGAGCGGAGAAGGATCGCTCGACCGTGAAAGTGTCAGCAGCGCCTCTTACCACTGCACTGCTTAACATCGCATATGACTAAGAAGGAGTGTAATCTATTTCTCTAAGGGCCTGTTCAGATTTGGCAGCAGAGCACACCCGGGTTAAAACCGCGGTTTTCTCATACCTGAATCTTAATAAACGGGAAAGGAAAGAGAAAACTCAGTTCAAAATCTCAGACGTGACGTAAAAATACTAGTAATAATTTTTTAGATTCCTGGCTATGATGAATCATTACATCGCCGGACCATCACAGCTATTGTGCAGTGAGATTAATAACCCTGAACTCTTCAATTTCATTTTGAAATGACTCAGAAATATCGCAACGTGGAAGAACAGAAGTTGATCACGAATTCATGTGAAATCACCTCCGCTGTTCTCTCTTTCCATTTCGTTTCATCAATTCCTTTTCTCTGGTAGGCTCATTTTCTCTACGGTGAGCTCCGGATTGAGGCCTGCTAAGAGAAAAGAACAGATCGAAATCTGCAATATTCTGACGCGAAGAGCAGCTTTCGCGTCCCGTTTTCCAAGAGTGAATGGGTCCCATTCACTCGGTCAACTGCAAAACAACCGCACAAGTGCTTTATCGCCGACGCTACCAACAATCGTCAACAATCTCCTTAGTTCAGTAGTTCAAATATCCTTCAGTTATTTCTGATTCAAAAATGGAGAAGCAACGCTTTCTCAACGGGACTGAATCAGCGAATTCAATTATTCGTATCGGAGACATCCATACCGGACGACTAGAACAATCGGGTCGAGAAACCCCACATTCACTTCAATCTCGCTTAGCAACAGAAAACAAATGTTCTATGTTTTATTCTTTAGTTAGGGTCAATTTGTTGGATGCTTTTACCCTCAGGAGAAACGCTGGGTTTGTTAGCAAAGCAATCTCTTTTCTGATGGTATTTTGTGTTTAGCTTTACTTGTTTTAGTGGTATGTCATGCTTATTTCAAGGTTTGATTCGTTTGTGATGTTCTGTTTGTTTGCCTTTTTCCGGCGCGTTTTCTGACGTATTAAATAAATAAATAAAAATACAAGAGAATATGTATGTAGATGGATAGCTTCTGAATCAAACCTCGATTGCGCTACGAAATATCTAAAAATTTTCACTGGAATCCACTTTTAAACCTTTTACGCATCTTCAACGGATTCTCCCCAGGAATTTATAATCATATCATACTGATGCTCTTCGTCTCATCAGGTAAGGAGCGTTGCTACTCAGCAAAGATTATTCGTTTTAAATTTACCCACAAAAGTTATTCCGGTCTTCCTGGAGGTGCGGAATGGAGAGAGACTTTAAGAATAAGATTTTCATACACATTTCCCCACAGACGGAAAAAGGTTCCGATACGATCACATCAAGCGGATTAATCTCAGTAGCTTCTGAGCCATCTTGTTTCCCTGAAAAACTTTTGAAAAGTTGAATCTTACCATTACCCTAGCACCATTAAGGCAAACATGGCCCAGAGGCAATTTAAGGTTGCCCTTCTCGGGAATTTTTGTGGCGATGCATGCAGCGCGCAAAGCAAATTTACTCGCTAATTCGGCGAACCTAGCGGAGAATTAATGAGAACTTCGTCTCAAACCGTCTCGAGGTTAAAATGATAGAAAAAAATACGGAAATCATCTCCTGGTGGGAAACCAATCTGGGTTTTCTACTATTTTCGCCATTTTCCGCCCCTTTCAATATCTAAATGACCTTCGTCGTAGAGCTGCCATCACTCTTCCTCCCGCGAATGACTTCGGAAAACTGGGTCGAGATAATTTTTTCGTCCGGTCCCTCGACTAAATTCCCCCTCAACAATATGTATTCGATTCTTGAATCAGGCGAATCAGCTCGATGCAGACGACAGAGTCCTAGGTAGAGAGCAGAGGATTCGGGGATGGTTAGGTGCTGAACATCATGGAAAGAGCGTTGAGTGAGTGGACGGCGACGACGTCCAGCCGGCGGCCGCACTTGGTGGCCGCCCACCTCGCCCCGTCCGAACACTATATCACTGAAGTAAACACGCACACGTCGACACCATAAAACACTCAAAACTTTGAGCACCGGACACGAACCTCATTTCGGACGAGTTCCGCAAAGTTCGGACGAGTTTCACGTGACACGACAGGGGTAGAACTGGTCACTCGCTGTTCAAATACTTGGGCTGGTACATTCCTAGGACTTCATCCGTTCCTCTCATATTAGGTTGGTGCAAAAGTTCTCGGACATTTAGGATACTAAACAGTTTATTTTATAATGTCTGAACAATAGCAAGGAGTCATTTGAAGTAGGCACCGTTAATGTCAATGGTCTTCTCTTCTCTATAACATTTCTTGACTGGAACCGAAAAAGGCGTGGGAATCCTTTTCAATTTCAAGAAGTCGCAAATGTTCGAGAACTTTTGCACCTACCTAATATCATCATGACATACCGTATCATATCTCTAACATTCTATCTGCTGTTAACGTTCGGATTAATCGGCTGCTGCGACCCGCAGCGTTCATTTCAATTGTGTTGATATGCAATATTTTCCACCCCTGTAGTGAACCTCATATCATGCCAAAATCGGCACTTCTCCTTCTGAAGCGCTCCTTTCTCTTGCAAAAAGTGCATCGCATCTTCCTCACTTTTCGGGAGATTGAACATATCCATATTCGACCGGCTCACAACAAAACGAGGAAACGAATGTCAGCTGCAGCTATGATATTTCTAGCTGTGGATGATATGATGATATGAGAGGAACTGATCAAGTCCTAGGAGAGTACGCTTGAGTTCTACCTTGTCGAGGTGTAGCAGCTTGCAGCGGAAATTGAAATATCCATTAATACATGGCTCGCCAAGCCTCCGACTGGTTCTCTTTGCTAAAGGATTCGAAGTGCCCGAGCTCATGGTGGTAGGCGCCTTTTCCCAGAAAGACTGTCCCGTCTCCGACAAAGAATGCTAGAGCAACTTCAACAACTTCAACTTCAACTTACAGGTTGCATGGACCTCCGTATGAGCAGCTGAATAGGACACAGGTGGGGTGCTCCGTAGACTGACTTCGATCTGAACAAAAAAATGTAGGTTGTTGAGAGAGTCCGGGAATGATCATGTCCTCCAACGATTCCCTGATTTTTCAATAAAGGTAAAAGGTAAAGGTGCCGGCGTTGATCAGTCCCCTGAGGACGCGCCGCCGCATTTCCATTCAAGTCGTAGAGGCTTGGTGAATGCGTATTTGGCCTGTGCAATGACCTGCGGGGGCCAGCCGCTAAACCAGGTCAGTGTCTTTACCTTCCCAGACAAGTCTGGTACCAATTTACCCGCCCCCGGAGGGATGGAAGGCTTTGTTAGCCCGAGCCGGGATCGATCGCTCGACCGTGCGGGTGTCAGCAGCGCCTCTTACCACTGTACCACGCGGGCCCAATTTTTCAATATAAAGGAAAAACTTCCAGCTGACCACATTTCACCAGAACTTTAAAGAGATTCAACTTCGAATGTTGACAAAATCTAACGAGCATGTTCGGCTTCAATGGTGTATATGTAAGACCAGTCCGTTTCCTCAGTTTCCCATTCTTCTTCTGTTTGAGCTGGATCATGGTGAGATGTGCACCGAGTGCCGACAGCGTGTGCTCGTAAACAAGTCCACAAGTTCATGCCGAATGCTCATTTCGGCCAGATGGCTTCTTCCCCTTCATCGCGGCCACTTTACGGCGAGTTTTTAGTATTCAGAATTGCTTAGGGAACTGAGTGGAGCAGAATTGAGAGAATACTTATTATAGGTCTCCAAGCTCTGACCGAAGCGATATCACTGAAATGTAGGCCTAATTAAAATTCTCTAACAGTCTTTGTCTTGACAAAGCCGCCTGAAATATCTGATGAATTAAATGACTGCCGTCCATATTCGCCGAATTTGCTAGGGTAATTCGAATCTCTGCTTTCTGGGAAATAGGATGGTGAATTAATAATGAACAGAGCTCTCGAAAGGGTTCTTCACGATGACTCACTCACTACTCACTTTTTCTCAATTCCCTCGAGGAGTTCGGGTAACATAATTAGGGGCTACATTTTAAATTGGAACAGGACCATCGATATAGATCTTTCAATTATTCTTTTACGAACCTCCCTACTTACTAAGGAGACCCGGGGAGGTTCTAACGTTTTCTGTTTGCTCGTCTAAGTGTAGGGTCGAAACGAGCACGTTTATTTTACATTGAACTTTCGTTTTACATAGACGCCGCCACTTCCTAAATTAATGTTCTTCGAGCTCGCCGGAGGGGTGAGCTTACGGGGTCAACCTTGTTATACCGTTCCCCATCTCTTCATTACAGCCTTCAACTGAATGGAAACTATAGCTTTGAACCTATTCAAACAAGCTGGGATGGAATAACATGTCCAAGTAATGAAGTCGAGGCACATGATGCTACGAGATTCGCTGCAAGCAGTGGTCGTTTAGTGTGGAAAAGCTTCAGATTCAAAACTCTTCTAGATCTGAATTTGGGACTGCATGTCCATCATGAAAGCAGGAAATTTTCGGCCCTTTTTTTGCTATTCGACAACATCATCATCAAGTTTGGAAAAAGTGCTTCCAAATGTACTTATTTTTCATTGCCGGTGACGATATATCTGGTTTGTAGCTGATGTTGCTGATTGTACTTTTTGATAGATGTCTTTCTTCTATTGATATTGATATGAATGGTGCGTTGTACTTGAGCAGAATTGTCATATTTTTTTCTTTTTTAAATTTATCTTCTCAACCGTGGTGCCCTATATCTACGGCCGTTAGCATAGTTTGTACCTATCTGCCCAGAATATGTAATAACCCATCTATGACTATTGAGTGATTTATGACGATAAATGTTGAGATTAACCGGTGTTTCTTTAATTATTATAATGTGTGTTCTTAGTTCTAAGGTTTCGTTTCCTGTTTCTACAACTTTGCTGTGTAGTGCAGTTCTTTTCTTTTTTGTCTTCCGTTAGTGTCGTTACTAATTCTGGTTGTATGTACATCCTTGCGGATGTAAGGATAAATAAATATTTGGAGAATAAAATAAAGGTTTTTTTCCAAATGGTATGGCTATGGGTGGAAAAATCCCCGGAGAGAGACCGATGGATCAATGGTCATCGGCTGACAAGCCAGCAGCCACTTGAGCGCCGGATTTACGACCACTCAACTAGGTGCCCGTGAGTGGTGTGATCCATCAGGAGAATGATGATGGTCGAGGCGATGAAGGTAGCAATGTCAATGGGTATATTTTTCGGTATTTAGGTTTCATAAATCCCTCGTTACAGACCGAACGAAGCTCTTACAGCTCTTACGTCGAATAGAAAAACCTATAGCCCTCTGTTCCTCATTTCTGATCTCCTTACTTCCACGGACCTTTCCATATCAAAAAGTTGTAGAATTTCATCTTCAATCACCATCGTTGCACTCTTGGACGCCTTTGAAAGCCGTCTGTCGCTATTCCTTATATGCGACAATCTGCAGAGTGCCGTTAATGAGGAAATTACATTAGCACAGCCGTCAATGAGCACAAAATGAACATATCGAGGGCCGTCTCGAGACGATTTTTAGTGGGAAACTCAAGCAGAACTTCGAGCCGCCGGAGGCATGAATTTCATATAAAAAGCCTACTATTCAGAAGGGCTCGCCTGGTGAAGTGGTAAGAGACGCTACTGTCACCTGCACGGTCGAGCGATCGATCTTGGCCCGAGCTAACCAAGCCTTGCATCCCTCCGGGGTCAGTAAATTGGTGCCAGACTTTTTTGGGAAGGTATAACACTGGCCTAGTACAGCGGCTGGACCCCTCAAGTCATTGTGTAAGCCAAATACGCGATCACCATGCCTCTACAATTCTGAATGGAGCACGAATGCGTGGCGCGTCCTTAGTGAACTGGTCTGCGCTGGAATCTTTACCTTTACCTTTACTGTTCAGAGGAAGAACTATAAAAATTAGTTGAATTTCCGTTAGTTGAATTCTGGTGTGTGAGTGCAGTCCCAAAAATGAAGAATCTTAAGAAAGCTAATGAAAACCTATGACAGAGGGTCTTTCAGCAGTATCCTTCTCAATCACAATTTTCCCTATCTACTTAGCTTTTCTCAAATGGCTCAAACTATTCCTGTTGCTCTATTAATGCTTTTGTTCCAATTATCCTTCCACGGTATAAAATAAAGTAAAAAGTGGTTTGGTGTCGAGCTGACCCTAAAACTTTAAGGACACTGACAGAACAATGGACTGATTTCGATCCCAAGTCAAAGATCGAGAGATTCGGTCTCACGCTGATCACGATTACGTTCATTGGGGTACGCCACGCAATCAACTTACATTCAGATTCGGAAGGGTAATTTACCTCTCAGCGTGAAAGTCAAAGTCTCTCCTTATTTAGGAAAACCTCTCAGCGTGAAAGTCAAAGTCTCTCCTTATTTAGAAAAGGTATAGTAGTACTATCTAGCTTTTCCTAAAAAGTGGAACGATTTGTTTGGCTCCGAGTAGGATTGATCGCTGCATGGTACGAGTCAAAACTATCGCATTCACCACATCAGCAATAGATATTCAATTAATATCTATTTAGCTGCTTTCATACCAGGTATGATGTGGAAATTGGTGAAAAAGCATTACAGAATTTTAATTCTTTAAATTTATAGAAGCAGTTTTTCTAAACATTCCCAGCTCAGCCCTTCCACAGCATTCCCGATCGATCTTTAATGCGTCAACGACGGCCGTTCCCACACTACTCCTAATAGGATCTAGTTTCACAAGTGCGCTAAAGCGTCACCCGCTAATCAGATGGAAGCCCTAAATACTTCACAGCATTTTTGATATGAAGAAGCGTCGAGAGATGAAGCTGGATTGAAGCGATGCCGGACAGAAAAGGAAGTGGAAACGAAAGAAGTACCTACAAGGCAACTGATAGACGATGGCCGGTATAGTATGGTCAGCACTTCCATCGGAGTACTTAAAATTGCTGAACGAGAAGCGTAAAGAGCTTCTTCGATTTTCTCCTCCTCTGATTCACCAGAAATATTTAGTGATTGGTGAATAGCACCTGGGTAACGTTGTCTTTTACCTACCCTTTGTTGGAGTATTTGTATAATCAATTGCGTTATTAACGATACAGGTTGCTCAATGCATCATGTAACCAAACCTTCTCGCTGAGGAGTCCTGGGCCCAAATTCATGAACGAACGAGTGGTCTCCAAAACCGCGGCGCAGCCAGAACCAGACGGCAGAGTCGATGAGAGATTGCGTCTAACATAGGAAGTTCAGGATAAGCAGAGAGCAGTGCGCGACGTTCACTGTCTATACCTCAGGGTTTATCAGGGTTTATCGATCATGAATGTGGGCCCTGGATCTGGTGTGTAAGCAGTCACAATTTAATTCATTTGCTGTATTTATTTTTACATGTTTATTTATTTATTATATACGTTCGAAGACGCGCACAAAAGCTGAAGAACAAAGAAGATGGAGCTAAAATTCAAACTCAACACGAATACAAACACGAATGCAAATACAAACGACAACAAAGATAAACAAAGACTATGCAACTCAACTAATGAACAGGAAAGAAAACTTATCAGCTAATCTCAAAAGTCACCTAGCGGGAAAATGGGACCAACGCCCTAGACTCGTCCTACGGAACTGCTGTTGACTGTTTTTTACCTGTTTCCTCTCCGGAAGAATTAATGCTCATTCCGTTCTTTCCCTAGAACTATTGGGAAAGCTCGAAACGTTGTGAGTGGGAAAACACGTTTGTAATGTTGCATGACGCCATTTACGGTGCAATGACACGAACTGTAAGAGGAAACTCGTTATAGCAGCGTTGTGAGATCTCACATAGAAGGAACAAGACGCCAGCGGCAGGAATCGTCGGTGTGTCTGACATCGCCCAGAGGCACTCAGTCGGAATTCCAGTTGGTACCCAAAAGAAACGTTCTTATTAATAAATTAACACTAAAAATTTTGTCGTCGAGAGTGCTCCTATCAATCTCGTTTCATGCCTTTTTACGGATATTCCAGGTAAGAGTATCTATTTATTCATTCACTTATTCATCTACATATTTGGCTAGTTTTCTTAGAAGTTACTCTCTATATAAGTTTGGAAGATTGTGAAGCTGCAATTTTTCTATCTTCTTCTGTAGATTATCATCATGTGATATCCTAATGAATAGAGGAAAATGCGGTGGTTAGTGGGCGCAATGGCTTATCGTCGACATCCCTTCTAACGGCAGAAGAAAATTTCAAGGAGATAAGACTTCGGAGCGGATAATCGCCGAAGGTGCTGTTTTTTTTCATAGAAGAAAGCGTTGCGATTAGCGCTCTGAAGCTAGCAAGCATTGTTCGGATGATACATTCCTCAATGGTAAGTTGCTTCAGTGTAAGCCACGCACTCGACCATCACTTAGTATGCGGAAATACGAGTAGTAGCTCTGTGTACGAAAAAAGCTCCCTTAGACGTCCTGTTTAAGACTGAAGCTCATGTATCGATGCTGAACACGAATTAGTCATCGAAGGAAGCACAAAAAAAGCAAGCAGGTGTCGCTTCGAGAAAAATGAATGTTTCGGGTCTTGCAATTATGATTAAAAAACGAGCTGCAGTGAAAGAATACTAGTTTAGTATATTTGAAGTGGTTTCCACAAATCTGGCGGTATTCGACCCCATCCATTTGCAGCATTTCTTACTTTTTCTATTGTGCTCAGTACAATGACATTTTTTATGAGAAATTCTGAACTCTGCAGTGTGAATGTGCCTCCCACGGCGCTATAGTCTCGGAACAATGACACTTCTGAGGGAAAACAAAAACAACTTCGAACGTCTAGGAAAATCAAAAATCAGAATTCTATAGCAGAGGCGACGGCAGTGAATAATCTGATTGGGAGAGAACAATTATAAGTGAGAACCAGCGGATATAGATTAAGCAAGGAAAAGGGAAATGCCGTAAAATTGAAGTTCAGATTGCTCAGCTGCCAATGCCATTTCCACGACAGATTGTGGTGCAGCTTCTTGCTCTCACCTTCGAGGGGCAATATCCTACAAAGCTGCCCGACTCAGGAGAGAAGGAACGCTTGGTAGTCCTAGGGCGAGGATCGATCGCTCGACGGTGTCGGGAACGTAGCGTTCCTCACAAATTTTTGACGGCAGAGGCATAACAAATGGACATCGCTGAATATCTACCAAATTTTTGTTCCTTTCACACTGGTAATCGATTTTTTTCATTTTTATAATTCCTCACTATTTCGGTTTCTCTAGGTACCACAACTCTTCCCAAGCACCTCTATTTTTGAGCTAAGAAGGTCGATAACATGTAGGTGGCCGATTCTGATGCGTTCTTCACCTCCGCAAAAGGTTTGTCGAGTTTTTTTTTCCACCACGAAGACGGCAGCAGACTCCTCAGAAACTAGTTCTTATTGGTCTGCGGTCGCTGTGATTGACTTCCGTACTTTGTGTCATAAAAAATTTGAGCTATATTTCTGTCTAACCCACCGGGAACGGCCTGCGACGTTCGTTCCGAATTAGCCACGATCTGTTTGCACTGCATGACTTGAAACGCCATTAGAAAGCAATCAAGGTATAATATAATATTTATGTGGCTGTTTTATTGTAGTTTGCATTGTGTGGCATGATCGGCAATACTTATGCGTACCATATGTGTCTTTTGTTGCTCAAAAAATGAACAGTAGAAATACTCGGTGAAGCTCTCCGTCCCCACCTGACGTCGGAAAACTTCTCAAGAAAAAATTTCTGGTCGCCCGCGGGGAGCTACGCTCTCTGGTCGTCTCAATCGCGCCGTAATCCGCATTTGGATCAATCTTTGAAAATTGTCTTGTGTCGAGAAAAACTGAAATGCAGTGTGTTCGAGTCCACAGTCTGGCGTTTTTCCGAATATGTGAACCGGATTTCAGCGCAGAAGCGGTCGGCAATTCCAGCTTTACAACGGATCGTAGCAACGCTGTTTTTCTCATCGATGCACCTGAATTCATTTTCTGATTCTTCACCATTACATATTTCCTGTTTAGTACTTTAGAAATCATGAATTTCATGGGGATAGCGATTGCTCTTTATTGAGAGCTGAGCGCCAACAGTTACCATACGCAGAGTGGCCACTATAACGTTTTCATGAAAAACAACTCAAAACATCTAATCGACACTGGCCATTTTCAGAAATATTTGGTGCTTCGTTGGCAAACTTCGCTTCGTTGACTTCGACTACTCAACTCCATGATTTGTCTGTGCCTTTATTTATTTATTTATTATATACGTCCAAAGACGCACTCAAAGTTGAAGAACAGAGAAGATAGATCTAAAATTCAAACTCAACGCGAATACAAAAACGAATGCTAATACAAACGATCAACAAAGACAATGCAACTCAACTAATGAAGAGATTTTTATGTATTTCGGAGATTCATTTATATGTAGTTTAAGCTCACTTTTCTGCTTCCTTTCAGCTAACTACAATTTTTGAGCCACCCTCCAGTGAGTTTCAATTGTTGGTCAAATTTTCCTGAGCACAGTAATGCTACCAAAAAGAATCCGTCACGAAGGTCTAGCACTTCTGGTGATTAAATAAAATCTTTACTCAGGCTTCCCGTTGCGACTGAGCAATTTAGTCATTCTCGCGCTTTTTTGAAAGCAAAATTATGGTAATAAAAGTTATGCAAGCTTCCTGGAAGGTCGATTTTGGAGATGAGCAAGGGTTTGAAAGAAGAAGCTGAAGTGGATCAGAGAATCTGACAGTTGTAGCATAATAAACTAACAGCGCTGCCAATACTGTGTTATAGTAGTTGTTTTATGTAGTCTTGGTAAGCCAACTACAACCAGAAATATGTAGTTGGCTTACCAAGACTTCTAAAAATTATTCTCACCGACGATAGGAATTTGTGCAGACTAATCATCGAAACCCTTACGAGAGGAGAAACGACTGGAACTTTTTCTGGATTGGATTTCGACTCGATCTTTCTTTTTTCGAAGGAAACGGGTTTGCAGCACGTCCCCCTTCAAGTGATATCCCCAGTGACCACGGTTCCTTGCAGGACGTACTTCGAAAGGACTGTTGAGCTGAATGAAGTTCGGTATCATTCGCGAAGGAGCTCAGAAGCCTCTGAACACCCTAAACCCTCCCCTACCTGGCCCAACAACTGTGATCCGATGAAAAGATTTATTATTTTTCATGGAATCCTAGCTCTCGAATTAAGAAAGGCATTTCGAAAAAGTCCTGGTCACAAAGGCGAGGATTTTCAGATTTTCTTCCATTCACCGGGATCTTCTACCGTTAACCCTTTTGTTTTCCCAGAACGGCTTCATCTCTCCAGCATCTGGAGTAGGTGGGAAACATCTCAGAGCTGCCCCGAATAAACTATGACTAAAAATACAGGTAGGTTTCCGAGGGAGCGCCATGCATTCGTCTTCCATTCAGAAACGTAGGTTGAGACAGTAGGTAGGTAGAAGCTGTCCACATCAATTTCTCTTCCTTCCCAGACCAACCCAACACAGATTGATAAAGGGGGATGCAAGGCTGGCTTAGCCTACGAAAAGATCGATCGTTCGACCATGCGGGTGTCAGAAGCGCATCTTACCGCTTCACTCTCTGACGCATGGTTTCTCTCAAAAAAGGCAATCGGATGAGATTTTAATCCATGTTGTTGCGTTTTGACAATTCACATGGTCCCAATTCAATTTGTTTCTTCAGTTTCGACCTTCAAGTCACATCGGACCACCTTCATTTCAATGGGAGATTGGGAAACGTCCGATTTGGCTTTAAAAATGTCCGCTGATCAAACCGAGTGGTCCAAAAAAGCAGATTATTCCCCACTGTCCCAATGGGTGGTCCCAGCTTGATCGATCCAGGGACCGGCTGGCAGCAACGGTTTGACCCATAGGGCCTACGACGACCATAACCAGTCGCCGGGCTGGCGCTGTAGGTGGGCGGCGACGGATCGATAGTTCGTTTGTCGTCTGGCGCACTCCGCATCTCTCGCCGGCTACGGTAGGTCGCGCCGCCCGCCGCGCTGCGTCGCCACTCGCCCGTCTGGAGCCGAGTCGCGGTCCTTTCATCGATTCAACACCGTCCGGACCATTGCCACCACCTCGATACCGCCACCTACGTGTAGCTACGGATCTCCTGCGTCGCCTTACGGCGGTTTTTTCCGCAGAATTCCGTCGATGCGGCAGTTAGCGGCGGCCTTCGGACCGCTGTTGTATGGTGGTGGCGGCATGCCGCGGTCGTCTCCGTCTCCGCGCGCCGGCGTGCCACGGCGCGCTCTCTCGCCGCACCCCTGCCGCCGCGCTCTGCGTCTCTGCGCCGCCGTCGCGCTTCTGGTGATTTGAAGCATCTTCGCCCGGCTTGTCGTGCATTATTATCTACTTTTGTTGTAAACTGGAATCGATTCACCTTCGATGTGCTCATCTTACCCATCGCCGTCAATTCCATTCACCTTGTTGTGGTAGAATTCCGATCGTTGTCGTTTTGGCACCAGTACCGCGTAGTTTTATTGCGAAACCGATGATCTCACCGACGCATAGCTCACCCGTTGCCTATATGATTCATTCGTTCATAAACAACGACTGAGCGCTGCCCACTCACGGTACTCGCTAGACGGGCGATAAATTGTGCAAGGTTACGGTCGATTGCGTACGTTACGTCGAACTCGACGCCAAATCACGAAAGCTTGGACCTCGTCCACGTCGTGGGTGGTGGATTCTACTACCTTACGTTTACTGGACCACTTTTGCCTTTGCCTTTTTAACCAGGCTTTACCGGAACTCTTCTTGAAGTATCGATCAGTTTCGCCTACGGTATTTTTTACCTCAAGAAGCGATTTGAAACTGTTCGAATTTACATCGACTTGAACAGCATCCAGCTCTCAACAGATGTTCGACGAAACCTCGCTCCAATCGAACTGTCGCTGGCGTCGCCGATGCTCCGTGCCCTTTTGTTTTTGTAAGGTACTTAAATTAAAAGTAGTCCTTGGTTGTTTTTTACGTAGAGGACGTTTTATTTGTTTCAAAGCGCCCATCGGTTTCATCAGCGATTTGTTGGCAATGCGAAATTATTGCGGTCTCAGTTGCAGCGTGACTCGAATTCCGTTCCCGATGGCATTATATGTTTGCACCTTCACAGGTCGTTGGTCTATTCGGACAGTGTTTTAAGGAATACCAAACTTTAGTATTTCCTCGTTGTTGCCCTTGAATTTTGTTTATTTGTTGAAACTGCTTTTTCCGAAGTTCACCATGATTACCTATGGATGAACCCCTGATGCAGCCATTGAAAGTCGTTCTGTTCTTTCTCGAGCAACAGAAAGCAGCGTGAGCCGGGTGTTTGTTCCCACTCCGCAGCATTGTCGCAGTGAGCGCGATTGTCCATGCGAGCAGCTGCGTCGCGTATGCGGGCCAAATCGTTCACGAATGGGTGTAATTGACGTGACAAAACTCATCGAGAGTTCATTAGGGTTCGAATTTTCATCGTTCGTTACGAATTTTAGGCCGGCTGACATGTCGGCCTGATGTCCATCGCGTCGCGTCGCGACCTATATCTGGAGGGCTCTACATACTGTAGTATTGTCATCTAAGCGATTGTGAAGTAGTGTTTCCGGTTTTGTCAGCTCAACGGAAGAAGTGTTTTGATATCCTCCTAATATCCTGACTGTTTTGGTGGCCGCGTGGAGCAGTGGTAAGAGGCGCTACTGTCACCTGTGCAGTTGAATGATCGATCCCGGCCCGGGCACACCAAGCCTTCCATCCCTCCGGGGTCGGGTAAATTGGTACCAGACTTTTCTGGGAAGGTAAAAACACTGACTTGGTATAGCGGCTGGCCCCCGCAAGTCATTGTGTAGGCCAAACACGCATTCACCATGCCTCTACGATTGTGAATTGAACACAAATGCGGCGGCGCGTCCTCAGGGGACTGATCAACGCCGACACCTTTACCTTTACCTTATCCTGACTGTTTTACATGGCTCCAATTAGCCCCCTGCCCTTTGTTTGTATTTTCTTGCTCGTATATTTGTCGGTGTCGCAATGTTCGCAAAAGTTCTAGCATTACCAGTAAGAAAAAATATAAGAAAATATTTTTTTCCGTTTCAGATAGGCTGGTCGAAACGACAAAGCGACTCGCCGAGGAGTGATACATGCAGCGAGTGTCGACCGCGCCGTCGTCACTGCTGATCCAGTCGCATCGTCTGCTCCAGAAACCCTCACAACACGTTCGAGCCGCCACGCCAACCAAATCGAGACGTCTGTCGTCCGTAGACGTTCCCATCATAGTACCACAACCAGCCAGCCAACCGCAAAAGTTGCAACAATCGAAGAAATCGAACACCACCGAGGTGATCGGCAAGCAGAAAGCCGCTGTGCCGGCAAAAGCCTCATCGGGGAAGGTGGCGTTGAAGACGTCGACGGACGCCGAGAACTCTATGACTGCATCGACCGACGAGAAGGAAGCACCGTCGCCAAGCGTTCAGCCGACCGCTTCTGAGGTTAGGGCTTTGAACCAGAATTTTTTTCAGCTGTGTTTGCCGTAACCAGTAGTGGAGTTCGGTTTAACCATTACTATATCCATTTAGACTGCCTAATGTGATCAAAGCAGGTATTCTGGGTCATGAATGGAATATACCCGAAGCATACCTCTAATGGCGCACAAGTTGTGTTTCATTAGTGCGCTCAGGAGCTTATGAGGACTTTTGCTGGTTCTAGCACCCCTCGTTATCGTGGCGACGGTCCGGTGGGCCCGTACGGTATAAACTCTGAAGAAATCTTGAGCGAACCACGTGCGCATTATTGGATCGGGATTTGCCTAACAATCGGGGTTTATTTCAGCTATAACAGAGAAATTCCATACCCAGAGTCAGATAAAATAATTGTGTTTCTCAATTTTCTCAATCTTTGATGTTCAGAATGACCTCCGAATTGATGTCAGCGAATCAGCCAACACGTCGAAAACGTCGTCGAGCCTATTGACGCCACCGTCGGAAGACGACCAGGATGTGAGTTTGTCGTTCTTCCAACTTTTGTTTGAACTTTGAGGTCTGCTACATCTAAAAGCAATGAATACTAGGCGTCAAGCTCATGCAGCTTCTTTTCGAGCCACATATAAGGTCGACTATCGACTACTCTTCCGTTGTCTCATTTTCTCCCCCTGGGTTTTGCTTTTCAAATACGCTTCATCTCCTTTGATCTTCTCTTACCGTATCCCCAGTGTGATCGGCAAGTCCTTTCTAAGGTTAAGGTTTTCAGAGAGGTCCAAAGAGGTCAAAGGTCCCTTCCTTTCATCTACATACATTCACTGTTCTCTTTTCTCCAATAAACTCCTGTCAGACAGAATCGTTTCAGTCGAAACCCAGTCCTGCACAGTCGTCTTGCGGTGCGTTACCGAGAAAACGAAAGTCGAATGGGTTTCGAAAAACGGAGGAGTGTGTAAGGAAAAGTGGAAGGTCTGCATCCGTATTCTAGTGTGAATTTCCGTAAAACACGTTTTTCTCAGACAGAACCTTCGTTACACAATTCGAATACTTTACATTCATGATCTTATTTCAGAATCACTAGAACGTGTGATGCTTCAGCGGTCGATTTCGTTGATAATTATGTGGACTCGAAACGATTGAAACAACGTGAGCATTCGTTTTAGTAAAGTTATCTTTTCGAAAGGAGCGTGAGGAGTGAACGTTCTCTGGGACTAATTTGTTTCTCCAATTCTGCAGCGGTTTTTCCGAATCGCATTTTCTTTTTTGTGTTCGGTGTCATTCCTCTTCAACTCACTTCAGTTGCGGAATTTGTATAGTCGTAGCTAAATGCCTTTTCTTGCAGCACGCATAGTACAGGCTCCAAAAGGAGGTGTTCGAATACCGAATGTCATGCCCAAAAACAAAGGAGCAAAGGAGAAGGATAAACTTTCGATAGACATGGTCGGTCCTCGGACAAGAAGTAGCCTTGTCGAGCTGATTTCGCCACTCGGTGGCACTCGACGGAGGAACACACACGTGGAGCTGAGCGCGAAAATTGGGCCCGATCACCAGGTAGGGAAGTATTCCAACCTTTTATCTCAAATATATCTGAAGTTGAACTGAGCTTCCGGTCTCGATGAATGTTGAGTTCATGGCGTATTCTAAATTGGGCAGTCTTGCTGTTTTCGTTGCGTTATTCAATGTGATGATTCCAGGCATCCTTCGAGCCATTTTACGCTTGCGATTTCACCGCACCTTCAATATCTAGAGTCGACTACGAAGATCGAGAGCGAGAAGAATTGGTAGGTCAACAAGTTTCCTCGGTCGGCTTGGGCTTCATCTTCACTCTTCAATTTCTAGTAAAAGTACGGCTAGAGGTTTAGGTGTAAGGAGGAAAAGCCTAGGTTGCGCCGTGCTGCAAACATTAGGGGTATTTTTGTTGCTTGCAAATTTCACTATGCATTGTTCTTCAAATCATTTCCTGCTTAGGTGTGGACCTCAGAACCAAGTGGAAGCAGTTCGTACACCGTCGAAGATCTCGACGAAGCCTGGACAGCGATTCGATCGCAGTACGGTGGTACAATTGGAATTGATGCAGTAAGGGTTATCACTTAACTGAATCCAACTTTCTGTTTTCACAATTATAAAGTTTGTATTTGTGAGCTATTACAGATGCTGTACTCTTTGATGAAAAACAACTACAATATAGATGCGATGCTGACAAATATTGAGCAAGAGCAGTGGGAAAATCTAACACAGCCGTTTGAAGAGTAAGATTTATTGGAATTCATTCTTTTCATCCCAAATTTAATGAGACGAAAGTAGAATTCGCTGGGGTAAAAGCGCCTTTCGTCGGAGCGCATTCACCTAAAATGCGGTGCCATAAGTCACCGCACAAGTGTTTTTCAAGCGAAAATATACTCAGCTCTATTCAGCTTCACTTTCAGGCCGAATATAGCGCAACAGAAGGAATTCGAGCGAATCCTAAGGGACGTAAAAGGAAAGAACTTTGCGGCGATTCAGGATAAATTCGTAAGTTTTCTAGAGCACAATGAATCGTTTACAAATTATCAGCTATTAAAGACACTTTTAGATGCGACAGTACTATTTGGGAGAAATTACACAATATTACTACCAATCCAAGCGCCGCAGTTGTCTCAACGAGCGCTATACTAGGTGTCTTTGCCGGGACAGGTAGCCAAGATTTAACCTTCCAAGTTTTTTTGTTCGGTTCTGAATGTCAATGGTGTTTTTATTGGAATTCCTCCATTCAATGGTTGTGAAAGGCTAAATGTCGGTCTTTCCTTTTACCGTCAGACCTTATTCGTATACATTTAGGTTAACGAGTGCCGTTGCTGTAAAAGTGCCACGATACGAGTGTACGAACTGTACGAAGTATCTCTGGGAAGGCAAACATCGACCGCCAAAGTATTGCGCTGTGTGTCAGCTGTTCTACAAGTATGTTTCTTGCAGTGATTTTTTCCGTTGATGCCCTCGAATTTGCTTCTGTGATTATGTACTCCAGCGAAGTTCTCGATTTTTAATTGTAATCGATTGCTTAGTTTATTATATGCCCGGTCGTTGTACCGTGATCTCGTTGAAATCTCAATAGGTTGACATTATTCCTAAAAGGCATCCTTTGTGGCACCATCTTCCCTGCGCGCTTCCTGTTTCTGCTACATTTCCAAAGCTTCTATTGTCCTATTCATCGATTCTCTCTTTTTTAAAAGATTAAGACGAACAAGGATTATCCATTGCCGTCAGAAGTGACGTGCGCTTTCTTTGGAAACAACACTTTTCTCTGTCATCCTGCTCTTACGGTATCCATTGACGTAGGTCCTTATCATATAGTTTAGAAAAAATTGGTAGTTGTCCTTTTCCTACTTCGTTCGAGTCCTCATAGTCCCCTTGTTTCTGCTTTGGGTATAGATTTACTAATCTATTCCTAAACACGATCCTGTTTGAGTTACATTTTTTTAGAAGAAATGGCTGTCATCGAAACGTTATCAGTAAATTATTCGAGCACGAGGAGAGAATTGTTAGGCGATGGGTGGAGCTGGAGAAGGACAACAAACGATGCATGAGTAGCACAGAGGTATGTTCACAGCGGTTTTACTTTTCTTAAAGATTTGCTCATTTTTTATCATCTATTTTTTACTGAAAGTTTTCGTGCCTCTTTTTCAAAAAATTGACATTCTCTAGGTTCTGGAGTGGTTGGAAGCGGAAAGGCGCGAGGCGGTCTTGCTCAATCCGGATTTCGACGAGGTGGGCTTTTAGTTTTTTTTTCGTAATTTTGTTATACATTTATAAAGTTCTCTATAATCTGCTAGTTTGGTACTGTTTGGTCACGGGCACTCACAGCGTTCTTCAAGGGTGTGTTAGTAATCTTTTGCTTGTTTAACTGTCCTATAAATTTACGTTGGTATTTAGAGTTGGGTAAGGTTAACACAAAAAGTGGGAACAATGAAAACCGGTAAATGATCTTTTTGCTGCTCCTTCGCTCGATTGCTATATTCAGCAGGTTTTCGAGGTGTAGATGACATGAACTGCATTTCATAACAGTGAGTAATCACCATTTTCGAAAATTTCGCCGAGTTCCTCTGTGTGGGCTTTAGAAGCGTGTGTTGCAATAGAGTGAGCGCATCGTTTAACTTTTTAGATCATATATCCAGTTCCTTCGTGGGAATCCTTGTATGCGAGTCGCTGGGGCTCCCGCGAAACTGGTTATTCCACGGGAAACCGGACCGGCAGTGCCGCGATTATTTGTGTCGATTGGCTCGTGTCGGTGGTGGGAGTGTCACTGGGACCCTGGCGAACGAGGAGTTGCGAAACTAGAAGATTCTTGCTCTGGAAAACTAGTAGTGAAAAGTTTCAGAATTTCATAGTAGTCGCATTAGTGGTCACGTTTTGAAATTTCGTGAAAAAACTCGTGAAATGGTTATTATAGGTAAAATATTCACGCAACACCTTTAAAATAGTGTCGCCGCGGTACGGTAGCGGTGCAGAGAGTAAATCAGTTTAAAGTCGTGGTACCAGGCTTTGTATGGCGGAATAAATGATAGATGGGGTAGCCCACAGAGCATTAATTCCAAATTTTCTTTTCAAGAAAGACGTTACCATGAATGACTGAACTTCTGGTGCAATTTCATAGTCATATTTCTAGATTCCTACACATCCTGCAAAGAAGAAGCTAAAGAACGAGCAAATCATGGAGTTGACGCAGAAATTCAAGCCGACCACGAATCCCAGGTTCGTTTAAGGACTTACTGTTGGTTCTTCTAAGTGTGAATACTACGAGAATGGAATGTCTCGGCTGTTCTCGGTGCTACCCTTGAACCTTGATCCCGCTTATCGTTTCTTGGTAGACTATTGTGTCATGGAATGTGGCCTGACTGGTTTCCGCCTTTGTGAAATCGACGGATTTCCTGGTTTGGGCTCCCTTCCTTCTCTGAAGGTTTCCCACCGATTTGTGGAAGGCTAAACATGAAGGTTAGAAGAGAAACGTATTTTTGATGGTGATGTTCGTGAGGGAAGATAGTTTGGAGCGAAACCCCGTTTCTCCGAGTTTATTCCAGCTGGGCTATGTGAAAAGTTGCTGGGAATGAGAACTTGTCCGGCACGGCCGATTCGTTTTCTCCATGTGCTACGTATTGATCTGCCATTTTCGATATCTTGAGAGCGCTGCTTCTATTAATTTGTCCATGGTCTCTATCTCATGACGACGGGGAAAAGACTGCCCTGGCGCACTTTTTAGGGGCCGCCCATGGCTTGCACGGTGCCTCTAGTGCCGGCTTGGTTTTTAGTAGGTGAATAGTTTGAAAACGTGAAGAAAATCGTCAACCTGGGCTATATATCTGCAGTTTGTAGCATTGTATGCTAAAAAATCGTCTTTCTGGTCAATGACAATAATTGTTGGTGTTTTTGAATTTTTGAAGTTAGCGAAATTAATTACAACTGTTTAGATGCTCTCTGCTAACCGAATACGGCAATGTGGCAAGCAGAGTGGCTCTGGAAGGCTTCAAAGATGATGAAATTCTGAAAATAATTAGAGGTGCGTGTTATGCACCGGCTGTTATTCATCTGTGGTGCTCAACGGCAGTGGCTATATTGGATTTATAAGTAGAAAAAGTTTTTAGCCTTCAAGAAAATGGGTAAGAAATTCGTCGAGGTGTCGAACGCCGTCGGAAATCGATCACCGCAGGAGATCTCGTTATTCTACAAGCGCTACAGGCTACAGTACAATTTAGATGCGGTAGGTTCTGATTTAGGTTATATCAATGAGAAATGTGATCAAAATCAGTTTTTATGGCTTGCTAAATATGTTTGTATGTAACTTATTATTGTTTTATAGGTATTGAATGGGTTCTGGAAGTATCTAGGTTTTGAGCAAATTTGCAGAGGTTGTTTTATGATCACCCCGGTGAGCAATTAAGCCGTCTGTCCTTGTAGCTCGGACGGTCAGCTAACGTACAAAACCTATCCATAACATGCACGAGAGTTCCATACTTAGTGCCATCGCCGTGACCTCCAAAATGCGATTGTAGTTCGCACGTATTAGAGGTCATTTTTTCCCTACAGCCTGGGATAGAAGGCTAGGAGTACTGGGAGTTTAGAGTAAAAGGGCAGAAGAACTAAGGTAAAATCACGAGTGCACACCCAGACTCATCAGTGAGTACAGCAGGGTTTATTCTGGGTTTATGCGAGGTTCATATAATTTCTGGTACCCTTCACTTACACGGTGAGGGATCGGAGATCTCGAACTACAATTTTTCAGTGAACCCCGCTGCGGGCTTTGGTGAATCGCGGTTTGCGCACACGGGGGCATTGTGGAGACCTGGGAATAGGACTAAGCCAGCTTTCTTCGGGATTAATCTGTTTCAAAATATAGATTTTCCTTTTTATTCATTCCACGTCTTTCCGAAGGCGTGAGCACCACAGGAGTGTTTTCTCTTCTAGAAGTAAAGAGGAATTGAACACATCTGGTACTTGCGTTTTGTTTCCGCAAAAGTTCAGCTCATCTAACTAATTTTCAGCTGTTTGAAAGCCACAGAAAAGCACTCCTCCCACCGATCATCTCAACGTCAACGTCTCGAAGTTCGCATCCAGAGAACGGCTCCGCATCTCCGACCCCAGAGCCAGTCTCTCGAAGGAAACGAGCCGGATCGGACCCGTCGTATCCTGAAGGTGAAGTGGTCCCGGCAAAAACTACTCGGGTGACCAGACAAACGGCAGCCTCGGGCTCGAGAGAACCGGCGGAAAAGGAGCTGAACGGTCGGCTTTCACCTCGTTCCGTATCCGTTGGAGTAGGCGGGAAGTGAAGCTATCCTCACTCTGCTTTCTTCCTTCGAAAACGGAAGCAGCTGAACTAATTTGCCTTAATTCCGTTGCAAGATCAAATGTAAAAAATTACGAAAAAAATTAAGAAGGGACTTCTGCTTCCCTGTGAATTAGTCATCTATATTAGTCATCAAACGTTCGTTTTTGATAGTGTTTCCCTAGGGAGACTCAAATGAGCGTGTTGTGTTACGAAAAAGAAGTCATTCAAATTGTGCTCTTTCGTCATCCATCATCTCTTGCGTCCATTCACATTTCATTCATTTGTTCATTCTTGCGCGTGTTGGTTTTTCTTCTCGTCGTTTTCTTTTTCTTCAGAGGGTATTTCAGAAAATGTGTAATAACGGTGTTCACGTGTGTGCGGGTCCACGAGAGTTTTGACCTTATTGCGCAGCTTTTGTAAGTAGTAGGTGGTATGTCGTCCGCGAAAATTTATCGTTTTTTTCGTCTTGATTTGTTGCTTCCTACCGCCAGACCCCGATTGTTAATCGTCAGCGGTTTTCGTGATTGTTGATTATCTCTTGAGAAATGCTTTATTTATCGATTAGGTTGAGCTAGAAATGATGAGATCTATTCGTATGTGATTGCCTATGCGTGTCAACATTTGCACAGGCCCCTCACCATTTTCCATTAGCTCCCTTGTAATTTTACGAGCCTTCCTAGGGTGGACCGGCAGCATAACGGAATCTGGACGGAGTTTCTTGTTCACTCACCTTTTTGTGAGGAAAGGGTAAGGGGTAAAGTGCTCGGTGTTGATCAGTCCCCAAAAGCCGCGCCACTCCTCTTCCATTCCGTATCGGTGAGGCGTTGTAAATGCGCATTTGGTCTACACACTCACTGACGGGGGTAGCCGCTATACCAGCTCAGTGTCTTTACCTTCCCAGGTAACTCCGGTCTCAATTTACCCAATCCCAGAACCATGTACCGCTTGGTCATCCTAGGCGGGGGTCAACCGCCCGACCGTGGAAGTAGCGTCGCTTACCCCTGCTTCGCTGGTTTAGATACATTAAAATATAAATCTTCCATGGTTATTTTCTGGGAAATTGTAATAGCCCAAAGGTTGTCGCTAGACTGCTGCCTGGGGGAACCGGAGACAGGCTCCATAGCTTTCCTTTGCCATTGAGGTTGTCCTGTCCACTCATCTTTTTTCCAACCTATATGCCAGCCTTTCCTTTGGGTCGCGTCTTAACTAGGATTTTTATGGATCTTCTGAGGGGTAAGGGTGTTGGATAACCCAAGACTCTAGGAGACTTTCCGCCCACAGTTCTTCGTGCTGCACAGGTCCTCTAGCTTACGCCCTACCAACCAAATTGCGTCGAAAAACCCTGTAACACGAAATAACTTCATCTTTCGCGAAGAATATTTTACGAGAGACTTTATTTATAATTTTTCGTATGTTTGTTTCATGCCGTTCAATTACATGCGCATGTGTAGTACGATTGAATGTTGTTTAATAGACATCATACGATATTGTGCTGAAGTAACTAAGAATTATTGTTTTCTGTCTTTGGTTTTGTTTTTTTTTTCTTCGTATATGTGAATGTCCATAACGCGGGTGTGTGTATGTATGTGCTATTGTACTGATATGCGGTCCAGATATCCGAAGAGATTTGCTTGTCTCTCTCTGTTTGTCATTTTTTTCTTTCTTTTCAACTTTCACTCATTCATCATCCGTTCATTTATGTCACATAGTAGACGTATTCTGACCTGAGAAGCTTTCGTGTAGTGTTCCGTGTGAAATTTGATGTTCTCCTTATTTTTCTTCGTCGTCGTTGTCATCTATTTCATCACATCTTCTCCACATGTTTTTTATTCTAAAGAGCGGGGTAGATTTTCATATGGATAACATGCTCAGCGTTATGATTCTGTAAAAAAAAATAAAAGACTTTTAAAAGAATGTCAGAATTCCACAGACGTATGCACATATGCCTGAAATTCTAAACTTCTGAGGTATAATCTGCACCGTCGATACCGGCTCGGTCCGGAAACGTTTTTGGGTACGTGAATACTACTCAGCTTTTCCCAGTAACCAGAAAGGGTAACCAAGGGAATCATCGGTTTTACCCATTCCAGAGGGTTGGCAAATCGAGGTGCTGGTTACGAATTTCCCCTCTATTCTTCGAATTTTGGCATGTTATGCATGATGGCAAGAAGTAAGCTTTCTCAGAATTACGGTAGCAGGGCAGGGTGCGTATTGAACTGTATAGAGGCGTTGTTTGTACTCGCACGGTCGAGTGATCGGTCCTCGCTCGCATCCAACATTTTCATCCCTTCGCTGTCGTGTGAATTGGTCCCAGACTTGCCTTAGAAGGTGAAGACACAGACCAAGCCTGCGCCTGGCCTGCAAGCCGTTGTATAGGCCAAATAGGCATTCATCGTGGCCGACAATTTTGAACATAGCATGAATGCGTGGCGCGTCTTAGGAGGATTGAGGGAAGTCGACCACTTCTTTTTTACGTTTCACCTTCATTATCATTTTTGGTATTGATTACCTTCTTGCAGTTTAGCGACAAGGAAAACATTTGAAATTCGGTATGAAAGACGAATGCGTGGCGCATCCTTGACGGTCTTATCAACGGCGAGCGCTTTATCTTTAACATTCCGTAGCTCTGAGTTCGTTGATAATGAATCACAATTCGGCTACAGGTTCTAAGCTCTTTTCTAGTACGGTTGCTTGATAGCTGTACCGTTTTGGCTAGGTCTAAGAAACCAACATGGTATATCCTATCTGGGTATGATTAGGGTATGTCGTTCAGTTTCATAAAAGAGGCCGACATCAGAGGCCATCGGTGTCTGTCGTCGTGTGTCGCGCCGCTCAATGCCAAACTCATCGTCGGTTCGTAGGTCTCGGTCAATGTGGGTCAGCGGATGATCGCATTTCTGAGCGACATCATCTCACCTATGCACGACAGGCAGCATCGAGTTGAGTGAATCTGAGGGTATAGATGTAAACGATACCGAGGGTAAGGGTAAGCCTTGAGCAGTGGGTCAGAGTTTTTGGGTTAACCACTTTTGATCAGTTGGCTTTCTATTTGATAAAGCAGCTACAACATCGGTGCTCTAGGGATACATGGGATGAGTATTCGGCCCGTACAATGTCTGACCAGGGCCAGCCGCTATACCAAGTCAGTGTCTTTACCTTCCTAAGCATGATCGATCGGTACCAATTTACCCTAACCCCGCCACCCCCAGGATGAGTAAGTGACACTTGGGTGAGGATAGATCACTCGCCCGTGCAGTATAGTTGTGCTCGAATGAATATTCGAACGTTCGAATTCGAATAATTCTATTCGAAATCGAATATTCGAATTCGAACATTCGAAAAAACGCGATTTTCGAATGTATTCGAATTCGAATGCTCGAAAAAAAAAACGCGATTTTCGAATGTATTCGAGTTCGAATGCTCGAAAAATCGCGATTTTCGAATGTACTCGAATTCGAATGCTCGGAAAATTGCGATTTTCGAATGACATTCGAATTCGAACGCTCGAAAATCGTCGATATTCTAATATATCCGATTATTCGAAATTATTGGGAGAGCACAACTATGCCGTGCAGGTATAAGTAAAGGTAAAGGTAAAGGTAAAGGTGTCGGCGTTAATCAGTCCCCGAAGGACGCGCCGCCGCATTCGTGTTCAATTCAGAATCGTAGAGGCTTGGTGAATGCGTGTTTGGCCTATACAATGACTTGCGGGGGCCAGCCGCTGTACCAAGTCAGTGTCTTTACCTTTCCAGACAAGTCTGGTACCAATTTGCCCGGCCCCGGAGAGATGGAAGGCTTGGTCAGCCCGGGCCGGGGTCGATCGCTCGACCGTGCGCGTGGCAGTAGCGCCTCTTACCACAGCACCACGCGGGCCCTGCAGGTAGAAGTGGCGACTTTTACCACTGTATTACTCACGTCCTTGAAACAGCTTCGGTACGCAAAATCCCACCTATAACTAAGCGAAACCAAGATGTCTGTTTGTCAACTCTATGATCCCGCCGCGATTGCCCGTTACCGTACTCCCAGTGACGTATTTCGTCAGTTCCTCGCCGTCTTTGGCTGCATGTATTTTGTTCTTCGTTTTATTTGTTATTATAAATGTTTTATATATGTTTCCTGCTATTCATTACTTCATTTGGCGGTGTGCAGGTCGCTAAATGGCTGCTTACTATATAAATGAAATGCTTACAAAACGTAATAGGTTCCTTTGGAACACCACACAAAACTCTAAGTTCAACCGTTGGCACAAAAACCTTAAAGCAGACTCTAAAAGGGAAGTAATTCTGAAGTTTTCTTTCTAGGGCACATAGCTAGGGTAGGGTAACACTACGTGGGCGGCTTTTACTAGATACCACCGATGGACACCCATACGGTCAAGCGATCGATCCTCGCCCGGGCTAACCAAGCCTTCTAACCTTCCTAGGTCGGGTAAATTGATACCAAACTTGTCTGGGAAGGTAAAGTCACTAACGTGGTACCGCGGCTGGCCCCGCAGGTCTATTATACGGGCCAAACACGCATTCACGGTCCTGGGTAAGATGTTAATGCATGGCGCATCCGTAGATGGCTGGTGGACGCCGATCCTCTTTAGTAGCTTACGGTGGATCAGTAAAACCGTTTCTACATTGATAAAGAACCGAGCCTACGAATTCTGGTCGATTTAGAGCGCCGGTATTTCGTAGTCGGACCGGTGAGAGAGCGTTTTTGAACGGCTATCTTATCATGTTTACTCTCGGCAGGTAGCCCCTTGTTCTCTCCGTCGTAGACCGCTGGAGCCGAAGCTTGCAAGGGACCGGCTGCGGTACTATTAGATCTCGGAGGGAAAGTAGACAAAAATGAGCGAGAAATTGGACATTCAAGGCCTCGGAAGTGCAAAAACCTGCCCGAATCGGGCTGATTCACGTGCCAGTTTGTTCCTGGCCGACGTTGCTCGCAATTCTGCTCTCTTCCTATCTGCTATGATTTATACATTCTGATATAAATGTTTGTAGTGAATATAAACGAATGCGGTTTGAGAAGTCATAGCTGACTCATCTTAAGAGGAAGTGCAACCGAACAGGGCATAGGGCAACGACTTCTGTGAAATATAATAGCTAGTTTCGAGCTCCTAAGATGAACAGGGACGAGAAGTTTTATTTATTGGTATTTAAGTTAACCGGCATAAATGAGTGTAGACGCACTTAGAAGTTTGTTAAGGACCAGAAAATGCAAAAAAGCGGATCACCTACAGTCTGTCAGATTGCGCAAATAGTCGTTTTCCGCCGCTGTTTGCATTCGGACGGCGGAGCTCATCTGTAGCGAACTGCATGATGAAGTAGAATTCTTGATAATTGACGAGAAAATGAAAAATTCAAAATGTGAGGAGTATATTGGGTAAAGGTAAAGGTAAAGGCTCTGGCGTTGATCAGTATTCTTGGAGCGCGCAGTCGCTTTCATGTTCCACACAGAATCGTATGGGCATGATGAATGTGTATTTGGCCTACACAATGACTTGTGGATCCAGCCGCTATACCGAGTCAATGTATTTACATTCCCAGACAACTCTAGAAGGTAAAAAAATTAAAAAATGAAGGTGCCGGCGTTGATCAGTTCCCTAAGGACGCGACACCGCATTCGTGTTCCATTCAAGTCGTAGAGGCTTGGTGAATGCGTATTTGGCCTATACAATGACCTGCGGGGGCCAGCCGCTAGCGCCAGTGTCTTTACCTTCCCATACAAGTCCAGTACCAATTTACCCGACCACGGTGGGATGGAAAGCTTGGTTAGCCCGGCCCAGGATCGATCGCTTGACCGTGCGGGTGTCAGCAGCACCTCTTACCACTGCACCACGTGGCCACTCAGCGCTTTGGTAGCGATGCGGCTTCTTAGGCCCTTGTTATACGTTCGCTCACCCCCAGCGTAACTCGTCCATTCAGTATCAGACACCGTGGGGCCAGACACGTTTGTACGAGTTCACCACGCCAGCGTCACCATGATAACTCGTACAAACGTGTCTGGCCCCACGGTGTCTGATACTGAATGGACGAGTTACGCTGGGGGGGGGGGTGAGCGAACGTATAACAAGGGCCTTACGCGGAGCTTGTGGGTTCGGTCCCGCATCCTGCAACTCTAGAACGTAAAGGAGGTAAAATGGCGGTCTGGCCAAGAGGTTAAGAGCCTGGACTCATGATTCCGATGATCACGGTTCCATCTCGTCCCAGGCGGAAACCTTACCATAGAGGGGCTGGGGAGCGGGAGTAGCACCAAGTTACAGAAGGCGAGGCTTTCTATCAAGAAAGACGTTCCAATAGCTGATCAAAATAAAAACGTGAAACAATTTAAACAAGTCTGGAAGGTAAAAACACTTTGAATAGCGGCTGGTCAGTGCGATCTCTCCATTTTCACTTCGAGTAGAGCATTGGCGGCGCCGTTCAGATCTTTTCGACGGTCACCTCAGATGTTCTTTTTCTGAAAGCGGGTGCAATGCTGTTCAATGATTTCAGAGCTTTACGATTTTTGTTGTAAAGCTAGAAATGATGAGCTGCTGCCGTATCATCGTAGATGTTGTCTTTAGTCAGCGTGAAACATTTCGCATTACATGGCGATTGAGTTCAGTTTAAAGCGATCCAGGCATGTGATATTGAACACCTCGGCGTCATGTGATACACGAAACGAACTGAATGTGAACGTGAGACCAGGACGAATGTTTTACTGCCGATGAGTGTTCGGGGACGTTTGGAAGGGCTCGGCCAGAAAGGGAACTGATCTAGTCGCAAACTGGGTGCTATATGAGTTGGGAGGTGCCGCAGAAGAAGAACTTTCTTGCTGTCTTTTTGCTGTTCTTACTATATTCCTCAAAGCACGTCACGTCGTTTCAAAAGAAGCATTTCACTCTGAATAGAGCAGGTCATGGTAGAAACTAACGTCTAAGGAAATTTCTTCTGCTCCCTCCAATCCCTACGGCAGAGAAAATTGAACGTGAACCTGGTCCCGCTTGGTGAAGAAGCTTCAGAGCTACACGGGCTCTGGTCTTTAAACCTTCAGTTTGAAAAGTTTACCCTGTTACTTGCTCATCAGCATTTGAGAAGCTGTCGAATGTAACCAATTCCGTGAATCCCAAAAATAAAACGGAGTGATCACAAAATCTAGACAGAATCAAGGAAACCCGTCAAAAACTAAGAATGCAGATACATGGAAACGGCTTCAATTGTTATGAAACTAATTTCACTCCCATACCATTCGCAGGATACGGTGAAATAGAAATTATGTTAATTGTATATCTTGCGATCTCGCCCGCTGATCATTGAGGTGAAGTTTTAATATAGTGTCCGATGATATGAAGTCAGACAAGTTGATAAATGGCATGATAATTTGATGAAGTTTTCTGCCCGGGATGTATAATTCTGTCTTCGTCATAAAACCTTTTTCACTTTATTGAACGTTTACAACCTGAACTACCTAACTGAACCAATGCGGTGACGTACCGTTTGGTTTGCAGCCTTCGAACTTGCCTGAGGGGCAAATTGATGAGGTCGATCTCATTACACCGTCTCGCTAATCATGCTGATTGGGTAAATCAATGACAACTATGCTTTTGCACCTCTCCAGTAAAGTAAATAATATCAATGGGGAAGGCAGCATAATTGATGCGGAACTGCTGAGCGGCGCTAGAAGACCGATGGAACCACTTAGGAAAGCAGTAGCTGCAATCCTGTCGACCAGGTCCACTCGTGATTCTCTATCTGGTTCTAGTAAAAAATGTGGTACTTTTCCTCTTAATGTCCAATTACCATATCATGCCCAAGCGTATCATATCATGCTCATATCTTAATGCACATCCTTCTTGAAGCGGTCTTGTCATATCATGCTCGAGCCATAATCAATTTATTATCTAGCTGTTTAACGAAATCAACAACTTATCTAAGCTAAAAAACAGCTTCACACATAACTTCTGAAACATCTCTCTTTTGGAAAAACTCATTCTTGCAAAAAAAAAAAGAACGGCTTTTTCTTCCATATCAGGCAGATTAAACAGGCTGCACACGACCATAGGTGGATGCGAAATGGTATGATATCGAATAGCACGATATGATAAGACCGCTCCAAGGGTGTACATTAAGATACGAGCATGATATGATACGGTTGGGCATGATATGATAATTGGGCATTAAGAGGAAAAGTAGCAAAAATGTTTCACATTAATCTAACTACGCTTGCTAAGGTGAAAATTGCCCTGATACTTCTGCCAGAGTACTGGTTCGCGAGGGAAACTGGACAATAAAGTCCCTACTTCGTTGGATACCTAATTTTCCATCCTGTGTCCTATTCCGCGGAGCTGCAGTGCTTTTAAGCACCTTTTCCGGCAGGTATTCCTTTAATAGTTGGAACTTGGTTCTATTGAGCTTTGCTTTCTGCCAAAAGTTTTCAAATATTTTTCAATTAAACGATGAACAGTTAGACGCAAACTTTATTAAATCTGACTCTATCGTTATCTTCCACAAAGATCGATCTAACATGAGCAGCACGATAAGCTGTTGGTGTTTTTGTTTACAAATCTCTTGTAATTGTATCGCATCACATAAATACAGTGAATGTACAGATTGTGGTGGCCAAAATCGATAGAGCAATCGCAGCAACGTGATTCTATTTTCCCATAATGCTCAGCATTCCACAATAGTCGCCGATTCCGCTGAAACACGAATATTATGCAGAAGTTGGAAAAAGTTTCACAAGAGAAACAGAGTCACTGGGCTATGAAATATACCAACCAGTCAGGGGCTTGCAGGCCGCCAAATGAACTTATAAATAGTAGGAAACATATATAAAATGTTTATAATAACAAATAAAAGGAGGAACAAAAAGCAAGCAGCCAAAGACGGTGAGGAACTGATAAAATACGTCACTGGGAGTACGGTAACGGGCAATCGCGGCGGGACCCTAGAGTTGACAAACAGACATGGTGGTTTCGCTTATTCATCAGTAGGATGCTAACGGAAACAGATACTAAAGAATTTTTTGAAAGAGAAATCGAATAATGGGATGTATTTATGTCTCCCCTCCTTGTATTCTTCATTTGGTTCTCGGTCTAGTTGTTTTATTGTAATGTCGTAGGTTTCTTCGGATTGTTGTTTTATGCCTACGCACGATCATGATCGTGTTACAAATCAAATCAAATCGATCGATAAATGAAAAAATGAAAAACAGTGGAACTCACTTGACACCGGCTTGACTAGAGCACTTGCAGAGATCGCTGATCTCCTTCTTCCAATTAATCTGATGTGAACACTGTCTAACGGCAAGCTTCGCGTTACGATCCGAAATACTCGGCTCACACCTGAAAGGTAATCGGATTAAGCACACCTCTTCTGTCGAAGGAGTTCCGAAACACGATAAATCACTTTCTGTGGCCATAGTGTCCGAACTATTTAATAAACCAGCACTCCAGCGGCCTATCGGCCGACTCGAATGAAATGGAAATTCTGGTAATTTTGGTTGAAAAGAAATGAAGAATTTCATCAGCTCCCCTGTCGCTTTCGGTGCTCTTGGTGTACGGTAGCAGAGTATCGCGGCGGGACCCATGTGAGCCACCCATTACAAATATCGCGGTTTCGCTTATTATATAGTAGGACTCTGGCCATTCTGAAGTCCCCATGAAAATGGTTACTGTAAAAGGTTATTATCAGAGCGCGCCATGTACTCGTCTCTCATTCAGAATCACAAAGACAGGCTTATGCGGGGGTAATAAATTGCAGAGGTCGCCTTCACCTACCTTCCAGACAGGTCTGATACCAAATTATCCGACTCCAGAAGGATGGAAGGTTTGGTTAGCCCAGGGTAGGACTTATCACTCGATCATGCAGGTGGTAGTAGCGCCTGCTACCCCTTCATCGTGTGAATCGCGGCACCAAAGGTGGAAGCCCCGAACGCGGAAAAACTCAACCCAGCATGTTGGAAATAACCAAGGAAACTTAAGTCAAAAAAAGTTAAAAGAAAAAATGGTGAGGCAACGGTCACTCCATGACTTCTCCAGGGCCCACATTCATCATTGGTAAACCTCGATAAACCCCGAGATATGTCATGTGAACGGCGCGCACCTTTCTCTACGTATTATAAACTTCCTATGTTAAACGCATTCTCTCATCGACTCTGCCGTCTGGCTCTGGCTGCGCCGCGGTTTCGGAGACCGCTGGTCCGTTCGTGAATTTGGGCCCATAGGCAACATTTTGCCCTCCGCGAGGTCGTGAGCAGTACTTGCGGGCGGTCGCGTTGCGTGTATGTGACAGCAGGTGCTTTAGTTTTCTGTTAATCTTCCGATATGATTAGTCGTTCTCAATATCACTCCTCTCATGATTCAAAAACGACAAAAATTGTCTTGAAAAGTTTGTATCTGAATCAAAATCCTAAATCTAGAAATCTCACTTAAATTCTTCTGAAAAGACCATCCATGTGCCGCTGCATGGTTCAAACCTCTGTACCTCTAGGTCTCATTAACCTTACCCTTTCTTGTCAAAGCAGAAGCCATCCTTGTTCTTTTCCAAGAAGCACAGTTTTATACAACGTGCCACCGAGGCGCCGGCGTTCACCACTTGCTGAACAAAACGATTCTGGAAGTAGAGAAAACGAATTAAATTGCGATTAGGCACAGCGCAAGCACTACATTCTATTTCTATTTCTAGAAACTATTCTGTTCTATAACTCTAATACTATAAGGATACTATAAGGATTCGTCCTGGAAACGTTACCGAATGCAGCAGCGTTGCCACTCACCCGCGAGCTGAGCTTCTCTGTAGACGATATGGATGGTAGATATTTTATTCAAAAACTTTGAAAAGGCATAAAATGTGGAAATCCATTAAAAAAATGAGGCCTTATAAGTTTTCTTCGCTATTTTGGACAATTTGAGGTTTCTCATTCGAATTGAAATTGGAAATCTTTCATCAGAATTATTTTGAAGTTGACCGCAAGAGTTCCACAGATTTCCAGTAGATCCCTCTCTCTTTAAACATCGGCAGTAATACAGATGATTATAGATAGGAATTTAACATTAATTATAGGCTCTGAAATTCCCCCAAGATCCGTTTGCTCGAAGAATATGAAATTATGTCTTATAGCTAGATGCTTGACAAAAGCTATAGTACCGCTCACGACTTTTGATCGAAAGACGGAAAAACCGAAAATTTTCGATTTTTTCGGCTTTTTCAAATAACTTTCTTGAAAATCAGTTTTTCAAAATGTATTGAACACTGCCGTGTTCAGCAGCTCGAGCTCTATCGAATGGTGTACCTTGTTTATGGCACATGTACATTACTCTATTAGGCTTTCTGACGTTTTCTTTGTCAAAAATTCTTCTTTACGTCGCCTAAGTGGCGTATCCATCGAAATTTCAAATTATAGCTGCTTTTCTATTTTCAAATAATTTTTTACGTCAAATATCGTCAAGTGCCAAAAAACGAAAAGCTGACCAAATCAACATTGCAGCCCCTTCGTCGCCTAATCCGCCGTGCATCTGTTTCTTAGTAACGGATTTTCAATTACAGTGGATTAGCTACCGAGATGCTAACGAGAGCAGAGAAAAAGTACATACAAAATGAGAAATAGCATAAAAATAGCCCTCAGGGGTTTTACTATTGAAAACCCCTGAGGGCTATTTACTATTGAAAACTATTATTTACTATTTACTATTGAAAACTCTCCCATACTTCATGCGCTAATTTGAACGACAATTTTCTAATGAAAAATATAATTTACGCTCGGCTTAGAGAGGATCCGTGTCGCAGTTGATGATCATCATATCTAGAATTTTGTCCACTTTCATACTAGGTACTATGTTAGTCTAACTAGAGAACCCAGAATATTAGCATCGGTTGTATTAATATTAATAAATCGGTTATTTTCTATACAATTTCAAATGTAACAACAATACGATATTAGGGGAGGCAAGAAGCAAAGCTGCTACACTAAAATGAATCGGATTTGAAACGGAATAGCTAGGTTGTGCCTCTGAGGCGTTGGTAGAGGAACTGATACGCTGAGATGGATCGCCATGGAATTTCGCAGGTTTTTTCGAGGAAAAAATTCTAAAAAATGGACGTTCGCGCTAAAAATGATTCAATAGGTTTTTGGGTGTTCCTAACCAATTTCTCCGACTATCACAGTGATTTTTTCTTTTTTTTACAAGCGAAATCCCACACCGATGCACCCAACCTTGATGATTTCATTGCAGTGTTCTCTCCGCTAGATCCCGGCCCGGGCTAACCAAGCCTTCCATCCCCCCGGGGTCGGGTAAATTGGTACCAGACTTGTCTGGGAAGGTAAAGACACTGACCTGGCATAGCGGCTGGCCTCCGCAGGTCATTGTATAGGCCAAATACGCATTCACTATGCATTTACGACTTGAATGGAACACGAATGCGGCGGCGCGTCCTCAGGGAACTGATCAACGCCGGCACCTTTACTTTTACCTTTTACCTTTTATCCTTTCTATTCGTTGCACAGTGGTAAGAGGCGCTACTGACACCCGCACGGTCGAGGGATCGATTCCCGAACATGTTAACCAAGCCTTCCTTTCCTCTGGGAGCGGGTAAATTGGTACCAGTCCTGTCTGGGAAGGTAAAGACACTGACTTAGTATAGCCGGCTGGTCCCGCAGGTCATTACGTAAGCCTAATACTCGTACCATTTACCTTTACCTTTTTCTAAGCTTTATCATTCTCAGTGCTCACTCAAGGAGGGAAAGTTTTACCAAAGACAGTGTACACCCAAAAATTGTGTCTATTTTCTTCCCTTGAACTTTCACGCCATCAGACTAGCTCTAAAGTGTTCAATGTTACTTTCCGACTGTAGCGAAATGAAGGAAATCGTCGAATGCAAAATTCTTAGGCCAAGGTCACCCTCCACTCAATTGTTACGCTGCGACCGTAGTCTGCAGACGGGAACCGTGTGGTGGCAAATTCTCCGCAGGAATATCAATCAGTACTTTCCAAAATGAAATGCAGCCGTGACAGAACTAGGCTAACCAACCTTCGCTACACCTAGGGGTCAAGTAGAATGGTGGTAAACTTGTTGGGTAAGGCGAAGGCACTACAACGGCTGGCTCCCGTCAAGTTACTGTATAGGCCAAATTCGGTTTCACCGCACTCAATTCTGAATGGAAGCCGAGTGCATGGCACAACTATGAGTTCGACCCGCCGTCACTTCAGTGGAAGATGATCAGGGCTTTAACTATTCCCGTAGATGTTGATCTCCGATGTCTTACCACTACTCCTCTTACGATCAATCGATTATGTGAGCAAAACTGTAAAAGTTTCAAGTTTGCGGCGGGCGATTGGCCTTCCTATAGATCCAGGTTTTCAAAACTAACGCCTTTCGAGACTACCAAAATATTCAAAGAGCAGGTCTCCATAGCTACCCACTAATCTGCATGAGGGCAAATACGGGGAAATGTTGCAGCTACTACAATCTAGTGAAGAGAACTCTGCAATTCCTGAAAAGGTGACGATTTCACTGGTTCATTTGTTTTCTTCTTTCTTTTTTCGTATTTTATCGTAAAACGAGTTTCCACATATGAAAATCGTCACCTCTCCACATGAGAAGATATGGAGCGGAAACACATGGTAAAAATTAACCTTGACGCTGTTGGAGGTGATTGAGTTGAGGAACGTCTGAATTTGCTCGTTGATGATGTCCTCGACTCGCTTAATCATGTCCTTATAGTCGTAGTTTTTCACATGTGATCCTCGAGCCTTGCTCATGTCTTCTTCGCATCTAAATGGACTCAAATACTCGTCATTATCATCATTAAATAGAGAATTTCCCAAATCCCTTGTGTTGTTAGTACTTTGAAGCTACGAATTTCTTGTATAGGATCGCTCTGTTTCTTTTAACTAAAGCATTTGTTTTTTAAAGCACTTCTATGATAGGCGTAAATAAATAAATAAATAAATAAATAAAGTCAAAGTGAAGATGTTCCTCGAATGAATCATGAATAATTCATAAATCGTGAATAATGGAGTTTTGAGCGCAGTTTGCTGGAGAAGAATGAATGCCATGAATTTTGGAGTTCAAATGCGTATTCGATTGTTGCACTCACACGAATGCATCAGCTGATAGGCTGATTATGCAAACTATTGACCTCCAAAGGCAAAGAATGACCTCAGTTAGATCGTTCTATAAACAAACAAATAAAAAAAATATGTAAAGTAAAAAAGAACAAAATGGTGAAGTGGTCGGCGTCGACCACTCCCTTATTTATTCATTTACTTGAAATGCACTTGTCGTGCGCCGGGGAAAACTCGATTTAAATAAGACAATAAAAGTAAATGAGGACGCGCCACGCATTTGCCTTCTTATCAGAATCGTAGATGGATGGTGAATGCGTGATTTTGTCTATGACTTGAGAAGGCACTGTAATATCCAGTGCCTTTGCCTTCTCAGTCAAGTCTGGTACAAATTTACTCGAACACGGAGGGATGGAAGGCTCGGTTAGATTATTCCATAAATAACTAAATGGAAAATAAAGTAAGAAGGTCAAGCTTGGGCGAGGATCGATCACTCTGCCGGTGTGAGCGGCACCTTGCGCAACTTGCACCTCTAAAAAATCTTTTCCATACTTATGAAGAACAGTTCAAAGCATTCCTGTTAGGAGTGATACCGTAATCTGATAGCATTATCCCGAGTTCAAACCTTTCTTTCTCTACCGGAGGAACCTTATATGAACCTTAATGGGCCTTAAAAGGATCTGCTGGAACTGCACGATTTCAGGGGTGACTCTCAGGGATAGACAGGTGTTCCAGAAACGGAAAACCACAAAAACCGCAACCACAAAAACAGCGACGAAAGATTTACGCGATGACAATTGCGTGACCATCTACTCCCCTATTAGTACGTTCTGGGAGAAGATGAATGCCTCATCCGTTCGTCAGAAGCACCATTCATCTTCATTTCGTCATTCCTCGGTGATGAATGGAGGGAAATGCAGCGAGAATTCAAGGCGAAGATGAACTCAACCTTACTTCTTCACTCTGAGATTTTGTATAGTTTTTAAGAGCTCCAGAATTTCACTATTTTTGAACAACCGCGGTGCTGGAAGTTTCGAAGGCTCAGAAGAGCTTCAAAATGTTTCGGGGAAATTCCTTAGCCAGATTTCTCAAGTCAATATAGCCTCTGGCTGACGAGGCGCGTAAAAAGTGGCCAGGAATGTGCCAACTGAATGACGCATCAACTGGAATGTGCCAGAGTGGCAAACAAGTTCCACCGGCTGTATGACGACTGAACCAGTAAGAATCTCATTTTCACACGATTGGGGGCAAATAAGAAGTGAACGAAAAATATCTGCCTGCTTTGCAAGGATACGGTAGGTACTAGGAGGATATTTACATTACCTTACTTTATTGGGACGTGAAGCGCTTACATTCACGTAAAAAATATAACAAAACAGTAAATCTTGAACTGAATAGAAACACAGCTCCCCTTTAGAAGGGTATTCTTTCACCCTGTCCCAAAGAGACAAGATAAACCAGCTGTAGTCACTCCGATACGTATGTATATAATTACACCATACAAGTTATCAGACGAGAGATCAGTGTTTTTAGAAAGATTATCAGAGGTTATTATGGAGTTTGGATCTCCGGCTATGAATGAAAAAGTGAAAATTGGTAAAAAAGTGAACATTTTCAGAGCTTTTGAAACGATTAAAAATGTTTTCCAATTCATAGAAATTCGCAGTCGTTCTTTAGAAAAGCTAAAAACTCACGCTTTGATTTTAGATCTAAAACAGTCAATAATGTCGTCGGTGAAGCCGCGACGGTTTGCAAAGCACACACGGAGGTTTTCGGGTTGCTTCGTCAAGGCGTACTGAAAATAGAATTCGATTTGAAAACTGAATTTTAGGTGCTTTAAGGCTCTTAGGCCCTTGTTATACCTTCGCTCACCCCCCAGCGTAACTCGTCCATTCAATATCAGACACCGTGGGGCCAGACACGTTTGTACGAGTTCACCACGCCAGTGTCACCATGATAACTCGTACGAACGTGTCTGGCCCCACGGTGTCTGATACTGAATGGACGAGTTACGCTGGGGGTGAGCGAACGTATAACAAGGGCCTTAGGGTCCATTCATACTCGGCCGCAAGGCAGTAAGGGACTCCTCTGCTGAGTGCTTGTGGGAGTCAATGTTCTTAGTAGAGTAGTCTCCCACGCGACACATTTCGCAATTTCTAAGCGTTTCGCTGTCATTACAAGATGATGAGAGCTACTGCTGCGCTGCTTTGCTGCCGAGTATGAATTGACCTTCAGATTTCGTAGCTATACCGGATTGATCTCCGCCCAGCACGGATCGAAGCAATCGTAGGCTTGCCGTTTAGCTGAATCGTAACATTCGGACATTTCCTGGCAAGTGCACTGACGAACCGTTTCTTCTCGTCGCGCGCCATGGAGCACGTCGATTGTCGACTTTGAGATCTAAAAAGAATACCTAAGGATCTTCAAACTCTTCAATCTTTTCATTTTCACTGCTATTTGTGGTGGAATTTCCAAAAAACGGAACCAGAAAACAAAGTTCAGAAAAAAATTTGCAAGCAAAAAACAGAATGAGTAATCTGTGGACTTTGACCGTTCTGCTGATCAAGGAAGTGGCATTATGACAGTAAATTCTGCAGTAAAGTGAACGTTGGCATGGTTTTTTGTTTTGATAACTATACGTTCAAAATCCACTACGACCTGTCGTCAGCAACCGAGGACAACGTGCGGCGGCTGAACCGCGATGTAAAAAAATTTCAGACATTTTCTTCGTTTTTTTTTGAGAAAATACAAGAAAAAATATTGTCGGCAGGCGGATCCGCTTGTTATGAAGTAGCTAAATTCATGAAATATTTAAAAATGTTTACAGTCAGTGAATCTGATGTAAAATTCTGTAGCTCGACTCCGTGCAAAGGGCTACCCTTGTTACTGAAGTCCCCAAATCGCGCCGCGACGCGATCTATTCACGGTGGCGAATTTGTCTGAACTGATATAGAAAGTTGAAAAGGCCTCATTAAACTTCATTGAAAGAAAATATAAAAAAACGTAAACGTGTTGAGAAAAACGTCTAAAAAATATGGGTTGTATGCTTCAGTGCCGGGTGAGGTAGCTCATTCAGCAACTGTAAAATTATAGCAAGGTTTCAAGCCGAGAGAATTTGGGGTAGGAATACAGTAATCTGAAAGATACCATATCAATAAATTTAATCGCTTCAGCAGAATTAACGAGTGCGCATCCGAGGAGCAGGTGTCGCAATAGGAGGCGAATCATAGCCGGTAGATGACGAAGAAGTGACGCCAATGAACTGAGAGTGCCAGTGGGGGAGGCGTTCGACGACAATAATGAGCCGAAGAACTCTTGTTGAATGAAAAGTGTGAAGAAAAAACCCCAGCGAGACCCGACCACCATCGAAAACCTGCTCCCCCACCGGTGCATCGATGATGCCGTCGGTTGATCGAAAACATCGCCATCCATGTGCCCTTATTTCGATATCCTACTTGTATTCTGGCGTTCCGGTTTCTGCTGAGTAAACTAAAAGTAGTAAAGGTAGTCGCTACTTGCACCAGCATAGTCACGAGATCGATCCCCGTTCCGGCCAACAAAATTCTACATCCCTCCGGAATCGAGTTAGTTGGTACTCGACCTATCTGGGAACTGCGAGACATTGACCTACAACGGTCGGTGTCCTAACCCACCCTCCTCTTTGAGCGGCTTGCCCGATAGAGATTGATAATGGTGGACCACTTTATCTTAAAAAAAGAGTCTATAAATCTATTAGGTTGTCCAATAAGTTCTTGCGATTTTCGTGACAATTTTCAAAGTTTTACAAATTTTGACTGAATCAACCTTACTCATCGAAGTACCGCCCATCTTTGTCGATAACTGTCCTCCATCGATTCGGTAGGGAATGGATGCCGTGGCGGTAGAAATCCCGAGGTTTTGATTCAAAGAAGTGGCGAAAGTCGATTTCGAGTGCTGCTCAATCATCGCATCGTTTTCCTTCCAGAAAGTGAGTTAGCGAGCGGAACAGATGGTATTCAGTTGGGTCAAGGTCAGGTGAGTAGGGTGGGTGGGAAATCACTTCCCACCCTAGCATCGGCAGCTTATGGCGGGTCGACTTGGAAGTGTGCGATCTAGCAATATCATGGAAAAAATATATATTGTCGATTTTTTGACGACTAACACGGACACCATGGCTGAGATTTTGCAATTGGTTCCAACACACATCGCTGTTTACGGTACTACCAGAAGCACAGTGCTCCCAGTACACAGTTCCGCGAACGTTTTAGAAAACGCTTAGCATCCCCTTCCTCGGTTTCGGCTCACCTTTGGGAATGACTGGTGGGTTCTTCTCTGCTGAAACCCAAGCATGTCTGGTTGTATGTGACATACAACACCCACTTCTCATTTCCTGTAGTGAGTGAGTCCAACCAGTCAAAACGGCGAGAGCTATGAGAGTCAAAACCACAAGCTTGGAACCCGTAAAGAAGGCAGTGACGAAGATAAATCTTCGATGACTCATATAGTTGTAGAAAACCGGCTGCTATAAAGCCAAAATGTTGTGTACGGATAAGCTAACCTTTGACCTCTTATATACCCTCCTGCTAAACGATAACACGTCTCAACCAGGAACGCCAGGTCAAAACACATAATCGCAAGAACTCATTGGACGACCTAATATTATGGTATTATGCTTCTTCATCGATGCTCCCCACCGATGCATAGTAATGATACTTTTCTCTTTTAGTTTCCTTTACCTCTGCCTGACGAGGTGATAGGGGGCAAAACTAATAAAAAAACAGAAAAACTTCTTTTTTTCTCAATAACTTCAAATATTTCTGAAAAGCGCGAAGTGATGAATTCTCAAGTGGTCTTAAGTAAGTACCATACAGACACATAAATAGCATAGTGGGACCTCAGTCGGGAGTTCTATGGGAAAGAAGTGAAAATATTTATTACTTTTAGCTCCCCCCCCCTAATATTTGGATGAAAGTTTTTACTTGGCTGTCTAACGTTTCGACTTTGCAGTAGTCTTAACTCTAACTTTGAACGGACCCTAAATTTCTTGTGCTGATCTTAAATCTCAGAGTGAGTAATGTTATTATGTGCTAGTTATAAGAACTTGCGGTCGCTTCTTTTTCTTTTGTTCAGATTCACCGCAGAAATGACAACCCTGGAATCGTCCAGGAGGATCTTCCCAGCTCTCTAAGCTTAAAACTGTCCAGTGCAATTTAAATTTCAAATAATTTACTTTTCGCCATGTCTTTCAAATGTAGGAGAGTGCCAAACGGAGACAGAGTAACCATGAGGTCACGGCCAAAGTTCAATGTTGGTTTCAAGCTTTTCAACTTCAACAAACTACTGTTTGAGTGCGAAGTAACGCAAGTTATCGCTGTCTTTACCTTCAGAGAACCTGGAAGGTATGTCGAACTCCTGCCGTGCGGGTACTGTGACCTATTTGGGGTAGCGCGTTCGCCGAAAGCTGTCCAGCACTTTAAGAAAACCTGTCGCTATGACGCCATTTGCCGAAATGACTCGGAAACGAAGAAATGACGAATGAACTGGTTTTTTGCATCATTTATCATTCACTTAGGTGAAGCCTGACCTATCATACTGAATAACAAGGTCAGGTGGAATGGTAAAGAAGAAGATTCCTCTGGCACTTCTAGACGGGCAGAATGGAGGAAAATATGGAATCATAAACTGAAACTCTCCACTGAGAGGGACCTTTGTTAGAGAGACACAGAGGTGATAAATGTGGAACAGAAGCATTCAAAATATGTTATCAACTATAAAACGAAAAGAAATAATGTATATAAAAAAGACAGCAGCTCAGCACATCGACATCATCACGTACATATATAATTCCATTCACATATACTGCAAAGAAGAACGTTGCAACATAAATATACAATGTGTTTGACGCCCCACTTTCAGGTCATGATCAATTCAAAATTATTGATTTTCTGGTTTTTTTTCTACGCCTACTTCCGCAGAGGTTTTTCTTTGAGCTTCTGTATGGCATATTTTATGATTCATACCTCGAGAATGTATGGCTCTGAGATTCTTTGCCGGACATGGTAAGGACTGATTCACGACCTACTCTAGGCTTCTAATTAAAAACAATCACAGAAAAATATAAGCTGTGCTACAGCAATTGGTGCTATGAAATGCGCTATGATATCTTCTGCGGGAGCACATCAATTTTTCATTCCGCTGATGTGGCGCCATCGTCACCTGCTGTCCAGGAACGGATAATGTTCATTTTTCATTTTGTGGCTCTTAAGGGCCCCTTCACACTTTGATGTGGTCGAAAAACCCAAGTAGAATAGGAGCCGAGACCACTCTCCACTGCTGCATCAGAAGGAACGTGGAGTGTGCGGTCAAGTCTGTAAAATTTTTGCGTACCACACTTCGTTGCACGGACACAACAGTTGTGGAAACACGCCTACCTTCATTGTTGCTGTTCTACATTGGTTCTAGAGGTCGTTTAGACGCCGCGCGGCGAAAATTTAAAGTTGAAGCGCAATCAGTAATTAACGTCCTTGATCGAATTTGCTCCTTTGCATTAGTGGCGCAGTCCGGTGGCGCCTCATATAGGCAAACTTACTGGTCGTTCGGGGTTCTTAGAAGGCTGCTATACCTTATTAAAGGAAATTTTGACGAAATTCACTTTTTCGTTTAATTTCTCCCCTATGTGATTATATGCCTAATTTTTTTGCTTAGGCGCGGCGCCACTGGACTGCGCCACTAACGCAAAGGAGCAAATTCGATCAATGATGCCAATTATTGATTGCGCTTCGATTTTACATTTTCGCCGCGCCGCGTCTAAATGAGCTCTTACTCTTAACATGTGAATGGGCCTTGAGACGGCCGTGTGGAAATGACTCTAGGTATCAGTGGGCTTACCTGCTCGAGAAACTTGGCCGCGTTCACCTCGATGACGGCGACCGAGCTCAGAAGTAAGACGGAGACGAGCAGCATGGATGGCAGTGAGGGGTAAGTGGTAGGTAGGAGACGATGTCTGGTGGTGCTCCTTCGACGTCGGCGTCGGTGCGGTGACGGCTGTCCTACGGCACGCAGCTAGTAGTTAGTGCGCAAATGCCGTATGGTGTGTATCTATGTGTGTATGTGTGTATGGGTGTGTGTGATGCGATCGACGAGTGCCTGTGTGTGTAGGCTACCGGGGGTTGTTACAATCATTTTCTCATCACGGAATGAAGAAACCTGATCGACCGGTCGACGGGCGTCGTCTTTCCCTCCGATACCCATTGAAAACACCCGACGGTGGTTGGTGGTAGGTATTGACAAGCTCCGACCACCGAGACCACAACCGCCACCATCACACACCAGTTGGCCCATTAATAGGCATTGGCCCGTCGGTGCCCGCTTTTGTCCCATCTCTCAGCTGGCAACTAGAGCAAACGGTGGTTTACCCCACGGAGATGCTGTGGTTCACGAAACCTTTCGAGAATCTAAGATTTTGAGTGTCGGATAGAAGGGCAGTTAGAGGCGCTGCCACATCCGCACGGTCGAGAGATCGGTCCTCGTCATGGTCTACCGAGTCGTCCATCGCTCCGGGTCGGGAAATTGATAATCTCCAAAGGTGCTGACACTGCAAGTCACAGTCTAAGCGAAACATGCATTTATCATACCTCTACAATTCTAGATGGAAGACGAGTGCGTGGCGCTTACTTAGAAGACAGGTCAACGCCCACAACTTTACCTTTACCTTATCTTCATCTATGGGTGCATTCCTGTAGCTCCTCGGCAACCAACTCTCCTACAAAGGATTGGATTCATCAATATCTCCAACCTATGAGACTTTGGAAAGCAGACCTATAGCTAGTGAAGAAGTAGACTACAAACAAAATGTCTATGATTTCAATAGTATAGATGCTTTTTTGTTTCTCATTTTATTGTACTATTATGTGGAGGGATATATCAACTTGATCAAAACGACGTTGACTCCAGTCCTGGTACCATCATTTCCTTGTCGTGGGCTTGGCAGTGGTAGGAGGGCCACTCGAGGTTAAATTTTTCAGAAGAGCGTTGATTGCCGGTGGAATCGTCGCCGTCGTCGGCTTGGTGGTGGTAAGAAGGCCAGTCGAGGTGAAATTCTTCAGAAGAGCGCTGATCACCGCTTGAATCATGGCCGGCGGAATCGTCGCCGTCGTGGGTTTGGCGGTAGTGGTCAAACGGCCACTTATGGTTGAATTCTTCAGAATAGCGCTGATCGCCGGTGGAAGCGTCGCTGTTGTTGTTGCCTTGCAGAGGCCGCAGGTTTTCATGCAATTCGCCTGTAATAAGAACATTATAATGCAATTTCCTGGGGTAGAATAGGTGGAAAAAGGTTTGAGGGAAGGATTCGAAGGTAGGTAAAGGTATTGGCGTGCGGCAATCCCCTAAGCGTGCGCCATGTATTCCCTTTCCATTCATAATTGAGGAGGAATGGTGAATGTGCATTTGTCCAACACAATGACTTGTCGGGCCAGACGAGTCTGGTACCTGTTTACCCGAACCCTGGAGTGATGGAAGCCTTGGCTAGATTTGACAAATACGGCCAAAAATAAACTCGAAATGTTTCTTTGTTTCTGAATGGAAGATATGTGCGCGGCGCATCCTTAGAAGTCTGATTATAGTCGACAACCTAATTTTTTCGGCGGACATAACTCCCAGCTACTGATAGTCGCAGGTTCCGACAGGGATTCAAGAAGAATGTCTTGAAAAACCCAGGATTTTTATGTAAATTTTACATAAGAACAACCTTAACAAAGGCGGTCAGCTCGGAATGTTGGCAAATATCAGGATGTACATGGCAATCCGGAGCCAAGTCGACACAGTCCTCTGAAAAATATAGTTTTCGACGGCATTTTCTGAGGCGCAAATTTGAAAATGCTCAGCTGGCGGTCATTCTGATGAACTGCAAATCCAAAAAATATTTTAATGTGTTATAATAAACCCATAATCTTGATGAATACCATCGAGAAATTAATGAATACCTTCTGAAACGCGGTGCCCGCCTTTGGGTGCGTGCCCTAGGTGGTTGAAATCGTGCCATGCTTGAAATTTAGAGCTTAATTCTGCGCCTCCTTTTCAAGCTTATCCACTTTTTATTTTTTGAATTTCTATGAGTGGTTACCTGAATCCGTTTTTAAAGCTGCACTTGTTACATTATTCATCTCTGCTGCATGAAAAACAAATATTTTCAATATCTTAAAACGGTCTGCTATGTAGCCCACTTGGTGTGTGTCATATAAGATGTTACTAATGATTTTTATTGTGAATTACCTTAAATGTTCTACTGAAAATCTGAGTTTTTTGCTCTGATTAAGTATTCCTCTTCATTAAATCCATTATTGTCCTATTAAACACTTGTATTTTTAGCGCTCCAACGTATGTAGGTAAATAGATAATAAATAAATTCTTGCACTTACGCGCCAAGCACAGCCCACAAACATTAGGACAGTCCTGAATGAGTATTGGACGCCATAGTTCACTTCGACATTGGTCTCGGGTAACTTTATTGCAGTTTATACGCGGTTCTGTAATTAATGTAGACTTTTCTTGTTGATTTCTGCTGTTCTAATTGTCAGTGGAGACGAAAGAGTTAGGAATGTATAAGTGGAAGACACAGAACAAAGGTGGAAGAGAGAAAAAAACCTTGATAAGTGGGGTTAAAGTCCAACTTAAAGTGTTCTATCTAATGTTCTATAAATGTAACAAAAATCCACGTTCTCACTTTCTTTGTTAGAACAGCTGAACTCTGGCGTTTTACAGCAGTATCCGCAAGTTTTCGGACAGCTGTTGACTGCCATTTGAACCAGTTGATCATCCAGTTTCCTCGTTTGGGGGTTCTAAATTACGGTGTCGCCACAGGATGCAATTAAGGGTGACGACCTAATGTGGTTAACCTCGTTTCCTAGTCAGTCTGATGGGATCAAAGAACACTCACATAATGGTTAAAAATTTGAGAATTCCTTCACACTATCTTTACCTTCGATTATCCTAGAACAGTACCGTGGTGTGGATTCAGTTCTTTCCTTTACGTAAAACAGTTTCCAATCGTTTCGTCCCCTCAAGCCAAAAAAGGATGGTAACGAACTAAAGAACTACCTGAAAACACTACCTGAAAACAATATTTCGCTGACTTGCTCTATAATAGACTAATTCAGTCTAAAGGCTCCTTCAGACTTTACTGCGTTGCTGCTGCAGTAATGATGAAACATAGGGACCTTTAGCGCGCGGCATCGCACAGTAGCGTAGTATCCGTTTTCTAATTCAGTTGCGAAAACCACCCATATCACCAACTATGCACTAAATAGTTTTTTGATCAACGACTGTCCAGTGGACGACAAAAGCGCGCAGTTTTTGCGGAGAGACCCGTACTCCCCTTTTAACTGCTTTACATTGGTTTACTGCCGCAGTAGAGTGTGAAGAGGCTCTCAAGGAGAAGCGAGAACTTTCGGAAACTTTGCGAGCAGAGCGGATTGCCTAATAATACGGTTTGGCTTGATTCTGAGTTCCTACGAGGGTCTACCTTTGTAACTTACCCACTGATTATGCTCTCTCAGAATTTGGATCATGAATAATTTTAAGCATTCAATGCTTCTGAATCTTTTCCTATATATCCAGTTTTAGCTTTTAAAGTGATTTTCCTTGTTTTGAAGAATGGATGGAGGATACCTGATAGCATCTGGGGTTCCTGTCAGCACTGTCTCCTTCTCTCACTGCGGTCATGTACATGAACATGCAGTTGGACTCCGAGTATCTGTTCTCACAGTTCACAGCTCGATACGTGTACTGGAAAAAGGCATCTATTGAAATTCACCTGCTACAGTACCGGACGTGCCGCAACCATAAAACGGCGCTTTCTTGCGCCGAAACCGCCGTTTTCTATATATTCTTCGAATTGATTTATGAGTAAAAATAATTATATAGTTGAACTGAGCAGCTCGAGCTCTATCTTTTCATGTACAAATTTTCATATTCAAGAACTCGTTAACCACGATTTTTCGATACCTCGATCTTGGTCCCTTGTCCCTTCGATTCCTCGTCAGGTGACTCATCGTTCGTCGAAGCTCCGTGCTACAACGCGGGACTCCCGTTGGGCATGCGGCGTAAATTAGTTAGAAAGGCTTTGCCTGGGTCACCAAGCGTGGATGTTTCAAATTTTCACGAAATGGAGGAGTTATCTAACAATAATAGGAAGGTGAGGTATCTATCGTTCAAAAACGGCTTTTTTCTGTGCAAAATAGTGCCGCTGCCGCCGTTTTATCGTTGCTGCACGTCGGTACTATAACTATACGCCTTTGGGTAAAATTAACGGATTTCGTTAGATTATAGAGGGTATTAGAGTAACGTCTGCGGTTAACAACACCGTAGCACACCTGGAAAACTCAAGGAGTTAAATCAACTAGCTTCCATAACTTTGCGGTTAAAAGAGGCTGCTTGGGTAGATAATTAACTTTCAACGATTTGACTATCAGCTTTTAACAGCTTTCTAATTGAAACGAACAGATCGATGTGTCATCTAGATCAATAAAACTTCAATAACTACTTTGTTTCTTCGATACGAATAGTCGCTTCTTAATGAACACGAAGAATGCTGCTTATTAAGTCATGACCATACTACTGGTCAGTCCTGAGCCTTTAGATAATTTATGCTTTTCGAACTATTTTTTGTATTATGAAACATTTATTTTTTATATTTTTTATGTAAAAGATGGTGCCTCCAGCAGCACTTACTCTGTCATTCAGTGTGCAGTTTGTATCGGTGATTCGACAATCAACAGAGAGCAGTAGAGACATTATTACTGATGCCACCACAGCTAGCATTTTGCTCAAATTTGATGTATTGACTTGCGATTGTTATGTCTATCTGAAAAGATTTTCAATCAGAAAGATTTCAGATTTTTACAAAATGGAGAAGTTATCTAACAATAATAGGAAATCGAGGTATCTATCGTTCACCGACATCTGTTCTACGTTTTATAATAATACCCAGCGCTGATTATACTTTTGAGAATTCGCGACCGCAGTAGTGCAGGTATTTGCATAAATAGAGTTCTCTCCTCACAGTTCCGGTGATTGTTCTAGAACTGCAGAGATTTACTTCAAAAAAGGACAAGTAGATGGTCGCCAAAATATGATTAAACTTCGTTTTAAATATTCAGGTACTGAATAAGGACGTCACAGGTCCATGAAATTTGCATTTTTCTCGAATTCTTGACCTATTTTCCTACTTCTTGGTCTCAGTCTTTTTTCAATTTTTCTCCTTTTTTCTTTTCCTAAACATGTTCTTGAAGTTGCCACATTTATGACATTTGTAATTCATAGTCACCCTCCTTGCTGACATGGTTGCTGGCTGCTGAAATGGTTGGTGGTGGTCGAAGAAATGCTCCATATTCACAGAAAATGGTTTTTAATGCTCTTTATTTTTGTCTCCAAACAATAGAGTTAAATTGGAAAAGAGAGAACATATGAGTAAAATATGTAGCAACATTGAAAGCGACACAAAGGAAAAGAGAAAAAGGAGACAATTTTAACAACAGCCAGATTCAGGTGTATTAATTCCAAAAGTAGTATCACAATATCATTGGTCTTCGTTGTTTAACTTTTGTAACCTCTCAGAAATTCACTTCTTTCCAGAGGCTGAGCCGAAAGCTGGCCGACTCTGGCCACCAAAGCTGCCTTGGAATCCATTGTTTACGCCGGGAAACGTCATTCCGTTGGTTCCTTGGAAACCGCCGTTGACCTGCTGTCCTCCATTCGGAAATCCACCGGCGTTCTGACTGCCTGGGAAGCTCCCGGTATTTCCTTGACTTCCCCATGTACCTGGAAATCCTGAGCTACCACTTTGGGGTCCTCCCTGACCTTGAAATCCCCCATTGGTATTGGGGAATCCTGAGTTACCTCCTTGGGTACCGCCTTGGCCCTGGAATCCTCCATTAGCATTGGGAAATCCAGAGCTACCACTCTGAACCCACCTTGGCCGTGGAATCCGCCAAGTCCCGAATTACTAGTCCCTTGGCCTTGGAAACCACCTACGTTACCTACCGATCCAGAAGTGCCTGTCTGGAACCCATTGCTGCCTCCAAAGCCCGGGTATCCTCCAAAGTTACCCGGGTAAACGCTGTTTCCTCCTTGGTATGCTCCATTAGTGGAAGGGTAACCTCCATTCAGCCATCCATTATTGAAGCCCCCTGGGTATGCTCCATTGAAATTCGGATACCCGCCACTATTTCCGGGATATCCACCGTTACCAGAGCCCCAGCCGTTGGTGCCAGGATATAAACCGTTGTTTCCTGGATATCCATTGCCATTTGGAACGGCTCCGTTGAATCCAGGGTATACCGCATTGTTTCCGTTGGCACCTGAACTGTTCTGGGTAAGGAAATCAGGTCGAGTCTTGGGTAAATGGTAACAACTGAACCTGCGACATTTTGCAATGACGGCATATACGTTTGGAATATGAATCGAACGATTCTCTCTTGCTGTTCGTTCAGTTGAGCGGCCAACGCCGATGTCTTGTTGAGCAGCGAGCCGATCGATTGGGTCTTGAAATGTGAATTTTTAGAGCAAACTAAAAGTTTTTGTATTTTGGGGTTGAAAATTTTGAAGTAGAGTACCGATTTCAAACTTTAAGTTGCTTAAGGCAGAATGAGCCGCTACCTCGTTAATGTGGGAGACTCTGACCACAGAATTCTATTTACCAATGCCCATTGCTCTGATTTCGGTAGGAGGATTTTTTTATTTACTCTTTATCAATTTTTTCTTTTTTCATCAACTTCAAGCGAGTCACAGTAACATACCTTATCAGAAACCATGGCCATGTAGGATCTGAAGAATATTTCCAGCTTTGGAAGCAACTCGTCGATTGCTTTCTTGAAATTTGCATTTTCCTGCTCCGTTTGTCGGAGCATCTCACTGTACTGGTTCTGAAAATCCTACTTTCGACAAAACACTAAAAATTAAACGGTCCTTTTCCTCTTAATGCCCAATTATCATATCACATCCAAGCGTATCATATCATGCTCATAGCTTAATGCACATCCTTGAAGCGGTCTTATCATATCATGCTCGAGCCATAATCAATTTATTATCAAGCTGGTAAACAAAATCAACGACTTATCTGAGCTAGAAAACAGCATCATACGATAACCTCTGAAACATCTCTCTTTTGGAAAAACTCATTCTTGCTAGAAAAGAACGGCTTTTTCTTCCTTATCTGGCAGATCAAACAGGCTGCACACGATCATAGGTGAATGCGAAATGGTATGATATTGAACAACACGATATGATAAGATCGCTCCAAGGGTGTACATTAAGATACGAGCATGATATGATATGGTTGGACATGATATGATAATTGGGCATTAAGAGAAAAAGTACCAATTAAACTTCTTTAGACCGAACGCCGACCTAACCTGGATGCCATAGTAGCTCGCCCACTGCTCGAGAGCTTTCTTCAGATCCGTCAGGCTCTGGGTTTTGTTCTGAGAAAGAAAAACCAAATTATTAAAATGGGTTCCAGTCAGCTCCGATTTGTTAGGCAGATATTTTTACGACAGGTAAATACGACGCAACAGATGGAGAGCTTCTCACTAGGGTAGAGTCCCTAGGAACAATTCGCTGGACACCCAAGACAAACCACTCGTGAACCAGGCCTCATACCTTTGTAGGAATCGGCTCATACTGTTTTTCATCCAATATTCAGAGCGATGTGAGCTATCCTCAGAAAAAATGAAGGTCAAAAATTACCTCAATAAGTCGAGCGTAAGCAGACGCCGCCTCAGGCGTCAACCTGTTCAAGAATGATTCCGTTACACCTCCGGTGCTTTGGAGGTTTTGAACCTGTAACACCTGAAACGATTGTTTGCTCAGAACTCAGAAAACAACTGAAAAAAGGTAAAATAAACGGACCTGGTTGTATGGTGTATATTGCGCAGCAGTCAGCGCAGATCCTAGGATCAGTAGCAGCAGCCCTATCGACCTCATTCTAAGCGACAACAATTTCTTCCTTTCTTTTTGAAAAAAAAATCGGGGCTTAAAAATAGTTTGGAGCCACTTCAGGAATGTTATGGGTGTACAAAAATGCAGGTTTCCTAACTCTGTCAAAAACCCCCATCATAAGACTTGCGGTCGTCCTTTCCTGGACTCAAAACGGGGTTTTATGGTCATCTACTGACTCACAACTCTGCGGCACCGCCGTTTTAGAGATTAAAGTTTTGTAAAGGAATCTGGCAACCTGACCAAAGATCTTTGAAACTGGCCTAGGGAATCAATCATGAGGGGAAAATCTTTTTTGACAAACCAATTTGCGAGCAATGGGGTAGTCAACTATTGAAGTCGAGAATCATCAGTCTGGCAGTAAAACTTTGAATATGGGATATTAGTGATTCTTCTGATGGTAGTGCAAGTTTACTTGGTTTCCTGGGAGTTTCTTATCCCTAAGATTTCCTTCCATCAATTATCATAAAGAGTTAGAAAATGAGAATAGTATAGAGTAGAATGGTGTAGAATCGAATAGCCGACCAAACGTATCGTACAGAAAACCATCGGGCAGCTGAGCCATTTCTTTATAGCCGACCGATCAGTGTTTGTTCAGATGCTCATAGTCCTATGGCGGCTAGCTTGATGTCATTTCGCATTGAAAAATTCCTTTTCAGCTTAAAAAAGCCATATTTCGACAAATAAAGACGAACGATCCACTTGCTCAAATAAGAAAGACGACAGTTACAATTGCATCGGCCGGGATGCGCCATGCACGCAGCTCCTGCAAGGGCTTTGATAGCTTTTGCATAAACATCATAACTTCTTCAGTATTTCAGAGGAATTATGTCTCGGGCTATTCTGGATGAGGCGATTAGAACGCCCATCTGTTCCTGAACGAGATCCGAACGTGGATCGCTTTCGTGTCCTTCTTCGTGGAAAGTCCTACGGACCCTTCGGTCTTTTTTTAGTTCTCGGTAATTGTTCAGGTAAAGCTTCAGTTTCTGTATTTGAGTTAGCTTTAGGATATTGTGATTCTGCACCCATGTGTACAACGAGAACTCCGTCTAGAAGCTTTATAAGTTCATTTTTCAAAAAGAAAAATGTTTGTGTAGAAGCACCTCGGATCGAGGGACTTTGAGCATTGAAAACAACAGCATTAGTGGAATTTGTCAATGATTTTTTCACCACAGACGAAAATTAAAAGAATTAGAGGCTACATTCGTTTTAAACGGAGGGAACAAATCGTCAAAAATCGATGATCTTCGGTATCGTGACAGCACCGAACTCCATCCGGGATCGTAGATGTGAAGAATCTGATTCACTACCATGCGGGTTGGTGCATCCAGAGCTGAGCAAAGCTTCTGCATTTCTTCTCGTTCCTGTTTAGTTGTTAGGCTCTGAAAGCGGTAATATAAAGCTCAGGTTAAAGGTAAAGGTAAAGGTGTCGGCATTTAATCGGTCCATTCACAATCGCAGAGGCATAGTGCATTCGTATTTGGCCTATTCAATGACTTGTGAGGGCCAGTCGCCATACCAAGGCATTGTTTTTACCTTACCAGACAAGTCTGGTACCCAATTTACCCGACCGAGGAGGAATTGACGGCTTGGTTAGCCCGGGCGAGGATCGATCGCTCGACTAAACGGATGTCAATAGCGCCTCTTACCACTGAACCATGCGCGCCCATCAACCTGCTAGTGTTCCCGAAAAATACGAAATAATCTTTCAAATACATACAGAGTTGTTTTCAAGCTGGTGAAGATCTCCGAAGAACTTCATGAGATCGTCCAGTGCTTTCTGTATTGCCTGCTGTCTGTCGCTAGTTGCTTTGTCCGTGGAATTCTTGTAGGATCGGTAGCCATCCTAAAATTAACCTCTTCGAATTCACTAAGGGTATGAATTGACCGCGGAGATTGCTGTAATCAGACTGCTCACCACCAGATTGTACTGCGCCGCCCATCGTTCTAGCTCCGCATCGCGCTGGGCTCTGGTCAGTTGCTGATTCTGAACAGGTTTTATTTTTCATCCTGTCACGTAAGAAAAAGAAGAAAAAAAGGAAGAAAATACTGCAGGAAGAACTCACGTTCATAATGTCGTTGAAGGCTTTCACAGCTTCGTAGGAGGCCCTTCGGAGGAATGGGTACTTGAAAGAGCTGTCGCCGAAGAAGCTCTGGAAATTTGAAGGTATTGATCGAATTTGTAGCAAAAAATTTCAGTTTCTTCCAGTTTTCTTCTTACAGCTTTCAGTTGAAAAATATAGTTTTCTTTCAAGTACTACCAACTTTTCTGTCTATCGTTCTTATTCGTTGTTTTTGTTTGGTTACCAATATTCCAAATAAATAAATAAATGCCACCGCCCGTGAACATCATCATGGTACTACAATCATGAGATGAATTCAAAGAGGACAATGCAATAAAGATTCTAACCTTTCTCCTGAAAACCTTCCTTTTTCTCTTTCTTATTCTGGTTTTTTTTTCAGCGACTTCAAGCTTCTTGGACTTCAAAGTGCAACCAGTTCAGAACAATCCAGAAAATAATGAAAAAGCTTGTTAGAGCTTGATCGATTAGCGTCATCCATCACGGCTCTTTCCGTGTTTTTCTTTGAGTGGGTGGACTTGCTTCTAGCAGTGACATATGGTAGGCTAATTTGAGATCAATGAGTCAATGAGCTACAGTAACCTCTAGTCATTCCAGATACCTGTGATCTGTTTGTCAAAAACGATAAAATATGTCATACATTTTAATATAAATTATCGATTTTTCAAACATATATGAAATTACATAATAATTATCACTTTGACACAGGACCACTATGATGTCCAGGCCTTAATATGAGAGACCATGAGTGATATTCTATTCATGTTCTTCGAAAAAGAACTAAAAAACATTGCACTCACGCCAAAAATCCAAAATGGTTCCGCGAAGCAGAGCATGGCCGAGAGCAATATGAGGTACCTCATTTTGAAGTCCTGAAAACGGAAACTCAAAGTTGCCAAACGAATGCCGCCGTTGAGGTCTGAAGCTGTATGGCTGCGACAAAAAATAACCGAGCGAAACCTCTCTCGATTAGGATTCAATTTTGACGGCATATACAAGTAAGCGTGTGAGAGCTTATCGAAAATCTGATTTCCCAATCAGAGGCAGAAAAGTGGTTGCACGAGAGTCTGGATGGGTTCTACGAAGAAGCAACACAACACTCAGATGTGGCTCTTTTCTCGGTCTCGACATAGAGTTTGAGAATATTCTTGAACAAGTTCTCAATAATTGTTGAATAATTGGACCAGTCCGTCTTTGACGCCTTCCCGACGACGTGACCAATTTCTCGAAACTATACCGACTTACCCAAAATCGATACCTGAAGTCTGAGGCCACAAAACTTCAAATGAGTGAGTCAGCTGCTATCAGCTAATGGTTGCTCACTGGTAAAGTGGATTAACACCGCCTGCGCCCTCAGGGAGCCTAAAGGGACGATTCCAATCCGGCTAAAGTCGCAATACTGACGAAATAATCAGGTAAGGTACCAAAAATGCAGTTATCTCTGAAAACTATACGAAGCTATTCAATTTATACAAATCTTTTCTTTTCGAATGCAGCGTCAAAAACAACTAAAACCTCAAAGTTCGTTCAGTTAGGCGTAATCAAAGGCGGTAGTTAACGTCAGCGTCCTAACGAGGTTAACCTGGTTAACCTCGTATGGTCATCATTCTGAGAGATCAAAGAACCCACTCCACGCCTGAAATTTTGATATTTTCACATCGATTTTGACCATTTAATGGATTACGATTCCCAGTTCCCACAGCTAGCCTTTTGTTTGATATTTACATAAAATGTAGAAGAAGTTGTGGCAAAGCGGAAAAACGGCTTTCTCCGTTTACCGTACGCTTACCGATGGTACGGTACGAAGCTGTGGAAAGCGAGATCAAGGAGAAGAAGAAGACTATCATAGGAACACTAACCATGTGATGTTCATGACGCGGGAAGATCTTTAGTTTGAGCTGCTGAAGACGATAAAATTTAAAAAAAGCCCGGTGTTTTCAAAACGGCTAACTTGAAATTTTGCTATCAATGACGTGACTACAGTATTGGGTTTGCGCAGAGCTTTTATTTCTATTTGAATTACCCAAACGACTGGTCAAACAATCCGCCGCACATTGACGTTTCTATCGGTAGCAGTTCATTTCGCAAGCGGTAGCAAAGTTTACTTTCAGTTCACGTGATAGAGACGGCCGGAATCGATTTGTAAGTGAAAATTATCGAAGATTCGAGCAATGATTTCAATATTCCTCTGTTATGTCTTACGGTTTTTAGTTGTTGATCCCAGTCACTGTCTATGATTCCCGTCGTTTTCAAATATCTCAAAGTTCCTCAAAGCTTAGAGCTTAAGGTCAGTCGCAATTGGTATAGAAAGACAATTGAGCATTTTAAAAAATGGGCAAAATGGTCCGAAGAACAAGCAGAAAGCACGGGAAATATTGTAGTAGGGATGGGCCAAACTTATAGAGACATCAACCACTGGTAAAAGATTAGTCAGTCAACGGAACAAAAGAGACTCCTGCCGACGTGTCGAACAATCAAGACATCCTATGACTCCTCGTCGGGGCTCTGACTCATTTTACAAAACAAACTGCCGCATTGTAATGCTGCTTTGCCACCTTTCAAACTTGCTCGATATTGTTCTAGACAGATGTTCTGTAGATACCCGAAAAAGTTACCCAAGTCGGATTTAGTGAGACCTCAGGGTTGGCTTTGATTTGAAGGGGCGAAAAGAGGAAAAAATGGAAATATGGTGGCGGAGCGCATTGTTGCGCTTGATACCAATTTTTTACCGGATGGTACAATAAAGAAAATAGGTCTTATCATATCATGCTCGAGCCATGATCAATTTATTATCAAGCCGTTAAACAAAATCAACGACTTATCTAAGCTAGAAAACAGCTTCATACGATACCCTCCGAAACATCTCTCTTTTGGAAAAACTCATTCATTTTGCGAGAAAAAAACGTCTTTTTCTTCCTTATCAGGCAGATCAAACAGGCTGCACACGACCATAGGTGGATGCGAAATGGTATGATATCGAATAGCACGATATGATAAGACCGCTCCAAGGGTGTACATTTAGATGCGAGCATGATATGATACGGTTGGGCATGATATGATAATTGGGAATTAAGAAGAAAAGTACCGAAAATAGTAAAATAGATGGAGTCATTTTTTCTGGGTAACATTGGGTGGAAGATCACCAATTAAGGACCTGCGAAGGTTGCTGCTGAACTGTACTAAGGCTTCCTCTGAAAAATACAGTACCGGTCATGTCGTTTGATCACATCCAGGAAAAGTCGCTTGGAAGCTTTCCAAAGCGGCTTTTTTGAATAACTTTGTTGAAACTCAATTATTTGTAAAAATATGCATATATTTGAGCTCAGCAGCTCGAGCTCTATCGTCTGGTATTCAAAGTCTGGAAAAGCGGCCATATTTTGCAATTATACCAATCTTTGAATACCATTCGATAGAGCTCGAGCCGCTGAGCTCAAATATATGTATATTTTTTTTTACAAATAATTGAGTTTCAACAAGGTATTCAAAAAAGCCGCTTTGGAATGCTCCCAAGCGGCTTTTCCGGGAAGTGGTCAAAAGATATGTATGTCCGGTACTGTGCTATATAATATACAACATTCAAAGTTATGCATCTTTTGGCATTTTTTATGCTTTAAATTAGCTTATTTAGCTGACAGAGTATGGTTTATAGTTCGCAAACCGTTGTTTGAGCGCTGGCACGCCCCCGTAAATACTGAACGAATAACATAATCATATCAAATCTTAAGTTTACTTAGGTTGTTTTCCGTTTTCACGTGACTTAATCACGTCCTAAATAAATAAAGTAGATTAATATTGTAACCGAATGGCTGAAGGGCTAGGATTCATGTGGTAGCTTCTGGGCTCTTTTCGATTTTCCTTCTACGCCAACCAGCTGGAAAACCCAGCTGTCTGTGGTGTTTCCAAATCGATGAAGATGTGCCGGCATTTAGAGCTGTGAGAACTCGAGCCGACGATGAAACGCTGAGCTCTCGCTCTCGTCCTCGATTTGCACTAATGTTTTTGCCACACCTCGAATGGACGCGTCGACAGCGTTAGATTTAGCGGATCAGCGGCGACTTTTTCTCGTCGACACCCAGGGGGCCAAAAATTCTACAAAATTTTAGCTTCTTTGAGCTATTTTGTGTCACCTGCTGAATTGTCTATTTCCACCAAATTTCGGAACATTTGGTGGCCACAATTGTTGTCTGGTTCGCCTTTCCCAATTTCCGGGCACTTCTGGATATTACCTACTCACAGATCTTCAATAGTAAAGGCTGAAGTGGTCGCCCTTGATCAGTCCTTCAAGGACGCGCCACGCATTCGTGTTCCATTCAAAATCGTATAGGCATAGTGAGTGCGCTTTTGGCCTAAACATACGATGACTTGCGGGACCAGCCGCTATACCAAGTCAGCGTCCTTACCTCCCCAGACAAGTCTGATAGCAATTTATTCGACCCTTTGGGATAGCTAAAGAGTGGTTTGCATAGTAAATTCAAAAAATCAAAGGTTAACACAAGGATAATCAAGAAGCAGAAGCTGAAGGAATAGATGCGCTTGCATGCCGAACGCAAGCGCATTCTTTAAAAAATTATGATTTGGGTTGGAAATAATGTAATAAATGGGAAATCTTGCAAATAAATGTTCAAAACAACGCTCAAAAAGTGGAACTATGCACCGTCGACGGCCGATCTAAATAAGTCCTCAAGAGGATTATGCAAACCAAGTTTTCCATTGGCGTTGGCCATGGGAGGTTAACGGAAAAGTTGCGGAACTTTTGCAGATTCTCTCATTATGGACGCCTACGAGAGCAACTTACTGGACAGGGAAGGGGGGGGGAACGTTCTGTTGCATATGTCTATAGTACATCATCTACGAAAAACCTCTGCTGAAGAAGAAAGTCAGCAAAGTTCTGTGATGGACTGTTTCAAGTTTCTATCTACATCTTAGGGCACGCGTGGTGCACTGGTAAGAGGCGCTGCTGACACCCGCACTGTCGATCGATCCTCGCCCGGGCCAACCAAGCCATCCGTCACTCCGGGGTCGGTAAATTGATACTAGACTTTTATGGGAAGGTAAAACACTGACTTGATATAGCGGTTGGCTCCCGAATTTCGTCGTATCGATCACATACCGAAAAAAACCTTTACCTCTACCTTTTATTTATGTCTTGTTTTTCTACCTTTTCCATCTACTTTCTGCGTGTCTCTCTAGCAACAGTGGTCCAACATTGTACAGTAGCTATAACATCAAAAAAGGCTTGTGTTTGTGAATATTAGTCATTCCCATAGAAGCTGATTCACAGTAGAAACTCTCCCTCCGTCGAAGAGGCTATGGAGCGGAGCGACGGAGAGTGCTCGTGGAATAAAAATAGAGTAGGTAGTTTTTTTCGACGAAGGAGGTAAAAAATTGGAAAAGAGAGGAATGCCAAAGATGCGACATTTTTCCACGATTTAATATAAGCAAAAATTTTGGCTCATGTGGGATTTGTACCCGTACATAAGGTTTACTAAGATATATTATTCTATTTTTTTTGATTTTTTATGCACTTAACATGCGCTATACAATATCAATGTAACCACAAAAAGTGAAGGAGACAGCAAAAACGAGGAATATGCTCGAAAAGGTGAACAAACAAACCAATACAGAAACTTCCATTTATCATTATTGATATCTCTATATACGTAGCCTATAGCCAGGGCGTAATCCCTTTCATATTTCCGTTGATAAAATTAACAAAGACATTTACAGTTACTGCCCAGCCATATCGGAAAGAAATAGTGGTTTGATATCATTCCGGAAACGATATCATATTAATTAATCTTAAGAATCTATATCAGTGCTTATAAGATAATAAACGCTATCAACCAGTCAGACCATCAAAAAGTAGTCAAATAGTTCATTCAACATGATGAATTTGTCAAACAGTGATTAAAATTACAACCGACTAATGACTTGTGTTTTCAATAAAAGCATAATTACGTGGCGGAGTGCGCTTTTAAAGAAAGCCGAGCTCTACAAAATCGTAGTAATACATCCTCATCAGTAAATCCTGAAGGTACGGATCGTTCTGGATCCGAAGCGTCACCGCTCTGACAGCTGCCGATCCGTGTGTAGAATGTTTAGCAGTGCCTTCTGAAAAAAATGAGCTCTTGAGAACATTGATAACTAGGTTTTGTGGGAGGGCGTTCTCTTAACCAGCACGAGATGTTAGAGCCTTTGCCTAGTGTTACGGGGGTGTTTAGGTTGGTATAGGAACTGAACTATCATCAGAATTTGGTAAATACTCGTGGTATACCAGCCTAGCGACATCAATGAGGAGATGCCTGTGGGGCTTCCCTGAAGGAGAGTTGCATACTTGCCACCTACGAATCGTAACTTTTCTTTCACAATTTTAACCGAAATTTCGAATTTTCCTCAAGCTTTAGGATATCGCTGCAAAAATTTTTGTTCTTATTCCGTTCGAATGGTTGAGTGGTGAGAGCCGTAGCTTGTGCATGGGAGGTCGAGCGATCGAACCTCGCCTGCTGCCTCAATACCTTCCATTGCCTAGGTTAGGTTAATAGGTAGCATATAATGCATATCAGTTGGGAAGGGTAAAAACCGCGTTCCATCTTTTTTGGCAGTTCAGCCTCAATCTGCTGGGTATATCGCCCTCAAATGGGTTGTGCTGTTCGATTCACTAACCTTCCTTTTCTAGCGCAGGATGCCAAGGCTGTTCTGGTAGCTTTCAGAATATAGCCCTCTTTGAAAACAAGGAAGATATGTTTGAAGACATATTTGTCGAAAAACATAAAAAAAATAGAAAAATCTCCACTCACTGAGCATCTCACTGCGAATATAAGCGCGTTCCTCGTCAGGCACATTAGCAGAGGCGAACACTTGGTCAAATTCCGCCACCGTTCTCTGGGTGGCATTCACTCCGCGATGAAAAGTGACCAGGGTGAAGTCTTTTTTGAACTGTCGCAGGTTGCAGTTCCTGCAGGAAGGTAGGAGGAGAAAAATATGCAAAGTTCAAAGAGTTTTTCGAAGAGAAAGGTAAAAAAAGCATAAAAATTTACCACGTTTGTGGCGCAAAGTGTAAAATGTAGTAGTTGCTCATGGCGGTAAATCTGCCGATTATACCCGTCGATCCTTCGACTAGAATTCGAAACATCGTTTCCATGAAGCAACGTACGTCGTTATAACATCCGAAGCAACGTTCGTCTTCATCAAACCAGACGAGTTCACTGAAAAATATGTTTGAAAACTAAAACTCAAAGATCGATGAGAGTCGGAAGCTCATCAAAATCGATTTTTCCTGTTTGCTTTAAATTGGTTGTCTATCTTAAAAGGCCCACTGTCATTGTCTCTATGACTATAAAAGTACCCAGGAAAATAGAATGTGATTGATTTTCTTGAAATTTTTAGTGAATTTTTGGAATAAACTTCATTTTTGATCTTACTTGTAGCATTTGTCCACGAATCCGCTGATGAACCGATCGACAGGATGACGAACTACCGTGAAAAACTTCGTTCCATTGGCCAACATCTGTGTGTACTGCTGGCTGTCCAGTCGTTCTCCAATTCCAATGCATAAGCTATAATCGATTAGTCAGATTTTGAAAAGAAAAAAAAAACGAAAAAGAAAAAGAAAAGCAAAAATTTTGTATAGCGCATCCTTCCTCTCGGGATTTTTTGAACTACTATTTTATATTGTACTCCTAATGGATTTAAGCGCGCTGAAAAACCTTTTTGTTGACTTTATCTGTCGGTCAAACGCATTTAGGTATAAAACGAAATTGCTTAGAAGTAAGAATTCCAAGAATTTTTTCATTAATAAAATGTTTATAGATGAGCTCTCTGATGTTTGATAAAACTCTTTTTGCCTTCTTCAAAAAACAAGGCGTGGAAGTTGTCAAATGCGACTAGGAGAAAAGGAAGAAGGTGATTAGGGAAGATGTTCAGAGCAGTGTTTAGATCCTATTGACTGAAGTCTTTCAAATTTATTTATTCACTATTTATTATGCACGCCCAAAAACGCGAAGAGGCGGCGACGAAATGAGGCCTCAAAAACCCTAAGAAAGCCCGAAATTTCGTAGAAGTAACAAAAACTGGTCGAAAAAATGTCATCAACTGGTCACCTGTCGCGCCACCACACCTGGCTGATCGTCTTGTTGTGCTCAAAGTATTCCGTTGTATTCCTCAAATAACAAAATGTCGACATCATCACCGTAGCCATGTTCTTCAGAATCACACACGACACCAAATTGTATTTGCGAGAAATCTGAAATGGCAACTTTTCTAAGAAATGATTACAGCTGAGCGACCAACCATAAACACTCCCTTAGACACCACCTACCATGTGGTAGTCGTACAGGCGATGATACGGAACAACCTTCACCGTGGAATTTTTCAATGGACCTCTGTTCCTCCAGTACGCAGCTTCTTCCACGGCTGTCATTTTTGTTGGAGCTAAATACTCATGTTTTTTGAAAATAGAAAACATTCTTTAAATGAGCAAAAAATTGTCCAGTAAAAACCCACGGTAGACTTTCTCATCATTACCCTCTTTTGGCTGAGGCTTCGCAGTTGCGCCTTGTCTCGTGGCCAATAAAAAATAAACAGAACATAGAACGAACAGAATAAATAAAACAATTAGAAGAGGTGTTCGATTCGGTAACCGAGATGACATCACGTTCCACGGACAAAATCTCGTCGGAAATCACTGTTCGCCATCGGTATCTGCGCGCAGTCAGACAAATCGCCGTGGTCCGACAGATTTAATCTATCTGGAGTATCGTGGTCCGAAAGGGTGGCCGATGAATTTGCTGAATAGCAGGTGGTGATGTTTGAGTTCGTTGAATAGCTTGATTCAGGTGGCCAGCGTCGATAGTTCCTCTAAGGACGCGCCATGCATTCGTCTTTCATTGAGAATGGCAGAGGCATAGTGAACGACTATTCGGCCTACATAATGACTTGTGTAGCCAATCCCTGAACGAACCAGTGTTTTAACCTTCTCAGACAAGCATGGTAGCGATTTACCCGACCCCGAAGGAATGGAAGGTTTGGTTAGCCCACGAGGGGATCGATTGTTGGACAGTGCGGGTGGAAGTAATGTGTTACACCACACGCGCTTCAAACTTTTATAACAATAAGGATTATTGGGAAGGGTTCTAGAGATATTTAGGGGAAGAATGGCCCAAGATGGAAGCCTGATGGGTAAGTGCCAAGACATAAATCCACTCGGCCAGGTAAAAGTGAGTTATTTACTCACTCGATGCTATTTTTCGCCTTCTTTTATTCTCCATTTACTCAATTACAAAGCGATTTATGACAAATCAGCGTCACTACTTGAAGTCCAGAGAGCATCAAACGAAGCATTTGCTATTTGCTTATTGATTGATTCATATATTAATTCATTCTGATATTTATTACACAAAAAACGGTATAGAAAACTGGATATAAACGGAAAATGACCCCTTGCTAAATATTACAAAACATATTGTCAAAAATGATACACACAGGATTGAAAAGCACAAAACAGAGGGATTCATGACGATCGTATTCAATTTGTTAATGTCGCGTCATTTATTAAGGCAGATTCAGCTCAAAATTTTATGGTTCAAAGTGGTCACAGCATCAATGAAAGCACATTTATCGAAGCTATAACGCTCACACACCCAATAAATGTTCATATTGATTTCACGCCGTAGTGGATGAATCATTGAAACCAAATTCGACATAATCATGGTAGTACATTAGCATGAGCATTTCGCTAATGTAAGGATCGTTCTTTACTTGATGCCTTATTTTATCGACGACTAACGATCCTCGCGTGGAGTGAAGAGTTCTGCCGTCTGAAAGTATTAAATAGAAGTAATATACAAAAAAACCGATAATAAGACCAGAGTATTTGGTCCTATTAATGAATAAGCGAAACCACGATGCTTGTCAACGTTCGTTGATATTTCCGCCGCGATTGCTCCGTTACCGTTTCCGGCATTGATGTTTTTCAGACATCCGGTTCCCGCCGTCTTTATCCTGCATTGTTTACAGGATTTTTATCTATCGTTTTTATTTGTTATTATAAATGTTTTATATATGTTTTCTACTACTCATCTATTTGGTCATTTAGCGGCATCCTTACCTTACTGATGATGTCTGGTAAATTAAAATTGTAGACTTGTGCGTCTGAGGTTTAGGGACGAAACGGACTTTTCGTATATTATTTCTTTCTCTTGCATTGTTTTTTGTATTCCTAGGTAACTAGAAAATTTATACTCAGGATTATGGCTTCAACAAACTTGAAACTTTGTCTACGGATCCATTTTTCAGGATAGAATTAACAGCTCATTTGATATTTCAATAGAGGGTAAAAACTGCTAAAAAATTACGTACGTAGCATTTCACTCTGAATATAATCTCGCTGTTCTTTCGGCACGTTCGAAGAAGCGTACATTTGATCAAATTCAGCAGCTGTTCTCTCACTTCCATTCACTCCACCATGGTAGATGATGAATGTGTAGTCGTTTTTGTGGTGTTCAAAGTCACAATACCTGAGATTTAAGATTAATAAAGCTAAATACAGAGTACAAGGTAAAGGTAACGGCGTTGATCAGTCCTCTAACGACGCGCCACGCATTCGTGTTCCGTTCAGAATCGTTGAGGCACGTTAAATACATATTCTGCTTACACAACGATTTGCAGAAGCCAACCGCTGTACCAACTCTGTGTTTTCATCTTTATAGAGCCTGGATGGTCTGGACGAGGCTCGATCGCTCGACCGTATGGGCGTCAGTAGCGCATCCTATCACTATACCACTCACGCCGTGATGAATAATTAAGCAACGAAATATTCACCAAGTTTGAGGAGCAAAGTGTGTGATGTAGTATTCTGCCATGTTCGTCATTCTATTTATCTTTCCGGCTTGATAGTCGACCAACAATCGATAGACAGCATCGAGAAAACAGCGTAAATCATCAAGGCAACCAAAACACCGCTGGACCTCGTTCAGCCAACCAACTTCACTGAAAAACAGCAAAAAATAGCTGATCATATATTATTAGTTATGGACCAACATGTGAATACAGAAAATGAAAACATTCGATCTTACTTGATGCATTTATCGACGTATCCACTCACGAATCGGTCGAAGGGGTCACGGATCACCGCAAAGAACTTTGTCCCGTTGGAAAGTAGATCTGCAAATTGCGTACCGTTCAGAAAATGTCGGGGTCGATAGCTAGTGCAGAGGCTGAAATTGTACATTTGTATTTTGCAAAACAATGCCACCGAAAATAAATTTATTTTCATTTATATTATTTTATTTTGAAAAACACATCCAAAGTTGTGGAAAAAGAACAAGGTCGTAATCCCTCACAATAACATGTAAGGCACATTACTGGGTAAGGGTAGAATGACTGCTGTTGATCAGTACTTTAAGGATGAGCCGCGCCGCCGTTTTCCACTCCGAATCGTAGAGGCAATGCGAATGAACCGAAGCAGTATCTTCAGCTTCTCAGACAAGGCCAGTACCCATTTACCCGACCCTGAATCGCTGTAAGGCTTGGCTGTCTGAGTGAGGATTGATCGATCGAACGTGTCGATGGAAGTAGCGCCTCTCGCTACTGTACCATGTCGCAATAATGATTTTTCGAAGAAAAATAGCTATAGTCTCTGGGTGAAATCAAAGGATGGAATTTGTGGTTGCTAGCCAAATGCTCAGAGAAAGTTCACAAATCAATAATCAATAGTGAATGATCACCTGTCACCCCACCACATCGATTGAATCGACTTGTTCTGAGCATGGAATTCAGCCGGATTCTCCAGGTAACAATATGTTGACACCTGGACGGTGGCCATGTTCTTCTGAATCAGGCACGATGCGAAGTTATACTTTGGCATAATCTGAAAAGTTTTCATTCAACAGTAAATTGAGTGCAAATTGAGCTTTCTCCCAGTTGAACAATAACTAGAAAGTTAACTTTCAAAGTCTCTTACCGTATAGTGATATTTAGTATGATAGAAAGGTGGTAGCCATGATTTGGTTTTATTGTTGGAGCCTCTTTTCCTCCAGAAAGCGGCTTCTTGCACCGCCGTTAGGCCCCATGGAACTAAAAAGCTATCAATTTGTAACAAATTTGATTACGCTAATTCTTAAGTAATAAAAATTAGATGAAAAGAAACTAGCCTATCCTCCTCCCCTTCTGTAAATCGGACTCCACCATTGGGCTCGGACGTGGTCCCATGGAAAAATAGATAATGCATAGGACTAGAAGAGTAAATGGAAGGACCAAGAAGGGGTTTCTCTTCGATAATATGGCGTTGATATGATGATAAGAATGACTAGAGGAACCAACTAAGGATTCCTTCTCGTCAACATGGCAGCGTGAATACATGGTGTTTCAGTGTCAAAGTCTCGTCAGATATTAATGTTCATCATCCACAGCGCGTTCGCAACATCGCCAAGAGGTTCGAGAGATTTAATCTACCGCCAGCGTCCCGAGAACGGTTCTCTGATCACCTGTATATCGCCGTGCTGAATTTCAGGTTTAATTTTGACACATTTCACTCCCACTTTCACATGTTCCAAGGAAAATATCCATAACGTGATTTTCGGAGTCTTGAGGCCCCTTCAGACTCAACTGAAAAAGCAAAGCAGAGTAGTAGCAATAAACCAAAGTAGAGCAGTGAAAAGGAAGGTGCGCCTTTAGAAAAAGGATGTTGTCTTTATAAAGATCATTCTTACCGCTATTGGATACCTAAGCATGCATTGAAACCCATATTGACGCATAATCCTCTATTTTTTGAAAGGATCTTCAGGAAATCTGAAAAAAAAAACATACCAGCCCACCACGCGCACAGTTTCCCAGAAAAAAATAAATTAAGGCATTATTCCATGGTCACAACAATTCACTGTTCCGTTAATTTCGCATCCGGACTTTTTTTTAAAGATTTGCCTTCGAAACGGCTCTATGTTCCAAATTCATTGAATACGGTATGGTCTCAAGCTAAGAAGTTCAAAAAGGAAAAGAGCAGAATTTAAATTGCTAATAAGTTCACTATTGCTTTCGCAGAGCACAGCAAGAAAGATAATTGCTTGAGTGAAATTATATCCGACTTATGCATGCATATTCATGTACTTCCTTATTATTCACCCTCAATGCATTCATAGTTGGCTGAACCGATATCAACGACATTAAAATTCATTGAATAGTCTTTCTTAAGCTTCATTTTTTAGCTTTTGGTTGGGCCCGACACAATGTTGTACGGATACTTATTTATATGTCACAGCCAGTTCCACTATAAAAACAGAAAAGTGTTGAACAATTCATTAGCTATGCGGCACGCTACAGTACCGGACGCGCCGCAACGATAAAACGGCGGCAGCGGCGCCTCAGAGCGCTGAAACCCGCCGTTTTTAAATAACTTCTCTAAAATTGGTTTATTTGCAAAAATAAGTTTATATTCGAGCTTAGCAGCTTGAGCTCTATCCTTCCTTATACAGGGTGGCCGGAAAATATGGGCTTGAAACAGACTTATAACTTTTCACTAGGACAACTTCAAGCCATGAAAATCTATTGATGAATTACTAACAACATAACAATGCATGCAAATTAAAAGTGCTCAATTTGGTTGCATTTTCGGCGAATACGTGAACGAAGACGTGAGGGAAATGCATCGACGATCCGCCGCAGATAGTCGTCGCCTATTTCATCCCAGATTTGGACAAGCGCAGCCTTGAGAAACGCCAGACTGCTATGCCTGGTAGAGCACGACTTCTTCTCCAAAACCGCTAAAATGGAGTAGTCCAAAGGATTCAGTTTGGTGGCAAATCCTTCGATGCGACGAAATCCGACAAATTGTTTCGAGATCACTCCTGCATCACCTTGGCCCTATGAGTGGGCATTCCGTCTTGATGAAACTCGTACGATCATGGTCCAAAGTGTAGACTTAACCACGGGTAAAGATGCTTCTTTGAGACGTCTTTCAAGTAATTATCGGCGCCAATCTTCACCCCTGAATCCACAAAAAACAATGGTGCCTTCCCGTCGCTCATGATGAATGGGCAAACCATGATCTTTACCGGCTAAGCACTTCGCGCAACAAGTCCACCATACTCAATGGCTTGTCTAATCGTAAGGTTTGGTGCACTCATCCTATCGTTCTGGCGATTTGAAGCTTCTTCTATTGTAAAACTTTTTTATTCGAAAAAAAAACAATTGAGAGGTGTCGTCCATTCGCGGCGCGATGCAGCGACCTTTGGCAACATTCAATCCTCTTCCGTTTATTTGCTTCTGACAAGGGACGGCATTTTTGCAGCTTATAGCTATTTGGTCTTAGGTTTCCAACCACAATGTTGTACACGCTCCACCGAATAATTCCAAGCTCATTCGCCACCTTTCTCATCGACCTCCTTAGGTTTCAGTCACTTCTCTTTCGAACAATTTCCAAGTTAATAGGCAAAGTTGCAGAAGCCGGTCAACCACTTCTTGGGCGGTCTCTCTGATCCAATCTCATGAAATCGAGCCATAGCTTTCCGGCTTGCACGAGGGTTGATTTTCAGCAGTTTTGTAATGTTTTTCGTGGAGTGGCCTGCATGGTGAACCTCGATTATGGTGAGTCTTTTTGGATGAGGAGCGACCGTTGCTCAAGGAACTGTGTCTATGATCCCATATCGATTGGCTATTCAGGGCAATGTTTGACCGATCAAATGCCACCATAGATCAGTGGAAGTCGCCGCTAATAAAACTTTAACAAAGACTCGAAAAAGGCGGCCCATAATTTCCGGCCACCCTGTACAGTTTTCCCAAATTCGTGAAACTTGTTTTCAGTCGATATTTTTGGCCCCTCGATTTTCGGATACCGTTGCCGCTTCGGTCCCTCGCTTGGTGACTCACCACCGACTAGGCTCCGCCCCTCGTCGCCGAATATAAATACGCGGCGTCCGTTCCACCGACGGGGCTCCGCCTCTTCCTCGCCGCCTATAAATACGCGGCGCGTCCTGTCCTAGCGTCCCAAGTTAGGAGTGGGGGTCCCACGGGATGGCTCGAAAGAGCTACCACGTTCGGCCCCCGTTGGGCATGGGCGCCGCAAATGAACTGCGGTTGGTTCTGCCCGGGTCACCACGCGTGGACACCGGAACGGCGCATTTCGGCGCTCTGAAGCGCCGCTACCGCCGTTCTATTGTTGCGGCGCGTCCGGTTCTGTAGATAAACCCACATAGTTCGTCATCCTAACACGAATACCCGGCTGTGTTTATACTCTGCTGCGACAGCATCACCATTGATCGGAGTAGTAGGTGCTGCTGGAAGGTCTGCCGCACTTGCGAAATATGCTCCGCCCACTCTAGCTGCGCCGCTGCAACGGAGTATGAACGTGCCAAAACGGGCGGAATAGTCTAGCTCGTCTCTAACAAGTTCTCTCAGGTAAAGCCTCAGCATCGTCCTGTTTGGACAGGTGAGCACAGGTAAAGCGTCTTCTCGGTGCTTTATAAACACCTGCGGGTGTGTCAGAGGATCAGTGTTAGCTGTTCCTCGGTGAGATGTATACCGAGGTTAAGGAGCTGGTTAATTTTCTCGCTAAGTACCTCATTGGAAAGATTCCACGTCGACCGGTGGGTATTTTTCAACTATATTTCAGCGTCAATATTTCTATTTCACTTTAATGTTACATCGTTGCATGGTCCCGGATTTTGGGTTTGTTTTAATTTCAAGCTAAACCTCGCAGAAAAATTCTATCAGTTGCGTTTTTGTCTATTTTCAGCAGATGTTTTCAACAAAGAACTTTTAAGGCTAGCCTATTCACCTGCCAACTGGCCAATTTTTTGGTGTGTCGATTTCGAGAGCACAAATGGGATTTGAATGATCCTTCAAAGGGTAAGATCCGATAAATATTACTTTTAACACGTTGACGACAGCGCCTGTTTCGCGTGTCTGGCGCGTGGGACCAACCGAATTTCGAGCGCCGAGGCTGTGGCATGATGCCGGCATACGGCGAATTTTTTTTTTCAAAATGGAGGTGAATAGTAAATCTCGAAGACTACATATACAGTCATGTAATATCGGGGATTGTGACTAGTCCTTTTTTACAATGAAAATAGAAAAATAGCAGCTGGAAGGTTTTAGAATTTCCTTTTTCCCAATCCACGTTAAAAGGAAATTGTTATTTGTTTATTGTTCATTATTTGTTTATTCTAATAATCAATATTTGTTTGCATTTATGTGTTTGTTTCAGTAACCAGTATTTGTTTGCATTTATCTGTTTCATGCAATAACCATTATTTGTTTTTACTTGTAAAAAAAACTAGTGCACAATCAAAAATTCCAGTAATTCAGAAGCTAAGAATCATTTTCATGAACCATGCTTCTTATAACAATGTGCAAAGGTCTACTAAAAAGTGGCACAAAAACATCCTTCGAACTCCTGAAATGTATCGAGAAAGACGCGGCCGCCGCTCCCACGCGGCCGCTTGAGCGTGGCGCACCATTGCGCCGCACTGTCGTCAACGTGTTAAAGAATATTTACAATGCATAATTATGTATTCTAGATGAACATCACCGTGTCATTCGCTCAAAAGTGAAAGGATTCACCGATCAGTTGATTATCTCAGCGGCTACCGAAATGGGTCTTTGCCCTGATGAAGTGCTGGAATGTATTCCAGGTCGGAGCAAAGGGAAATTCGCAGCTTTTATGGGAAAAAGGATACTAATTGCAGATAATATCCTACTGTTCGCCAATCCGGGTGAAGTGTTCTACAGGGCTGGCGAAAACGCGGCTGCAGTACCGATATGGACCGGAGAGAAGGGAGTGGATCCGGACCTGACGTTAGTCCTTATTGCAGAGCATTAATATATTTATTTATTTATTTATTTATTTATTTATTACAAGAAGACTCGTGTAACGACGCATTCATGAACAACTTATTTCTAATCGAAATTGAAATCCAGCGAATTAGGTGGAACAAAAGAAGTCAACAATAATGACAAAACGAACTAAAATCATTGAAGGAGGTAACATACAACGAAAAAAGTCAGCTACAAAATGGATCAAAGTAATTGTTGACCACATTTTGAACGAGTTAATCACAAAATCTTGACTGAATGCCGGTACTACATATTAGGTTGGTGCAAAAGTCTTGCAACACTTTTGCAACATTCTTCAAAATAACAGCAATTTACTGAAACAAAATCTCAGTCAACGATATAATCATCATTCATATATATGACTCCTCCGAATCTTTCGGGCAACTTCTCAGTTCCTCTCCGCCAGAACTCTAGGAGCTGTGACGAAAAAAATTGGCCGACCTCCATTTCCAGTTCGTCTCGGTTGTCGAATTCCATATCTCGAAGGTGTTGCTCTAAGGACCTGAATAAGTGATAATCTGAAAGAGCAAGGTCTGGAGAATAAGGTGGATGCGGCAGAATTTTCCAGCCTAAATCCTGAATTTTCTCACAAGTCGCTCTAGCGACACGAGGACGAACGTTGTAGTGCAAGAGGTAGACTTTTCCCTTTCAGGGCGTTTTTATCGCATGACGGGAAATTCTACCGCACCTACCGTACTCTTCTCACCTTGGTGATTTAGATTATCACTTATTCAGGTCCTTAGAGCAACACCTTCGAGATATGGAATTCGACCACCGAGATGAACTGGAAATAGAGGTCGGCCAATTTTTTTTCGTCACAGCTCCTAGAGTTCTGGCGCAGAGGAACTGAGAAGTTGCCCGAAAGCTGAGAAAGAGTCATATATCTGAATGGTGATTATATCGTTGACTGAGATTTCGCTTGAATAAATTGCTGTTATTTTGAAAAGTTTTGCAAGACTTTTGCACCAACCTATTATTAGGGACCAGAGAAACTTCTCTACGAAATTTGGCGAAGAGAACTATTCAATATGAAAAGTAAAATGTTAAATTTCATACCCGACTTCAGGTACTGCTCGCTCCCGGCATTCGTCACCAATCCAACCTGCGCTGCTCCTGCGGCACCGGCGTCAAACATGGGTGCCGCTGGAAGGCCATTCTATGTGGGGCGTTCTCGCAAGAACGATTCAGGTTTTTCACATTTTCATTAGAATTTGTTTGCTATCTCAGTTAGAACGAGGGCAGCGCATCGGTAGTTTTAAGCTGCTCCAATACTTCGTATTTGGATAGGCGTTCTACTATAAAAATTAGACCCACCTGTGTCCTAAAACGTTCACACGCAATCGCCTCTGACTTTATCAAGTGTCAATCCCGGCCTATTTAGTTTCTCGGTCTATTTTTCCAAAATTCCAAAGATTCATTGGTTCAGTTGAGTTCTACTGTAATTTTATTTCCAGCTTGTGAAGTTGAAGACGCTTATGTGCAGCTGAAACTCGAACCGGTCCACTCGGCGAACGCCGATGACAATGTCGTATTGCCATTGTCCGTAAGTTGTGCCAACTTTTCCAGTCCTTCAGAAAGCTAGTGCCTTGCAAAAGTATTAAAAATATACGGACGACCCTGGTAGATCTTCAAGAATCATTTCTCATATCAAACTGCATCAGAAGTGATTTGATGATACTGCTCAGAAAATAATTGCGCTGCTCAAAGTGGCTAGTGAGCCCGAGGGTATTACCTAAACGGACTTTGTTTACGTTGTGCACATACTTCTTTCTTTTAGAATCTCATGATGTTCTCCTACACACCGAAAAATCACGTCTCCTACACAATCAAAGAGTTCTCAGCGACACGTTTCGGCAGCCATCGTCAACGACCCGATCATGATGTGATGAAGCGCATTCAACGACAGGCTGCCAACCGCGGTATGAGCACCCAACGTTATTTCTAATTTGAAAGTTTTCCTTATTTGTGTTTACTTCTACACTTTAAGCGTATATTTTCTTTATTGAAACCTTGAAAATTGCTCAGGTAACGCATCAGTACGTTCGCAACCGCCAGAAGCTGGAGATGCTGCAGAGGTGAAGCCAGCCGGTGTAAATCCTCAGCGACCTGTAGCGCCCGTTCGACCTACCACAGGAGATACTACGGTTCGTTGAATTCCTCCTTTTAGGCATTTTCTTGAAATATAATTGAAATCTAACACATAGCTCAAGCAACAAATAAAGGTAACACATGAGGTGGACGGCGCTGACCATTACCCTAAGGAGCCGCCACGCATTTGCTCCCTTCTCGGGATCAGGGTTGAGCATGGTGTGCGATCTGTGCTCAAAAATTACGACCCCCCACCTTCTGGAGAGAAGCAGTTACGACCCCCCCCCACCCTTCAAAAACTGCTGCAGGCGAATATAACAGCTGAATGGAGCACGAGGACATCCACAGAAGGGCGTTTACAGATGTATACAGAATAAAGATGCAAAAAATCGAAAAATAAAAATTTATTGATCATTCGAGTATAAACAATTTTCGGATCAGCCGCACACAAATGAAGGAAAAAAAGGCTTGTGCGCAGAGAAATGTACACGGATAGCGAGTGTAGTGATGTAGTTAAGAATTTTGTAAGGCTGAAGATAATGGAGTGAAAAATGGAATTTCCTGAACTAAAAAATAGATTAGTTGTGGAAAAGCTGAGAAAGTGGAAGAATAATTTGGTCAGCAAACACTGTACCTAACCCAGACAAATCTAGAACCAATTTATCCGACCACGGAGTGATGAATAGATTGATTAGCTCGGATGGGGATTGACCGCTCGACCATGCTGATGGAAATAGCACCTCTTACCGTTGCACTACGTTTACTTCTAAAACAGATAAACCGTGGAATGAATACGTTGGCACAATAAAGCTCTGAGGCAGAAAAAATTGGACCGCAAACAAGCTGAGATCACAGAGTGTCGATAATTATTGAACAGCAGATCGGTTAGATACAGCGCACCTGGGACTTAAAGTTTGACCGGCATGGGTAACAATCTTTACCTTGTCATGTCGTTGTCATAGTAAACCCAAGTTTTTTTTCGTTTTTTTATTTCCATAAAAATCGATTTTTCTCAGATGGCCGACATTGAAACGCTGAAAACGCTGACCGCTGAACAACGTGAAGCTCTGGTGAACATCATACGTAAAAGTTCGATATGTAATATTGAGCTCTATTTTATTTTTTATTTTTGTATTCCATCAAAAATGGCTTTGAAATAAGCCCAATTCAGTGGATCATCCGTTGAACCATATTCAACAAGCATTGGGAGCACCACATGTGCTGCACGCACAGAACGCTGGTTTGCTGCAGAATAGTATCAGTCAGTTCTCTCTGAAATTTTTTTAAATTTTGTTTGGTTTTTTGTAAAACTTTGAATTTACCAGAATTATTTTCACAAGTGACCTGCTTCAGATCCTTTATCAAACACAATTATGGCGTCAAATCTTGCGGATTTCACTCTGTCACACTACGGAACGGTGAACCAGCTGATTCGGCATTGATAATCAATATTTTGTATCCTTATTGATTTTTTGTTTAGAATCCTATGGCATCTATGTCAATGGTGCCTAAGAGAGCGACTGGCAAGCGTCGTTCGGGCAATGCTCACGGTGGAGCGTGGATTTCTTGAATTGCTATGAAAAAATTTGATCAAAAAGTGAAAGTTTCCTGTATATGGTACGTTTTCCAGCAATTTCTCAAATTTCGGGGAAAAAGTTTTCCGATTAAGTGAACAGTCTCAACATTTCAGGATATCGTCCTACTGAATCGTCCTGTGAAGTTGTTTACTCTATTGAAATGAATATTTGATTCAAAGCACATTTTTGGACATCAAAGGCATCATCGTTGTAAAAACTGCTCTGAAATATCAGATTACCCACCTTTTTCCTTAAACCAAGAAAATATTACGCAGGATTATCCGGTTTGCCATTGGGTAATGTAATTAAGTAGGATCGAGCCGGTATCAGCGGTTTAATGGGCAGTAATTGTTACCAGATGGCTACAGAGGGAAAATAATAAGACAGAGGGAAAGCAGATAATAAAGTTTGCTATAACTTCAAATAAAAAGAATCTAACCCAGAAGAAAACTTGTATTCTGAGCTATTTTCGAGAGAAAAAAGTCGTTTGCATTCGACTCCCAAGCTAGTTAAGTTAACCGCCGCTAGTTGACTAATTACTCACGGATTATGACAGAAAAATATTTTCAAAAAAAAAAACTAATAAATTCTGGGTGCTCTACATCATTAAGCGAACAAATTGTGTAGTTAAGGCCCCAAAATTTTCTAACCCTACTTCGTTCGATGATTTCAGCTTGACAAGAACCTCCGGTATCCTCTTAGGTATCTAGATACCATAATCTCCAGGGCCCAAATTCAAGAACGATCCAGCGGTCTCCGAAACCGCGGCGCAGCCAGAGCCAGACGGCAGAGTCGATAAGAGATTGCGTTTAACATAGGAAGTTTAGGATAAGTAGAGAAAGGTGCGCGCCGTTCACAGGCTATCTCATGGTTTATCGAGGGTTATCAATGATGAATGTGGGCCCAGGAGTAGATGAGTAGATGGAGAAGTGATAATATAACATCATTTGACCACTACGGCGGAACGTATTGAGAACGATTGTCGAAGAAAATTTGGAACTGCACAACTATTGATTCAAAATTTCTCAGTGATAGTTCTTATCAGATGAAATCAATGAAAATAATTAGTAGAATTATCAGTCAACCTCACTTCCTTCAGTTCTCCAGTTGCTAACTGGTGAGTTGTCGTAATAGAATGGGATATCCCACCACCAAGGCTAAGCTATCGATCTTTGATCAAGATCAGACGAACCTTCTAGAACTTGGGGAGACAAAAAACATTTCAGAAGCAATCAAAGAAGCACTTTCCATATAATCAGACTAAACCGTAAAGATAGAAACATAAGAGATGGAGGAAGCATCCGAGAATGATGGTACAGAAGGCAAAGGCGGAAAAAGTATCATAATAAGTGAAGCAGATATGTCCATAATTCCACCAGAAAGAGACGTGGAACAGATAAAACAGAATGAGCAGAATGAAGAGAAAAGCACTAAAGAGAAAGGAGCGGACAAAGCAGAGGCAAATCCCGAAGGGAAATCTGTCCCTGATGGGGAAAAGCGTCCAACTAGGGTGTCCGAGCAGGCGGATGATAAGGACGACGACGAGGTGGTCAAGACGGCAGTCGATGAACAAACCCCCCTGAACGGTGGCGGTGCGGACGGCGACGGCGGTTCGAAATCCGATAAATCGAAGCAGAAGTCACTGGTGGAGACGGCAATCGCGGAAGAAGACCAAAATAAAGGTATGAATACCTTTTACCTAACCGTTAACCTTAACCTTACCCCAAGCAATTTTCCAGTACCCCATTGTTCCAGAGCAGGGTCAAAACGAGGCAGCAGAAGCCGCTCCAAAGGAGAAAACAGAACGGGCAAAACAGGTGCGTTTTCTACATATGTTGCTACCGCGTCGGCAATAATATGACTCATCTTTTCATAGTAAAATAAATTTCCATCCTGTTCGGTGATCATGTTTGGTGCAGTGGTAGCAGGCGCTACTGTCACCTACCCATTCGAGCGGACTATCCCGCCCCGGGCTAACCAAGCCTTCCGTTCCTCCGGGGTGGAGTAATTTGGAACCAGACTTATCTTTGAAGGTACAGACACTGGTCGACCCTTGGATGCCATTGTATGGGCCGAATACGCATTCAACATGCCCCTACGATTCTGAGTGGAACACAAATGCACAGCGCGACCTTGAGAGACTAATCAGCGCCGACCCCTTTACCTTTTATTGAGTTACATGAATCACATTCTTCACCTTATCTTTTCCTTCAATGATCCTTCTTTCCTGAAATTTTGCTTCTTTTAGTGCGCACTGGACTTCTGTGCGTTGGTGATGATCGCCATCATGGTTGCAACGTGTGGTGTTAGCATATCAATGCTGATTGCTGCTACACGAAGACCGTTTATGGAAGATCTGGAAATTATAAGAAGTTCTGATACCCGGTCGCCGGCATCTTCGACGCCGACGACCTAGAGCGTTTCTCTAGGTAGGTAATCCATGGTTCTGCACCCTAAGTAGACTTCAACCATCCATTTAGGCTGTGAAAAAAATTGCAATGGATATATTATCTATAACAAGAAACAAGTCTGTGGATTTAATAAATTAATTGTACCAAATATTTAGTGTTGTCAAAGAGAAATTGTAAATCAGAGAAGTCTCGATCCGATGCTCTTGAAAAACCAGCTGTATATTCGTTGTTCTCGAACACCAGCATGTCTGAGTCGTTTTCGACTTCGAACTTTGGCTACTAAACCGTATTTAAAGAAGAGTGGATCTATTATAATTATGCAGTACCAATGAAAGTTTCACACAAGGAGACTTGAATCAGCCAAACCCTGGTTTACAGATCAGCCATCATTGGAAAGGACTCATCTAAATCTAAGCTCTAAAACGTCATCTGAACCCGACGCCTGAGGCACATTCTTAGCGCGATAGGCTGACTAAAAATCATTCGCCGTTTTTTATGGAGAACGTTGTTATAAGAAAGTCGAGCGGCCCTCCTAGTTTCGCTGGTGATAAGCTTGCTAATCATTTGTAGACATGTGCCTGTGCCTAGCATTGCGTACCATTCTCTGATAAGGTTTTCCACGGCATTTTTGTCGTGCCGCTTCTCTTTTCAGAATTTTGCATTTCCCTTATAAGGGGCGAACGTCAGTTCTGCACCCTTGTTCTTCTTTCGTTTTATCTTCTCCTATCTTTTTTTCTACGTCAACGCTCTCTGTTGAACTTACAGCATGGATATGTACTACTACAGAAGTCGGTCCAGTTCACGCTCAACACCGTCACCGGCACGAGAGCATGACATGATGATAAGGATGGCTACAGGTACGGATACCTATTTATCTACTCTGTGTTTTTATTTGTTTGTTTATTTATTTACTTATTTATTTAATTGTAAACCTTACAATCCGAATGTTCTTTTTCGCCTTGGTTCAATTAAACCTCATCCAATCCAAACGAAATCAGAGAATATCCAACAACAAATAACACTGAGTGCAACTGAAATTTAAAAAAAGGAATTGTCCGCAGAATATGTCGACAAGCGCAATAACAAAAGGAGGTTCTGTGATAACATGAGCTCATGAGTTGATTCCGATTGTTCTTTCTTGTCTAATTAATTAAACCCTTCAGGCAATTCAAATGAGATCAGAGTATGCTCAACTAGAGTTTTTACTGAGTGCCAGTCAAACACAAAAAAGTGAAATTATAAGTTGAAGATGGCGAAATGTGAAACAATAAAAGGAAGTCCTGTGATTTCTGTGATAATATGAGCTCTGGAGTTAATTTAAAATTACGGTGTGTTAACGAGTCGCGTGGCTGTCGCTGAAAAAAACTCGAACATTGTAGGTAATTGCGTTTCAGTGGAACGTGTGAAGAATTTATGACGGCAGCACTAATTATGAACCGCTGAATAAGCAAATAGTTCAGCCGAAGACGTTCGTGAATGATGTCAGACTTGAGATATCGTCTGGACAAAAAACTATATCACTGGACGTTCTCCGAAACGACACAACAAAGCGACGTCTTCGAGAAAAACGTCTGCTTTTCATCGAGCTAACTAAATTTGAGACGTGATTTATAAGAGTTGTGAGAGGAAGTGGAGAAATGTCGTCTTTCTCTCCAATCACCAACCATCTCTAGCTGATAATTGCTCTATATAAGCTGAGCGGCAATATTTCCGTCTTCATTCGGAGAAGCTCCATCAGGCCAACAGGGTGGTCTGGACCTCCAGGAGTGATTTCTGGCTTATGCTCATCCGTTCACAACCTTCTCTTTTTATTGTCGCCCTTCTCGTTTTGTTTTCTTCATTCTCTGTCTTTGTTCCCGGCAACCCTATTTCATGGGATTTGGTCAACCAAATTTCGTTCAGTGGGCGAGAAAGTGTTCAAGTCCTGTAACGTGATGTTTGAAAAGGAATTTTTCATCTATTTGTTCATAATTTTTTATTTATTCTCTCCGCTGCTCTTCTTTTGCTTCTGCCACTGCAAACGGATTCTCTTCACCTTCTGTAACTTCTATTTTCATAAAAATGGCAGACATTGTTCGTACGTAGATTGAATAACTAATAAAAAATAAAGCAAAGTGATCGCCGCTGATCAGTCCTCCCAGGACGCGCCACGCATTTTCCTTCCGTTCAGAATCGTAGAGGCACGGCGAATGCATATTTGTAGTGTTTAATGACCTGTCGTGGCCACCCTTGATCAAGGCAGTGCCTTAACTTTTCTAGGCAAGACTAGTACCAATTTACCCAATCTCAGAGGTTTGGAAGGTCAGTCCACGTGAGAGTCGATCACTTGACCGTGGAGGTGTCAGTAGCTCCTACTACCGTTGCGGCGCACGCACCCTTAATAAAAATAAATAACGATGGATATAAGAAGATGTTCTCAGGGCAGCTAAACTATGACTGCTGTTTTTTGGGTCGAATTTATTCTAAGTCATTGATTTTTGGATTACGAGTCAAATGCTATGAAGCTGAAGGTCATTTTGATAAAACGATTTGAACGATGAAAAACTGCTTAACATGGGATGATGGAACTTCCCTGGAATTCACCATGAAAAGCTTTCTCAAGCATTGTGAACGTATTGAAACCTTTTTCCCAGTATCTACAAAAATATGTCGCTTATAATCGAACTTTCTCGATGTATATCCTTTTATGTTCGTCTCTTCCATCCTTTTTCAAATATTTTTTCGAATCTCGCTGTGATTGTTCTCTGCATTCAACGGCCTTGGTTTTTGTTTTATAATTGACGTCAAGAGATGCATATGGAAGCTTAAAAAACAGAAAGGCTTAAAAAACTGCAAAATTAAGCGTGTAATCAGCTGATAAAAAATGATAGTGAGAAAAAGTTAAAAATCTGCTGCCTCTCCATCACTCTTTCTGGAGTACGTGCTTATGGTGCAAAGCCTGCCGATCACTTCCTTCTCGCCGCTTTTTGCTAAATATCTATCTCTTGCCATTCTAATGAGCTCACATCTTCCTCCCTCTAGCGAGGAAACGAAAGAGTGAACTTGAGCTAAAAAGCTTTTGTCTCAGTCTATCACTGAATTGCAAGAATGGCTCAACGGTTCAAATTCTCTTCCAAAGTAAAGCTGAATTTTTGTTGAATCGAAAAAGACGAAGTCGTCGAAGTTTTCGAAGATTTTACGTTTTTTACGTCTTGAACAGCAGTAGTCCTCTTTGAGAAGAATCTGCGGTATGTAGGTTATCTTCTGAACGTTGGCTGCCTGCCTGCACTTTAGTGCATTTTTGAAATGGAATCGGTCTGGAGAGAAACGGGCCGCTTGTCATTCCTTTGAACCGACAACTGGCGAATGAAGTGTACGACTTGGCGTTTTTTTGTGGGTTTCATTTCAGTGATGGGGTACGGTAGCAAGGTGAATACGATAGTAGAGAGGATCTATACTTCTCAGAGGAAAAACTTACACATTTCTGATCTATTAGCCCAGTGGACTTGTCGCTTATGTTCTATTAGTTTCAATGTTTCGAATACCCACGTTTTTCTTTTTTTATTTTCCACAGAATGTTTTCAAATTCGTTTCCTTTTTCCCTGAAATGGTATTTGCCTTGATCATAAACTACGTTCGATTCTATGCCCTCAGTCGCTCGCTTGGAAGGTTCAAAGGAAAAATCGGCTGATGTTTGGATTCGAGGTGAGAAATTGGTGTTGTGCCTCGGGCAGGTATTCCTAGCCTGTAACGTTTGTGCGAACTTTTGAAATTAGCCCATACTTTACCCAGATCAAATCTCGACCATACCAGATATCCGTCTGTCTTTTTCCTCACGTTATCTCACCTGCTCTCATTCATTTTTCATCATCGGTTCTACTTTCCATTCGTAAACATGCTTAAACAAACGTGCGCCGCCAGCAGCACTTGTGCAACAACCACGAGGAAGGGCGGGACTTCATACCCTCAGGGCTCGACTTCGGTGCCAAAGGATCCGTAGACGCACATTGTTGTTGATTAACATCTCATTGCTCAATCAAGGTCGGTGGTGATCGGTGGTGGTGAACGACAACGAGCAAAATGCACAATCGCAGCTGGTTTTGGATGCATTGTGAGTTTTCGATCTACTATGTTTTACTGATCCCTCAACGTCTGTCCATACTCGGCAGCAAAGCAGCACTGCAAGGTGACTCTATTCTGCGACATGCTGCTCTTTCTCTTGAGTGCTGCGAATTAGCGCGTCTGTACGGCAGAATGTAAGTGCCTGCTGCTATTCCGCGTCTTCTGCGTCTATCCCCTATACTCTAACATTATCGCGCTGCTTTGCCGAGGAGTATGAACGGACCCTCACGCTTTAGGAGGCTCACTTATCCGAATCAGCTCGCATTACCTGCTACTAGAAGTGTGCTCTGCATCCACTAACCCTGATCAGCCCTCGAAGTCGGGGTCTTCATCCGGCTTACACCCTTATCTACTAACGTTATGGTGTGCTTAGCCTTTTTTTATCAAATTTTCAGTGGTAACAAGCTCTCAGCAATTGTTCTAACCAATTATCTAAGTATCTGTTTGTCATCTATTACTTTTTCATCTATTTGAAGAAACTGAGGAGAAGTTCGACAAATTATCATGCGGGTTCTTGTGCACTTCAGTTTGTCCAACAACCGATTTTGTTGATAAAATCCATATCTCAAGACGGTGGAACTAGTGGAAAATGGAGTCTAAAAGCCACTGAAAAGTCGGTCGTCAAAGTGGGAAATCCTATGTAATTCATTAAGTGCAGAAAGATGAAAAGAGGTTTTGTTTCAGAAAGTAGCACTCCTTCTATGGATAACTGAGAGTTTAAGCTAATTCCAGAGTTCTTCCTCGCTTCTAATTGAACAGTCGTCAAGAACAAAACGGCTATCACAACATAGCAAAGGTGTAAAGAAAAATAATTAAATCGCCAAGTACAAAACCTGAATAAATTCTATATTCACAATGTTGCTCTTTGTTCTGTACCTAGGATTGACAAAAGGTTGGCGAATCCCTTATTTCGCCAAGAATTTGGCGGAATAGCCCTTCTCCAAGCTTGAGACAGTAGAAACTACAGCAGCCGGCTCTTACCCTGCTGATGTTCATGGACTCTAGGAGGGCTATGTAGCATCCACATCTCATTCCCGGTGACGACCGAGTCTAACCAGTGAAAATGGTGAGAGCGCTATAGATTGGAAAAATACTCCGAGTAAGACTGTCGTTAAACCTTTGCATGTCGCTGAGAAATAGTGATACATCAGCTTGTAACTGAGGTGGATATATACGGCTTTACCGCGGCTTACGTTTCGTCTCAACGGTCTTCGTCATAGTTCAAACTTGAGTAATTAAACCACAGTTAACGATTTAGTTTTCCGCATATTCGTCTGTTCGGCCAATTCCAGTCGAAACAGAACTGCTGAGTTTGCTATTAAACCTTAAGGTCAAACGGTAGTAGAACAACCGCAGCTCCCACTTAAAGCCTGCGCAAACTCAAGCCGTAATAAAGCTGGGTATATCAACCTTGGTTACCATATAAAGTATCACTGGTTTGGAAGTACGTGCTTCAGCTCGTTAGCCATAACCATAACAGTTTGGTGTTAAATCCTACGAGATCCGACTTATGTCCAGGTAAAACTCGGCTCATGTAATTCACCAAGGACGGTATATTGACTAGTAGAGCTAGTCGCCGCTGAATGGCGGATTAATTGGATTATCGAAATCTCCCGAAAATCGTGTCCGTTCATCTCTTTTTCAAAACCTTCTCATGAAACAGGGACAGCAGCTGGATGGTAGCACTTCAAACAGCTCGACAGCTGAGAAAAATCCCACAAACTGTGTGGAGCAGTTGAGGTTGGGATGGCAAACGTAACGAAAACACAGATTTCGTTTTCACTATACCGTGAAACGGCCATTATTTTTGTACCAACCTAATAAGTGATCCGCTTGGATGGCAGACAGCAGGGGATGCGTTTCCAATTTCCTTTGTCGAATGCAGTGCAATAGTGATACTTCAACTGTTGACCATTTTTGGTATGTACAGCTTTATCACGGGTTTAGTTTTGGCTCATACGCCTTTGTCAGTACTGGAAGAATTAAGATGAATTCGAGGAGCCGTTCGTTCAAAGACCATTTCAATAAGCAGTGCATCATCAAAAAATGTAAGAGAAGTAAGTGGAAGCATTGTACCAGAAAAGAATCATCCTGTGCTTTGCAGGACTTGTTAACCGCTCGTGATATCATCTCCTCATCCCCATTGCTTTCTTTCTAATACAATATAAGCATACCACGTCCACATTAGCCTACGTAGTTGGGTATATTACCTGCTCTTGCGCTCCGCCTCTCTTCCCTACCAATATTCTGAAGGTCCGCGCTGTCTTAAAATGGTCCTTGACGGATAGACCTTCAGAATCAACTTGACTCTTCCAGGCTCTAGCAGAGGGTGGCATAGAAGCGTAAACCTTAATGATGCTCTGTATATTAAGCTTAGCTAGGAGCTGAAGTGACATCATTATGTTGTATTCAACGTTATGCCGAGGTTCGCTAGCAGTCGTACTTGAAATACATATTTACATAGAAATACATAACTATTTCTAATCTTCCTCACGCGCAATTCTAAACGTAAACTTTTCTCAGGCTTGCTGTACATAGAAATGATCGTCTCGACTTCCTCTTTTCAGATATGGTATCATTTTTCGGTATTAAACAGTCACGTATATCTTACAATACAATTCTCAGATGTAACATAATTGAAAATACCCACGGGGTGTAGCTAGCGAGGACGGTCTAACGACGTTGACCTTGTGTGGTCGTCGCTTTGATGAGGTCAAAGAACACACACGCAAATCCAAAATTTCATAATTCCGCTACACTCTCTTTACCGTTGGATAGATCACGTCTTCTGGTCCCAGATTCATGAACGGACGAGCGGCCTCCGAAACCGCGGCGCAGCCAGAACCAGAGTCGATGAGAGATTGCTTTTAACATAGGAAGTTTAGGATAAGCAGACAAAGGTGCGCGCCGTTCTCTGGGTTTATTGGGGGTTTACCAGTGATGAATCTGGTGCCTGATTACGGCCACGTGCTTTTCATTCAATACTAACAAATCTGAAATGAGCTATGACGAGTGAACGGCAAAAACGAATCTGGATCGTTTAAATCGCGTTTTGGCGAAAAATACCGACGGTACTCTATTCCGATGGCGCCGCACCACCAAAAGTATCACCTACGCCCACTCGAGTGAAAGAGTCAGTCGAGACGTTCGGATAAGCACTTTAGAAGGTTCCTTTGTCCACGGGAAGTGTTTTCTCTTCAATTGTTACCTGCTTAGCTTAGCCATCGCCTAGATCTGTCTGTCATTGCTGTAGCATTGCAAAACACACAGCGAGTGACAGCTGCGGTTGTCCTACAACTGTTTTCAGAGTTTGACTAGAGGTTTTACCAGCAAAGTCAACACCTCTGTTACGAAGGGACTTCGTCTAATAGACGAACATTCCAAATTCTAAATCATGCCCATGAATAATGGGTAAGGAATGGTGCAGGTGCATTGTGCCTAAGAGGCACGTCATGCAGACCTAAGAATTGAAGTAATATTAAACCCTGTACTGTTTTTGTTGCAAAGCAACCAGCCGGCGCGGTTGAAAAACCATACAGAGCTCCATTCGCTTTTGGCATAACATTATTACCTGCCTAATACTAAGTTATACGTCTTGGTGCAAAATTGTAAGTTCATCCTGCAATTTCCCCAGGACGACACGGATACCCTATTTTTGAGATACAGTAATGTTACTATGATTTTCCTCTCTATCAAAAACCTACATACAAAAATTCGACGCACGGTGCGTTTCCATGGCAAGAAGAATTTATATTTTGAAAATAAGGATAGAGATTGGTGCAAAATCATCAGTTCACCGTAATAAATATCTGACCAATGTGAAAAATATCAACAAGCAAGCTAAATTTAATACTTCGTTACCTTTGTTATGAACTACATCAAAGACTATCTGGCATACTTCGAATAAGGTTGTCAAGAACAATCCGCAGTGGCTAATAGCCCACTCTCGGAGGACTTTTCGTCGTCTTCGTTGGTCATTTTCCTTCCGAAGTTATACAATAGCGTAAGAAAACCTTCTATCTTGGTATGATACACTTTTCCCATTCCACATTGTGCAAGCTTATGTTGGACAACAGTGGCATTCCATTCCCGTATCCTACTAATAAACAACTCTAGGGTCACGTCGCGATTGCCCGTTACCGTACTCCCAGTGACGTATTTCATCAGTTCCTCGCAGTATTTTGCGACATGCTTTATGTTCTTCATTCTATTTGTTATTGTAAATGTTTTATATATGTTTCCTACTGTTCATTAGTTCATTTGGCGACCTGCAGCCCGCTGAATGGCTGGTAACATCATATAGGGCGTGTGGTCGAATAATCGATTTTTGTCTGGTTAACCCTGTTTGCTTTCCTTCGGAGTAGGGTAAAGTGACATCAGTCCCGTCTGGGAAGGTGAAGATGCTGACGTGAACAGTGGCTTGCCTTCGTCAGCCATAGTATGGGCCAAGTACAATCCACGCCTCAATGATTGTAAATGAAGGTAAAATGAGTGGCACGTCTTCAGGTAGCTGATCAGTGCTGACCACCATACCTCTATCTTTTGCCTTTATACCACCAATTCCATGATAGTTCCAGGCTCGTAATCGTCTGAGCAGGTCAACTAGCAAATATTCCTTGGTGTTCGGGCTAACCTTCGTCCGGACCTCCTCTTCTCTCTCCTAGTCATCTGTCTCAAGAATTCGTTCCATCGTCGTTTTTTTTTTGCGCTGATGTGTACTAACGACAACCGCGAACAGAGGTGTGCGGTGGTGAACAGCAGCGCCACGTTCGTTGATGTTTTGTTTGAGTTAGTTCAGGCACAGCAGCAGCAGAACGTCCGACTCGGATGCTGCCCGTCTCTCGGAGCGGCTCGAAGCGCCTGTCAAGTGCGTTCGTCAAAATAAAAACAATAAATCGACTGCTTAGAATAACTTTACAACAACGCGTGCCAGTCGTGTTAGATGGATGGCAGCTTCTCGGTTAAGATCAACAGCACCGATCTGTTCTCACGTTTGTTCCGTCTTCCCCTCGCTCTCCCTCCCTCTCCCTCTCCCTCTCTCTCTCTCTCTCTCTCTCTCTCTCTCTCTCTCTCTCGTACTCCTTCCCTCTCTTTTTATCTTCCCTCTGCGGAACTCTTCCCCATCAGCTGTGCCTTCTGGGTGGGTGACGGAGTGAGCAAACCGAGTGACTTACATGTGTTCTGCTACCCCTGTTCACGCTACGTCGGATTCCTCACATTCGACACGACGTCGAAGAGTAGAGGAAACCCTGGGAGGGGTTAGGGATTTCTCGTGAACCAGATTTGGAAGACAAACAACATCAAAACCGAGATCAAAGGGCACTGAACGGTGCAGATATGAGCAGGGGTGTGCGGAAATTTTTTTCAAAAAAGCGGAAGGCGGAAGACGGAACGGAAATGGCCAAAAATGGCCGGAAACCGGAATGCGGAACACGGAAGTCGGAAATAGTGCAAAAATCACTAAATTATTGGAAATTAGCCAAAACTCTACCACAAAAAATTTCATTTCCGTTTCTAAAGGTACTCATAGTCAGTAGAGTGCTCGCTTTGTTTCCACTAAAATGTGTCTATTATTTTGGTGAAGGTGTTCAACGTTTGGTGATAACCTCAAAGTAAACGGTGGAAATAAACGGTGGAAATTCATCTTTATAGACTTCATTATAAGCCCAAGACAAGTACATAGAGAAAGGTTGACTTTTTTGGCGTGATAGACAAGAATGCTGTCAAAACAGAATTAAAAGCCCAAAACGAGCATGCTATGGTGGAGAAACAGCAGTTTTTGCATGATTTTGGGAAGTGAGGCTTTTTTCAGATCGTTTACAATGAAACCAGCAGAAGTAAACAATCTCTCGCACTCGGACGATGTGCGATGTGGCAGGTGCCGACAAATACATACTTTATTGCAAGTTTTCTTAGGAGAGAGGTGGGGAGGGGTGCACTTCGCTGCATTGGTTTCATTCTACCAAAATTCGAATGGATCGCATCGACGTCAGCACAACAACTTCAGTCCCAATGTTGGTGTCACTAAATGCTTGTGGATTTGACTGAACCTAGCGGTAAACCTACGAATTTCCGAAAAGTCCAGCGTAAACCTCCGAATTTTCGGAAAAAAAAAGAGCAGTCAAAGAGCGGCTTCGCCGAATTTCCGAAAAGTCCAGCGTAAACCTCCGAACTTTCGGAAAATTTGCCTGGGCCTGGGCCCCGTGAGTACTACTCTGTCGAAGAGTCACTAAATGCTTGTGGATTTGACTGAACCTAGCGGTAAACCTACGAATTTCCGAAAAGTCCAGCGTAAACCTCCGAACTTTCGAAGAAAAATCCAGTCAAAACCTCCGAATTTTCGAAAAAAAAAAACAGAAAGAGCGGCGGCTTCGCCGCTCTTTGCCTGGGCCCCGTGAGTACTACTCTGTCGAAGAGTCACTAAATGCTTGTGGATTTGACTGAACCTAGCGGTAAACCTACGAATTTCCGAAAAGTCCAGCGTAAACCTCCGAATTTTCTTTTCGGAAAAAGAGTCACTAAATGCTTGTGGATTTGACAACCTAGCGGTAAACCTACGAATTTCCGAAAAGTCCAGCGTAAACCTCCGCCGCTCTTTTTGCCTGGGCCCCGTGAGTACTACTCTGTCGAAGAGTCACTAAATGCTTGTGGATTTGACTGAACCTAGCGGTAAACCTACGAATTTCCGAAAAGTCCAGCGTAAACCTCCGAATTTTCGAAAAAAAAACAGTCAAAGAGCGGCTTCGCCGCTCTTTGCCTGGGCCCCGTGAGTACTACTCTGTCGAAGAGCTTGTCCTAGCGGTAAACCTACGACTAAATGCTTGTGGATTTGACTGAACCTAGCGGTAAACCTACGAATTTCCGAAAAGTCCAGCGTAAACCTCCGAATTTTCGAAAAAAAAAACAGTCAAAGAGCGGCTTCGCCGCTCTTTGCCTGTGCCCCGTGAGTACTACTCTGTCGAAGAGTCACTAAATGCTTGTGGATTTGACTGAACCTAGCGGTAAACCTACGAATTTCCGAAAAGTCCAGCGTAAACCTCCGAACCTTTCGAATTTCCGAAAAGTCCAAAAAATTCAGTCAAAGAGCGGCTTCGCCGCTCTTTGCCTGGGCCCCGTGAGTACTACTCTGTCGAAGAGTCACTAAATGCTTGTGGATTTGACTGAACCTAGCGGTAAACCTACGAATTTCCGAAAAGTCCAGCGTAAACCTCCGAACTTTCGGAAAATCCAGTCAAAGAGCGGCTTCGCCGCTCTTTGCCTGGGCCCCGTGATTTGTACCTAGCTCTGTCGAAGAGTCACTAAATGCTTGTGAATTTGAAGAGTCTGAACCTAGCGGTAAACCTACGAATTTCCGAAAAGTCCAGCGTAAACCTCCGAATTTTCGAAAAATCCAGTCAAAGAGCGGCTTCGCCGCTCTTTGCCTGGGCCCCGTGAGTACTACTCTGTCGAAGAGTCACTAAATGCTTGTGGATTTGACTGAACCTAGCGGTAAACCTACGAATTTCCGAAAAGTCCAGCGTAAACCTCCGAACTTTCTTTGCCTGTGCCCCGTGAGTACTACTCTGTCGAAGAGTCACTAAATGCTTGTGGATTTGACTGAACCTAGCGGTAAACCTACGAATTTCCGAAAAGTCCAGCGTAAACCTCCGAATTTTCGCCAGTCGAAATTTGACTGAACCTAGCGGTAAACCTACGAATTTCCGAAAAGTCCAGCGTAAACCTCCGAATCGAAAAATCCAAAGAGCGGCTTCGCCGCTCTCTGTCGAAGAGTCCTAGCTTGTGGATTTGACTGAACCTAGCGGTAAACCTACGAATTTCCGAAAAGTCCAGCGTAAACCTCGAACTTTTCGAAAAATCGAGTCAAAGAATTCGCCGCTCTTTGCCTGGGCGTCGAAGAGTCTCGGTAAACGAATTTCCGAAAAGTCCAGCGTTCCGAATTTTCGAAAAAATCCTGGGCCCCGTGAGTACTACTCTGTCGAAGAGTCACTAAATGCTTGTGAATTTGACTGAACCTAGCGGTAAACCTACGAATTTCCGAAAAGTCCAGCGTAAACCTCCGAATTTTCGAAAAATCCAGTCAAAGAGCGGCTTCGCCGCTCTTTGCCTGGGCCCCGTGAGTACTACTCTGTCGAAGAGTCACTAAATGCTTGTGGATTTGACTGAACCTAGCGGTAAACCTACGAATTTCCGAAAAGTCCAGCGTAAACCTCCGAACTTTCGGAAAATCCAGTCAAAGAGCGGCTTCGCCGCTCTTTGCCTGGGTCCCCGTGAGTACTACTCTGTCGAAGAGTCACTAAATGCTTGTGGATTTGACTGAACCTAGCGGTAAACCTACGAATTTCCGAAAAGTCCAGCGTAAACCTCCGAATTTTCGAAAAAAAAAACGATTCCAGTCAAAGAGCGGCTTCGCCGCTCTTTGCCTGGGCCCCGTGAGTACTACTCTGTCGAAGAGTCACTAAATGCTTGTGGATTTGACTGAACCTAGCGGTAAACCTACGAATTTCCGAAAAGTCCAGTCCTCCGAGCGTAAACCTCCGAAGTACTACTCTGTCGAAGAGTCACTAAATGCTTGTGAATTTGACTGAACCTAGCGGTAAACCTACGAATTTCCGAAAAGTCCAGCGTAAACCTCCGAATTTTCGAAAAATCCAGTCAAAGAGCGGCTTCGCCGCTCTTTGCCTGGGCCCCGTGAGTACTACTCTGTCGAAGTTTTTTGTATTTTTTGATTTTTGGAGTGAAGGTCTTCGATTTCTCCTTCCGTTTCCGTGTTCCGCCTTAAAACAAAGCGGAACACTAAACGGAACGGAAGGGCCAAAAACGGCCGGAAACCGGAATTCGGAACACGGAAACGGAAGTTCCGCACACCCCTGGATATGAGTCATTTAAGGCTCGTTCATAGTCGTCAGCAAAGCAGCAGCGAAGCGAAGACATAGTGTTGCTCGCTAAGTCCAAGTTTGAATGGTCACATAAATGTGCAAGAGCTGAATTCTGTGCCAAATTCCTATTTATTTATCTATTTATTTATTTACATCTACATGTAATAGACGTGCTTTGAAAATGCATTAATTAAGAGAAACGAATTTCGTGTTTTCGCTGAGGGATCTAATCTTGCAATACGCAGATCTTGAAACGATGGCTTCAATTCCAGTGCCGCTCTTGATCACATCCCTGTATTCCCTTCAGAAAATATCGTCTACAGGTATACCTCGGTCTGTTTCTGCAGAAGTTTCCTAGCCTATGTACTCGCGAAACGGTATTCGCTTTCTAAAAATAATCCCAAAAAATCTCTATGTCACGATCTGTTTACAAAGTGTATTTGAAAGATGAATGAGTACTGCGAGATTATCAGCAGCTGATTTTAAAAAATCGTCTGCTGACTGATCACTTTCCGTCAGATCGTGTTGCGTTCTTTGGATCACTTTTTTGATTGATGATAGTGATCTCTTGATTGATGGGGAGTGTGCCTGACCTTTTGGTGCAAAGAATTGGCTCCAGTCTGCTTACGGTAGTGTGAAAGTGTTCCCGTTAAAAGAGAATTATGTCTCTGCCTCACTACTGCCTCGCTGTCGAGTATAAACAAGACTTGAGAGAGGTCGCCTACTATCTACGGAAACAGAGTTGGAGTACATAAATAGATTGTTGCACAAAACTGATGCAAACGGTAATAAGAGAACGACTGTTAATAGAAAGGACAAGGTGATTATTTTGCAGAGGAAATACCCTAAGGACGACTTATTACGTTAAGGTTTCATAGATCGGCACTGATAATTTTATTGTCCACAAAACCCAGCTTTTGCAAACTAGAACAATTCAAAAGGTACACCAGAACAGCAATACACCAAAAGGTTTTTGAGAGAAAGTTTTTCTTTCGAAAAGCTTTTGGTGTATTGCTTTTTGGTGAGCAATCGTACTCCAATTACTATTTCAAATGCGCGGTGAATTTCTTGAACATTGCTGCTGTCGTTCTTCCTCTTCTCTATTCTCCTCTTGTCCCTTTCTGCTCCTTTTCATGCTATTTCCTCTTCTATTCTAATAATAAGAAAGAGGCTGATTCCGCATAATTCTCTCCTCAGGAAGGACGTCTACAGATTCTTCACTCATCACTATTCTTTCTGAAAAGAAATACTAATAAGGAATAAAACGTCAAATGATCGCTAGAAGTGCAGCTGAACGTTTTGCGGTGCCTTAGAACACGGGGCTTTATCCGGCATTTAAAGAGCACGGCTAATTGAACAACAAATGTTTTGAAAAAGAATTAATTGGTAGCTGTGTATGACCTGGTGTTTACAACGACGCAAACACTAATTATCGTTTTCATTCGTTTGCAAAAAGTCTATCGTTGACACTACGATAATCTCAGGCTAATTGTTGCCTGCGAACCACTGAATTGAAAAGCAATTCAGGGGCGGAAAAAGAGAGTCCTATAGATGATCAGAAATCAGGGTAAAGAGTCAGAGATTCGGCTAATTTTGTTTGTTTTGTGAAATTCGTGAACAACGAAATCTTTTTGATCCTTACATGAAGTGCGTTTTGCTCTATGCAACCTCGTGACTAGAACAACTTAATTTATTCCACATTAATTTTGTTACCAATTGCCCAGAATGGCGCGCGTGGTACAGGGGTAAGAGGACCAACTGACACCCCCCTGGGTCGAGCGATTGATTTTGCCTAAGGACCATGCCCTCAATTCCTTCTTTTTCCTTCCGGGTTGGGTTAATTGGTACCAGACTTGTCTGGGGCAGAAAATGCACTGACATGGTACAGCGGCCGGCCCATGGTGGAGCCATTGTATAGGCTAAGTATGCGTTCACCATCATTCTGCGATTCTGAATCGAACACGAATGCACGGCGCGCCCTTAGGGGCTGGTCACCGCCGACACCTTTACCTTTTACGCTTTTCTCTATGCAACCTCTGAGTAGAATAGTTTAATTTGTTTGGTATTACTGTTGTTGCAAATTCCTCAGAAAGGAGTAATGAGAGCATTCTAGCAGTTTGTCGACGACTATTTTTGCCATATCACTTCTGAATTGTGAAATCTGCTCTCCATTTTAGAATGTAGAAGGAAAAGAAAAAAGAAGGCGAGGAACAAGGACGAGGAACGGGAACGAAAGTCATCTCGGTCAAAGCCGTAATGAACACCCGTGAGAAGGTGAACGATGTAAAACCACCCTTCAATGCAGTGCCCTCCTTAGAGGTTCGAAGAGCGCGATGATCCGGAAAGGGCAGATCCATTGTTTATTTGTCCTTCAGATGTATTTCGTAAAGGTATCATGACAAGAAGGAGTTTCTAGGGTACGACGTCTTCAGGGATTGAATTTCCATTATTCAACGAAATGAAAAATTCACCTCAAAAGTGGAGCGTTTCGAAAAGGGTGAACAACGGAAAATCAATAATTCATTCAGCCTTTCTTGACTCGGGCCTCGGCAATTATTAATTATTATTAATTCATATGTAATTCTTTTTTATGAAACGCAGGTGCCAAATAGCTATAGGAATCACTCATGTCGTCTGGTGCCTGAAACAAGTCCTTGGAACGATTGATCGTCGATAAACTGAACAAGAGTTGTGTTTCTAGTGAAGGATCTATGTAGGAATGCGTTGTTGTGAATTCCAAGTTTTATTCGTCATCATACAACTTCGTAGACAAATATGAAAACTATAAGCGGAACTTGACCGCAGGTAGCCCTCCCTAATCCCTCCGAGGGTTTCATCTAACCGTCGTTGTCGTGTCGAATGCGAGGAATCCGATGTAGCCTGAGCAGAGGTAACAGAACAGGTGTAAGTCACTCGGTGCTCTCACTCTCTCGCTCAACCAGAAGACACAGCTGATGGAGGACGAGTTCAGCAGAGGGAGAGAGCGGGATAGAAAGAGAGATCGACAGGACAAACGTGAGAACAGATCGGTGCTGTTGATCTTAACCGAGAAGCTGCCATCCATCTAACACAACTGGCACGCTTGTTGTTGTAAAGTTATTCTAAGCAGTCGATTTATTGTTTTTATTTTGACGAATGCACTTGACAGGCGCTTCGAGCCGCTCACAGAGACGGAAAGCACATCCGAGTCGAACGTGCTGCTGCTGCTGCTGTGCCTGAACTAACTCAAACAAAACATCAACGAACGTCGCACTGCTGTTCACCACCGAACACCTCTGGTCGCGGTTGTCGTTCGTACACATCAGCGCAAAAAAAAACGACGACGGAACGAATTCTTGAGATATGGGTAGTTTCCTAGGACTTGATCCGCTCCTTTCTCATCATCATATCATCTACAGAGAGGCATATCATATCTGCAGCCGACATTCGTTGCTTCGTTTTGTTGTGATCTGGTCGAATATGAATATGTTCAATCTTCCGAGAAGTAAGAAAGATGCGATGCACTTTCTGCAAGAAAAGCATGTGCTCCCGAAGGAGAAGTGCCGATTAGTGCATGATATCAAGCTGGCTACACAGGGTGGAAAATTTTGTTGGAGATGTAATCCGAATGTTAACAGCAGATAGAATGTTAGCGATACGATGTGGTATGATATGATGATGTGGGAGGAACGGATCAAGCTCTAGGAAAGTATCTATTATATGTAAATAAGTAAGAAAGAAGAGGTACGGACAGCGCTCCGCCCGTCTACCAAGGAAGATTTTTTCAATCAACTCGTTTCGGTTGCGGTGATTCCGACCCCAGAATGGTTACTGAAACTGTATGGGTGAGGTAAAAAGCCGAGCTAAAGATGTCGACTTCGATCAGTCACTTTGACCTTATGGGACGCGTCAGGCACTCGCCCTTCGTTCACAATCGCTAAGACGTGATGGATTTGTATCTGGTCATACATACTTACCTAGCGCGTCTACTAAAAAAGATTTGCTAATCGAACTGGGCGTTTCGATTTTTTACATCAGTAAAGTAGGTGAGAAATTTAAATACGTCTAAGAAATCGAATTCGAAGGGCATGAGACGAGAGATGCGCGACTAGTAGCTAGCTCCGATTGAACCATGGCGGTAATCCTCTAAATAAAAAAAATGGCAGCTGATTTTTAAACGATAAAAATGTCGTTGGAATGACGTGTTGGAGTAGCACATTAGCTAGTCCACATGTTCGGAGTGCTGAGGCGGGAAACGAGCCAACGTCATGTCATGAAACCTCGGAAATCGTTAAATAAGGCATGAAAATTGCACTCGGAATGAAAGATTAGGAGTTCAAGCGTGAAAGTTACGTAGCTACTTCTGTTACCAACTTGTTTAATAGCAAAAATTTTAAGAAACTAGTCTGATGGCCCGCAGCATAGCATGTAATAATCCAAGGAGCAAGAGCTGGGTAAGGTAGTGCTTGGGTTCTGAGGAATTAGCATGGTATAGCCATCGCATTTCGGTAGGTTTGTTTTGGTTATAGCCTCATGAATTTTTCCTAAAACCCAAAAAAAATAAATCGAGCATTGTCGTAACTTAACAAGCTATCCCAAGGAACCACTAGGCAAGCGAGGTACTTCAAAGGCAAGTATTTAGGGTTAGTTGTTACCCATCAATAATGTATGTACAGTACCGATCAAACAGATATGTATTTTTGACCTTGCATTTTTGAATACAAATAGTCGAAATCAAGATGAATCCCAGTCCAATTACTAGTATTAGTAGCTCTACTCAAAATTACATTGCTGGAAAATCTGGATTTTTTTCGAAAATTTTGAATGCGTTTTCATCCGCATTTTCACGGGATAATATACCGCGAGTCGCTGGACAAAAGATCAATCCAAGATGATTTTTCGATAAAGCATAATTAATTTCTTATGAAAGACTACAAATGGGTAGTTTATATCGCCAATAAACTATAGCTTTTTTGAGCGAAAATTTTCGTGGCTAAAAAACGGCAAAATTTTGAGATCTCGCTTCAAATAAAAATCTCTTCATCAGTAGAGGGTTGACGAAACTGCACCAAACTTGAGGCTTTTATTGAATAAGATTCGGTAGCTGATAATCCCTATTCCGAAATAATTGCTAGTGTAAGGCTTCTTGTGCGTTCGCCAATGCAAAAAAAATGATGAATCGACTGCTTAGAATAACATTACAACTGCTCGTGCCAGTCGTGTTAGATTGATAACAGCTTCTCGTTAAGATCAACAGCGCTGATCTGTTCTCACGTTGGTCCTGTCTCTCTCTCCTGCCCCTTCCTTCTGCTGAACTTTTTTCCATTAGCTGTTCCTTCTGGGTAAGCGTAAGGGCGAGATAGTACCAGTTCTGTTAACCCCGGTCGGGCTATACTCTTTCTGTTTGACAACACGATGAACTACAGGGTGGCCCAAAATTACATTCACAAATATTAATCGTCATAAGAACGGGCAGAAAGGACATCTGAGTCTAGAATTTTAGCATAGCATTACTAACCCAATTACGAATAAAACTGCACAATCGGATTTCGAAACGGCCTCCTTTAGGGAGGACGTAAGCCTTTAGACGACGCGGAAATGCATCAATCGTGGCACGCACTTAGTCCGCTGGCATTTCGTCCCATGCCTTCAGAAGGCTCACCGTCAGCGAGTCAAGCGAATCATGGCGTGTAGAGCAGGCCTTGTTCTCCAAGTAGGACCAAATAGAGAAGTTCAAAGGGTTGAGGTCAGGGCTGTAGGAATACCATTCTTTTGCGCTCATGAAGTAGGGAAGCTTGTTGCGGCACCACTCCTGCACGACCTTCGCTCTATGAACTGGTGTTGAATCTTGCTGGAAGATGAAGGACATGTCCTTGCCAGTTGAAGTGGTCCAAGGGATCAAAAACTTTTCCAGAAGGTCTTACATGTGAATTTTAGCCTCTATTTTTCTCCTTTTTCGACGAATAACGACGGCGACTTCTCAGAATAGGAGGCAGTTGCCCAAATTATGGCTGACTTCGGACCACCGCAACGTTCGTAGATCCTTCCCACTTCGTTGGGTTCAGCTACTGATTTGGCACGTACGCGGTCGTTTCGGTAGTTCAGCGCTGATTTTATAGTGGAATCTTTTTCGTCTGAAAAAATGATGTCCCGGTAGCGTGCCTCGCCTAGCCGTTTGATGAGTGCGCCCTCAGCGGATGAGCAGGTGCCATTGAGTAGTTAGTTATTGTTGGAACGCACTACTTGGTGTTTCAGTTAAGCATAAGCACAGCTAGCGCGAGAAGTTAAGTCAGTTCATTCCTGACCCGTAGGTCAAGAAAAATGGCAGGTCAAAGATGTGTGAACGCAATTTTGGGCCACCGTGTAATACCCTATGAAGAGGTATGTTGTATAAGTGTTCTTTTACATTCTGCTTCGTTTTGTTGATTGAGTAATCGTGAATAAAGAATAAAGAACCGAAAGGTCTTCTCAAGTCGGGTTGTGATTATAGTAGTCATTTCAGACCTATGAAGGCCCTGGATCGACATATACCCAGGGCGGGAATGCCAACAATTAAGGGTAATTAGTCGCCTGGGTTAGCGAAGGTCTCCCTTTAACGGTACCCACTCCCAAAAGCACTTCCTTCAGCTACAGTGCACCTGCACTCTAGAAAAAAGAGGATTGGAAACGAGTTCCTAAATGGATACCGAAAACCAAATGATACCAAACGCTTGAATATGAGTTGGGTAGGGTAACCAGCAGCCAAGTTCTATTGAGAGTATTCGTTTCTTACCCATGAAGACGCTGGGTTTACATACACCAAGGAAATACTTGTAGAACGCGGAATTGATCGCAATGGGTAGAAAGTGGACAACTATGAATAATTAGTCCTCTGGGTTAACGAGACATCAGCTCTTTGGTTTCCATCCAAGGGTAACATTCATAAAGAGTTTTTCTCCCACCTATTTCGCACGTGCACTTTAGAAAAAGAGAATTCCAAATGAATACCTAATTAAGTACCGAAATACCGAGCGATACCAAATGAATGAGCATGGGTTGGGAAGGGTATCCAGCAGTTTTGCTCTACCTTGGGGGTACATTTCGTACCTATGAAAGCACTGGGTTGGCATATACCCAATGGGAAGTATGTCAACAATGAAGGGTAATTAGTTGCCTGGGTTAACGAGAAAACGGCTCTTTAGTCTCGCTTTGAGGGTAACCACTCCAAAAGCACTTCCTTCAGCTACCTTGCACCTGCACTCTGGAAAAAGGAGAATTGCAAATGAATTCAATACAAGTACAAAAGTGAGAAGAACCCACGCGTGATTGATTTTCCTTTTATTATAGAACGCTCACCATTTCTTGTCGAGAAACTAGCAATCAGCCGGAACCCTCTATTTGAAACGTTGAAATTGTTACAATAGTGTTTTTTTTTCAAAACTTCTTCTATTAATTGATAAGGAGCTCGATTTCTGAGCTTCTTTGCTTTTTCCTCTCCTACACTTTTTTTATCTAGGCCGATATGCACATAGCGGAACGGATTTTACGGATGAGAAATTCTCTTTTTTCGAGAATAATTTAGTGATAATTTATGTAGATCTTTGCTTGCTGTTGAGGAAGTGAAATCCGCCATCGTTGGAGGAGGTTTTCCTGAGTAGTTGCTAATGAGAGAATAGGGAAATAACCTGAAAATTCGACTTGTATTACCGATGGAATTACCGTTTTTGATCGAAATTATCAATAATATACATAAAATATCGAAATTATCGCGAAAATAATGTAATATAAATTATCGAGAAATTGTTGTAGGACTCCGATCCGCTCACCTCTGTAGAATCTTCCTTTTCATGCGGACTTTTTCAAAGATCAAATAGATATGTTCTCTGGGAGTTTTTGGTTTGTCTCTACGTGCATAAATGCTGGGAAAAGTGAAGTAGAGGTAATTTTCGTGTGAAAGTGAAATAAAGTTCGAAAAGTCTTCCAAAATCAATCCTTATCGAGAAGCAGCTGGAAAACGTCGACCTTTCCTGAATTCTCTGAAATGAAAAATTAGTCAAATAAGTGAATTTTGTCACAGCCTTCCACCGAATTCCCTCCCTTTCAGTTTGAACTTGAGTTTTGACCTATTCATTGTTTAACTTCATCTGTTTCATTAATATCTGTGAGCAAAGGAGAGCGTTTGCTAGAAACAAAGCCCTGGTCTTTGAGCTCTTCCCGGCCTTAGGAAAATGGAATTTGGTCGCTGAACATCTTCACATAAATCTCCTTGCTGTCATGGAAAATGTACAAAACTTATCTGAGGAATGAATGAGCACCGCGAGATGACCGACAGCTGATTTTGACTGATCACCTCATGTTCTATTCTTTTATCCACGACGATTGATGAAGGTCGAGAGGGGCCGGCGACCTCTTGGTATATCTAATCGAATCTGATTACGGTAACTTAAAACCACAAACTTTTTACATGTTCCGTCATATCTAGAACAAGCGCTTGATGACCACCAATCTTCTTCCACTTCTCCCTGTTCTAATCCGCGTCGAACTCGTTCTCCTTCTCTTTCTTTTTCCCTTTTTCTTTCTCTTTCTCCTTCTCCTTCTCCTCCTCCTTCAAGTTCACCTTCTCCCTCTCTCTCTACCTTTCCTCCTCTTCCTCTGCTTCTCCATCTTTTTTCTGCTTTTCCTGTCCCTTGTCATTTCCATCCCCTCGTCTAGATCGCCATTCTTCTCCCACACCTTATACTTCTCCTTTTTTTTCTACATTTCCTTCTCCTTGTTCACGTCATGCTCAATGACGCGGTCGATCGTACCTAACCTTCCTTGAAATCATAGCACACTCACCGGAGAGTTCGATATGAACAAACAAAAATTAATTACTTAATTGAATGTACAATTCTCTGTGGTATTGCGGTCTTTTTACGTACTTTTTACGAATATAATTGTCTACGTTAGACGTTTTGCGTTCAATGCTGCCGTCTGTTTGAGCTTCGGATCAAACCTTATCGAACAATAGGTGTCCCTTATAAAAAACCATTAATTACGAATTATTAAAATGCCACCTCGAGGCATAATTATTGTGAGATCACGAGACTTCTTCCCGACGTGAGAAAATCTCTGTCACCTGCGGCTCAAAGATAGCCATTAACCTGAGATTATTGTCGTGTGACCGACAAATTTTTATTACAGAAATAAAAACGATAATTAGTGTTTGTGCGGGTGTAAACAGCAGATCATCTACAACTTGTAATTGAGTCTTTTTCGAAGGCTTCCCTCAATTGGGTATTGTCCCGCTAATTGTTCATTAGATCGAACCAAAGGCATCGCAAAACGTTCAACTGCCCTTTGGGACAATTCACTGTTAATAATAAAATAATAATATAATAAATGTATATAATCAGGTCTAAAAAGAGATTGTGATGAGACGGAAGCTCATCGATGAGGGCTTCGATACCGTGTCCTACTGAATTTATTGAATCTTGAAGTTGTTGTTTGAAAAACAGAGGAAAAAGGAGCAGAAGAATGTTGTTTTCGGGGACCCACAGAGGACATTAGTGGGTGGAGTTCCATCGAATTTCCGAAAGGAAGTGACCATTGTGCCGGACAAGACGTTTCATTGATACTGCTGTCCTTGGAGATTTGTTTCGCGATATAATCGGCTTGCCCTTTCTAATAGCACTCCACCAATCGTTACCATTTCCAATGCCTTTGTGAAATGAGCTATTAAAACATTTCAGTGTCATTTATGTTCTTTTTCTGTGCACACGTCTGGTACTATGGAATTTCCAGGCTTCAAGGTTCCATAAAATTTGGAGCAACCTGTGTACCCCGCTTCTAAGAGATCCTGCGATCTCGTTGGACTGCTTTTTCTCGTGTTCCTTCTTTGATGTAGACGACAATTACTTTTTTCGTTCACATTCAAGAATAGAATAAATCCAATAATTGAATCAATTTAGAATAATTACCCCTGAAGTAATCGTGAACTGAGAGCAACCATTGCAGTTATATTAAACTTTAATTCCCGCGTTTTTCACCACCCCCCCCCCGCAAGTCCTTGTATAAGTTAAACATTCACTACGCCTCTACGATTTTGAATGGAAGACGAATGCGTGGCGCGTGCTTCGGCAATTGATCATTCTGGCGGTTTTATCCTTACCTCTATGTATGTATACTATATTAGGGAAAGTGATAAAATAATATGATCTTAATATTTCGAGAGAATATAAGAATAAGGAGATCTTTTGACGCAGAGTTGTTAAGGAGAGAGTGAAGTTTCCATTTAAGCGGAAAAATGAAGATTTCTGTAACGCATTCCATGGGGAAATCTTGAACGAGTCACATCACCTTCCGCACTTTAACCGAAATGTTTTTGATTCTCTCAGGCGCGGAACTAAGTTATATTATCACTCACTCTTCTGACGTTTTGTTCTCCTTCGATGAAAGGACCCATAGATTACTCGTCCGCGGTAGGAGGTCTCGCATCAGCAGTAATTAGTGGTAAATTAGACTCGATTTTTGAGAAGAACCACTTGAGAAGTGATGGTATTATATATAAGCCCATACCGTGCGACATTTCAACTGTTCATCTCCTTCCATCGCCGTTTTTTCTCGTTCTAGATATCAGTTCATATTACGTAGATTTTCCTACCTAAGTTTCCACTTACGGTTTCAAAGTCAGCCAAATATTTCAACCCCGGTGATCACTGCTATGCTACGTTTCCCTCGTCTCTCCCTCATGTTTGATCACTACTGTGCTGCGTTGCTGCCGAGTATGAATGGACCTTTAAGAACTCTTTTTACGATGGTTGTTCACATATAAAAATAATAAATCATAATAGAACTCTCCTAGAAGGTACAAGCATGGTAGAGAGGCCCTGGGGAGCTGTACTTTTGGAATTTGCTTCTACCCTGCTGAGGCTGACAAATAGTAAGTCAGGCCGGCTAAAAGTCGGAACTTCCAGTGGGTAATGAAGGTCGCCAAAGAGGGTATTCGGTGCGCAATCTCCTGTCAGAATGGCCCACGGAAACTCTGTTTTTCTTATCATCGTGATAGGCTGATATGGATCCCAGTTTCTAGACAGAAAGAAAACTTGTGGCGCAATCTCCCATTAGGCCGATCCACGGGAGCCGACGATCGTTCGGTGTGATGGTTTGACACGAAATCTAATAATGGGCGGCTAATTTTTGTGCTAGATCGACCGCACCTTGTCAGGCAGCAGGTTGAGCTGTGACCAGAACATCAGCACCAGCCACCAGAACGAAACCCGACGAGATGGCGGTGTCAGACACTCGACTCGATGGCAGAAGGAGACAGCGACCGGGGCTGTCGAGACCCAGCGCCGGCCACCCGGCTGCGGTTCGAGGGACGCAGAGGCGGCCGGCGACGACGACGACGACGGGTCGATCGGGTTGGCAGACTGCCAGCCCGACCAGACCCCCCCCCCGCACCCCCGGGGACGATCTGCCGCCCCCGGGTCATCCCGGTGTGGTCCTGTTCCCAGCGGCTCCAACAGCACCCCACTAAATTCGTTCTGCCACCGTTCGATTACTCACGGCACCCGTTCACCACCATTTTTTCCCGCATCCACACCCCGATATACTAATGACATCATAATCCCCTTCGCATGATATCATTTTCCGGCATTTTTCTCGTGTCCTTCTCAACACTTTCTCGACAAGAACTATTTATTCTGCACTTGTTCATGATGTATGCTATGGGCTTTGTTCGTGGTTTATTCTCGCTCTTTTTTCTATTTATTCTTTCCGGTCGGTTTCACAATTCCCTTTCACGCTTTAGTACTGGCCTAATTTTCGTGACAGTAATAAGGAATTTTGAAAAAAAACGAAGTTTCACGCCATACATTTCCTTACAGTTTTTCATCGTCACCGATTTCCCAGCGTTATTTTTTTCTCAGAAGTTCTGCAAAATTATTTCTTGCATTTTGAACACATCATTTCACCCTTAAAATTATTCATCATGGTTGCATTTATTTTCTTAAACATTGAAGCCCTGTTTCCTAGTTAACCGAATGTGAAAGTTTTTTCCATTTTTTAATCCGTTACAAAGTTTCTGCTGGTTTTCTTTATTTTTCTACTTTATTTTTTATTTTCCTATTCATGGGACCATACTTGCAGTAGTTATTTTGATGGGTGTAAGTTGAATTCTAATAAATTTTCGATGTTATTTTCTCTGGGATTGTTAACTTCTTTGATGTTCGAGAGAATTTTTGTTTTATTTTCAGTTCTTGATTTTGTAAATTATTCTCATTCACTCCTTTAATAATCGTTATTTGTGAGAATTTCATCTTTAGCAGAATGTGGTACAGCGTCATTTCCAGTGATGGGTTTTTTGAGCACTTCTTTAGACTATCATTCTCTTAACCTTCGATTTTATTGTGGGCATTTCCTTTAGAGTTTAAAATCGCCAGATTCTCTGTGTAGCGGAGGGTAACTAAATTGTTTCTATTCTTTCTCCTTGGATGAAAGGGATCGGAATGACTTGCAGTCGATCAAACCAACATATTCATCGTATGATGGCCTGTATGAGTAGAGGTCAACAGGGGACTTTTAATGGGCGGGGTTTGTTGGCTGTATGCGTCAAAGTTTTTCAAGTCAGGATATTTCGTGGTATTTATAATTTTCGCAAGCTGTTTGTTCGACCGCCTTATTTATTCCTCTTTTTACTATCAAATCTTGAATATTTAGACTTTTACGACTTTATGTGTGTCGACACTATATATAGTAAAGTACACCAGTACAATTTTCATGGCGCTTCTTTAGCATTTCCGATACTTCATGACATGACATTTGCTAGCAGTTCGGCTAAATATCCCGAACATGCTGACTAGCTAATCGACTACCACCGCACGTCATTTCGACGACATTTTCATCGTAAAAAACCAGCTGCTATTTTTTAAATATGCCCTGAAGGGACTTTCCCGTCACCTGTCTAATCATGGTGTTTAGTTTGATAATAAAATTGTAATTAGGCAAAATAGATGGATAAATGGTTTGGAAATCGGGCAAGACTGCTGTGAGCCGGATCTATCGGCCAGTAAAACGTGTGAGCAGCTGTGTAAACCGCATTTTCACAGAGATATTCGTGATCTGAACTGTTTTTTCGCCGGAGAAAACTTTCCAAAAACCGAATCAGAATTGTTTTGGTGGCCTTTTTCCGATTGTTTTGAGCCGGTTGGTCTGCTCTGATCTCGTTCGATCATCAATAATCGTCGATTGATTGTCTCCTGCCGGCAGTCCATTCGACACTAGTCAATCACATCGTATTTTTTGAATGGTTTTATTTATTTTTGAAACGTTAGCCAGTCTCAGGTATCGCTAATGAAATTTGAATATTTATTTTTTATTTTCTTCTATTTCTGTGATGTTTTATGCTTGCAATGTCGTTTGAGCGTTATATGTAGCTTAACGTTCATCGAGCTTGACTCACTTGTTACATCTTTTTCTGTCTATTCACGGGTCTCTCATCGACTCCGTTGTCATAGAAGCTCTTCCTCTCTTCTCATTCAGATTTCTCGCCTATAGAACCAAAATAATCCGGCATGATTTTATATTGTAAGAGTGATGCAGAAATTTACTTTAATATTCATTTTCTATTTTGTTTCATACTTATTTCTGGTAGTTCGCTTGATTTATGTAAAGATATTGGTCATTTTCTGGAATGAATTGAAAAATGCATTTACACTTTCTCTTCTCCATTTCTTCACGAATCGTTACTTATATTTATACTTTTTACTTTATTTATATTATTTATTATACTATTATCATTAGAATTAGTCGCGGCGCTCAAAAATCGCAGCCCGCGTCATATTGAACTTTGGTCAAACTGCTATCATTCCGTTGTTGTTGACGAAGCTGTTACTCGTTGCACTGGACATACCAATCACCTTGAAAACGTAAGAAAATTGAAAATATTAGCATTATATTAGCGGGAGAGTGTGGTGCTGCGGTAGGAGGCGCTGCTGACACCCACACGGTCGAGTGATCGATCGCCGCCAGGGTGAACCATCCCAACGAGAACTTTTCAAAATGATTTAATTTGATTCATCGCTCAAGGTTACAGCACGAAACATTTTAGCATTTTGAGGATCTTACAGAATTTACTGGGTGCTCTTGGTACAGCGGTAAGAGACGCTACTGGACTAACCAAACCCTTAATTCCTTCCGGGTTGGGTTAATTGGTACCAGACTTGTTTAGGGCAGTAAACTCACTAACGTGGTACAGCGAACGGCCCGCAAGTCATTGTATAGGCTAAACACTCATTCATTTGCCTCTACGATACTGAATCGAACACGAATACGCGGCGCGCTCTTAGTGGACTGATCAACGCTGACAGCTTTACCTTTACCATATTCTATCGGAATTATGATCTTACAAATAATTTTCGGATTTGCAACACCTAATCTATAAGCGTTTAATATAAGTTTATTTATATGGCGTCTCGATTAGAGCTCTTGATGGGTGGAGCTTATTCTCGTCTCGCCCTGAATCCTACCAAGAATTAATCAAATGTTAATGGAAGATTATTTCGTAGCGATTAATCCAGAATATCATTCGGGGCCTGTCCAGCTGAATTTATTGGCCGAGCATTTGATTACACATTTGTTTATTTATTCATTTATCTATTTTGTTTCATACGTCCATACGGGATGCGCTATCAACCTTTGGGGAAAAGACGAGTAGACATCCATGCCCATACCTAGCAAGCAAAAGTGGAAAGAAATCAGGTGAAATGCGGACAACTAAGTGTAATAAAGGTAAAAGTAAAGGTAAAAGATTGATCAGCCCCATATCGTTACGCCATGCACTCGCTTTCCTTTCAGAATTGTAGGGTCATGGTAAATGCGCATTCGGCTTGTACCAAGATTTTCGGGGTCCAGCCAGTCAGCTCACCTGCCTTTACCTCCCCGGACGACTCTGGTACCGATTTATCCGATCCCAGAAGGAAGGAGGGCTTGGTTAGGGGCCGGGAATCGATCGCTTGATCGTGCGCATGTCATTAGTCTTTATTATATATATATATATATATATATATATATATATATATATATATATATATATATATATATATATATATATATATATATATATATATATATATATATATATATATATATATATATATATATATATATATATATATATAGCCGACGTCTAAATTTGAAATGGAAAGAAAAGCAAAACGCTAGAAATCACCTGTGTCGAACTCGTGAGATTGACGTCAAGCCGCTGACGGGTTTTTCTCCACTCCTGGGTATGATCTCACTTTCCAGTCGGGCACGTATTTCTGACTAGAATTTATGATGGAAATTCTGCTTCTCTGTAGGGTAGGATTCTCGGTGACTGGGTGGCAGCTCTCGCGGGATCGCTGCCGTTTTCATCGCTCTCTGTTGCTTCTCTGTGGCGGCGATGTGCCGATGTGACAGAACGTCGACGAAGAGGCGAAAGGAACACCGGAAAAAACCGTTGAATGTCGCTGAGTTAATGTGTGCCTGATTGAGTTAATCATTCAGCCGGGGTGTTGTTTGAAGCTGAGCTCGACAGGCACAAAGTCGTCATTCGAGTCGAATTATTGAAGGTCTACAGCCCGCGTGGTGCAGTGGTAAGAGCCACTAACTGACACCCGCACGCTCGTGCGATCGATCACGAGTCGGGTTAACTGAGCCTTCCACCCTTCGGGGTTGGGGAAATTGGTACCAGACTTGTCTAGTAAGGTAAAGGCACTGTTATAGGCCAAATACGCATTCACCATTCCCTTATGATTCTGAATAAAACACGAATGCGGCGATGCATCCTTAGGGCACCGATCAATGCCAATACTTTTACCCTTACCTTTTATTAAAGGTCTACGTGTTCTTCGTCTAAGAAGGGGGAGGAGGAACTGTGGGTATGTGTGTGTTCACTGGCGCTCCACTAATTATTGGGCATTCAAACGACCGACGGGCCATTTGCGTATCTGCCATTTATTAGCTTTTTCCGTTTTTTTTTTCCGCAAAAACAAAAAGTGTTACTTTGTAATCATCATTTTCACTGAGTTCAAATTGTTCCCTTTGAGGGTAACGCCCCACACCCTCACTGAGCTGTTCAGTCGCCTATTCGGTGGTCTCTGCAGGCATTTTATTTACTTATCTAGTTATTCATCTATTTATCCGTTTATTTATTTACTTAGGCGCGCTAATTCTTAAAGGAGAGATGATTATTACAGTAGGCTCTCGGGTTTCTTTTCGGCACAGTTCAAATACATGCTGAGGTCGCTGCAATACGGATCCTCTATTGTAAAACCTCAATAGTGCAGTCTGCGTACTATGCGTCTCTGCCCGGCGCTTTATTGATGCTGCGCTGCTCTGCTGTCGACTATGAACGTGCCTTGGGTCAATGCGCGAAACTGTCTAGCTCAGAGATTTATCGGGAGGTGTCGGATTTTTGGATTAATTCATGTTTCCCACTCATAGTCGTGCTTTTCAACCAAGTTTGTAGGAAAACTGAGCAAAAACAAAACAGAAACGCATGACACGAAAATGAAGAAAGGATAAATACAATGTAATGTAGGGAATAGGGACTGATAGTCTTCTGCCTTGTCAACTTTTTTTTCAAAATTTAGTAAAATTGGCTTGTCCCTTTGTTTCGCTTCTGAATTCCTTTCGCTTGCTTTTGAATCAAATTCTTTATCTTACTTCACGAAGGAATCTTTCATTCAATATTTGCCGAAACAGTCCAAACAGATGCATTTCTCAGCGATCGATTCATGTCCGTCCGACTCGCCGCGTGCAATTCTTCTTTTCTTATTCATTTGTTTTTGTTTTTTCTTTATCATAGTTTCGTGCTAGTGTTTGTTACCTCTATTACCTATTATTACCTGTTTTAACTCATTTTAGGGCCATCTGAATTTGCATCAGACGACCAATTTTTAACTGTTTCAATTTCTGTTCGGTATTCGGCAAATTTGTGACTTTTACTGGTTTATGTTCCTCTGAAAAATGACCGAATCCTTTAAAGATCGCTTTAAAGGATGGAATTTTCTCGGTTTGACTACTGTACGAATTTATTCTGCCGTAACATTTTAAACTTTCATAGTCGATTTTTCAATTTATGTCCGCCTGGAATTGGTCGAGTTTCGCATTGTGTGAGCGTTTTGTGCTCAATATTTCGTCATAGGAATAAGTGATGTCATGAAACACTCTCCTTGATTAACTGACTCTAGAAATTCCAGAATTTTCTGAATTCAAAAATATACTTTAAACGGTTGGGTTCGGGTCCTGTTGCTTGTGTCTATGAACTCTGCTTAATTATTTGTTTATCCATAGATTTGTTTTTGCAGACTTTTCAACACTACAAATATTAATAAGAAACTCAAGAGTCAAACAAACAGAACCCACCTAGATACAAATGAATTTGCAAACAAAACATGACTATGTCTTGTTTTGAAGGTCATACAAATTAAACTACAAATGATCCATGCATAAGCTTTGTTTCGTAGACGAATCGTAGCTCATTCATCCCTGAAAAGCTCCACATTTGGTGTTATTATTTAGAAAACAATGGTTCGCGGGTCCTCTGTGGACCGTAAAATGGGCGTGGCTAAGTTATAGGACGACGAAGGGCCTCTAGGGCATTCATTCTCCTGCTTTTAGCCTTCTGACAAGGTGTGAATAGTACTGTGTCTGAGTTTTTCTTGAAACTTTTTTTCTAATTCGTCATTTCATTCAGCTGTTGCACTTTTGAGTAGAACCCTGTGGTGATTAGCATTTGCATTTCGCAAAGGGCGTATGCAACAACGGAAAAGCACACGAGCAGAAACCCGATGCGATTTTTGCGAAGAACTTTTTTATAAGTATAAATATAATTAGTGTAAACCCTGAAATAGCTCAATAGATCGGTCTGACACCTCGGCAGGAGAATCGCTACAGGGAAGGTCATTCTTGGTGCTCTTCGTGGTTGAATACTAGTCCTTTTTGTTCATTGTATTTCTTCAATAGTTTCCTAAATCTCAGCATTTATGGTACTATTAATCCTTACGTTTTTTCCTTTTCTAGGTTGTTATGTGGAAGGTCCACTATAATGACGTGCCTTTACAGCCATTCCGCCGTCTTCAGAGCCTTGCTGCCTTGTCAAATGGGGGTAGGAAACCTTTGTGGGTGTAAAGGGCCTAAAATAAGGCTATTTTAATGGAATTTCTACTCAACGACCTCGAAAGGGGCAGAAAACGTTGAACAGCAGAACACTAATGAGGTAGTGAAAGACGCTACTTTGATCGGTACGGTCGAGCGATCCCCTCCCTGGCTAACCATGCCTACTTTCCCCGAGGGTCAGATAATTTATTGACTCAGGAGAGTTTCGAAACCGCAAAGACTCAAAAAATAACTACTTACGATAAGAGAGTTATGGCAATTCGTCAGAAGGAATGCATCTCTTGCTTTGGTGAATGTTTGTCGACGAAACATACGGATACTGGTACCTTCACAGACGGTAGAGGAATTAACTTGGTATTTCAAGAGGCGCTGCTGTCATCCATACGGTCAAGCGATCGATCCCAGCCCGGGCTAACCGAGCCTTCCATCCCTCGGGGGTCGGGTAAATTGGTACCAGACTTGTCTGGGAAGGTAAAGACACAGACCTGGTACAGCGGCTGGCCCCCCGCAGGTCATTGTATAGGCCAAATACGCATTCACTATGCCTCTACGACTTGAATGGGACACGAATACGGCGGCGCGTCCTCAGGGGACTGGCACCTTTACCTTTACCTTTTACCTTCACAGACAACTCTGGCACCAATTTACCCTACACCAGAGAGAAGAAAGGCTTGGTTGGTCCAGGCGAGGATCGATCGCTCGACATTACGGGTGTCAGTAGCGCCTCTTACTACTGCTTCTCACTCGCTTCACTGGGAATGAAACGCCAATCTTTCATTGTTTTTTGTGATTCAATAGGTGCAATACGTGGTAAATCATTGGCATTCTGCCCTCTAGCGTTCGTTTGTGTTTCGGTAACAATGAGGAATCAGAGCTGAATTGCGTTTTGCAAGTGGCAGCAGCAGCCGCTAGGAATTCTGCAGTGTCTCCGTCGGCGCTCTACTCGAATTTTCCATTAGTTTTCAGCGGGTTGCTTCACTGCTTATTTATCGCCTCATTTTTCATCGTCTGAATGTGCCTGTAATGACGCCCCAGCCACGGCCACAATGGATATTAGCTCTCTCGCGGTGCATCTAGATAGGCAGCGAGCAAGAAAGAGCAAGGCAGGGCAAGGTTAGTCGAGGAGCCAGAGAGACGATTTTATTTATTTATTTATCTATTTATTCGTTTATTTATTTATTAATGCACGGAAACGTGCGCAACTGAAAACGCGGATGACAGTATACCGTGAATAACCTACTGCAGTCAGAAAAAATAAGGTTAAGAGCAAAAAAAAAAACGAAGCGCATTGTGCTGGATCTCATTCCTTACCAAACGATGGCTTTGCACTTCTTAAATAGACCTGTCTTCCTGTTCCAGTGTGAATGGTAACCATTTTGCAAATTTGAAGCGAATATTTTATGTATTTTTTATCAAAAAAGTTGTAGCGGCACCTATGCGCACAAAATTCAAGCAAAATTCAAGGAAACAATCATTAACATCATTAACATCTAACAGATACAGTACAATACAGTGTCGAACAGATGTATGAAGACTTTTCATTTATTCCTCCCTCGGTTTATGTGTCAACATGATATCCTTTTTATAACATTCTTTACTCCTACGTTTTGAGAGTTGCTTCCATGTATAGTGGGAGTGTAGAAATCATGTTGATGATGATAGGGTTATCGCAAAATTCGCGACTCTGGCGGGATTCGATCCGATGCCTCGGGGGCCTAACCGTGCACCTGAGATGCTAAAAGAGGTTTCCATTTTTTTCTGAAAAAAATTGTTGCTGACACCTGCACGGTCGATCGGTCCTCTCCCGAGCCAACCAAGCCTTCGATCCCTCCGAGGTCGGGTACCAGATTTTCTGGGAAGGTAAACACTGACTTGGTATAGCGGCTGGCCTCCGCAAGTCATTGTATAGGCCCAATACGCATTCTTCAAGACTCTACAATTCTGAATTGATCACGATGCGGCGGCGCGTTCTTCGGGGACTGATCAACGGCGACACCATTACCATTACCATTACCTTAACAGCCTCGGAGAAGATTCAAACGTAAAATGAAGAGAAAGAGAAGACTCTCATGGAAGCGTGGAAGAAGTGCCAGATATGATCAAAGCTTGGAAGAGACGAGTTAGCCATACGTTCAAGGAAACCTAAAAAAGCGGGTATGCTGAAATATCTCAAACCTTTTCTCTGTGGCCATAAATGAGGTCATTCCAAGCAGTGTCCTGGGCTTAACATGATTTGGAACTTTCTGACGCGCCTATCAGTGCGGTAATCAGGGGGGCGGAGGGAGTGGTAGGGGGATGTAGCGAAAGTATGTGCATGTGTGTGATCTCGTGGCGGGTTGTTCGGAAGTGTATCACAATCCGGATATAATCCTTGCAGACAGCAAAGGTGACGCTTTCATCATCTACGCGTGGACGATAATCATGCCAGACATAACGGCGTGAAGCTGTTTAGCTGTGGATCGCACCAGCAGTCAGAGCTCCGTGTACGCCGGATTGCACCGGATTTGAATCGCGTTGCAAGTCTTCACAGAGAGCGCTCGTCCACGGAACTAGCTGATTTTCTGGTAAATGACGCTGAAGCTCGATTATCAGCAAGAATAACTGGCTTCAAGACCAAGGGAGCACAAGTGATCGGCAATGTTGGGGAGGATAGCATTGGGTTCAGTGATGTAGAGGTCTAGCATCACGGTGCTCCGAACAGTCGCAAGACGCGAGTTCGAATCCCGCCCGAGCCGCGATTTTTTGAATTATCGTAGCACCATCATTACAACATCTACTTCTAGTGCAGTTGGACTTTGGTATAGGTGCCATCCTCGCCCTGACCTAACTAAGGGTCGGGTGAGTTCGTGCTACGGTGAAGACGCACCGTATGGGATCTATGTACTGTATGCACCGGAACGGTTCTAAAGTCCACAAAAGCCAAAAGCCGACGAGTTTATTCGCGTAATTATTCTATTCATTTATTACGTGAATCATCATGTGACATGAAAAGAGAAAGGAATAACCGACAAGGAAGTGAAAGTATAATAAAAAGTAGTTAGCTAGTGCGTCATAAAAATAATACAAAAGGACATAGAACGAAAAGCAAAATAAAAATATCAGAAATACAAGAAAATAAAAAAACAGAAAACGCCTTAGATGGTCCAACAGCGAGGGTTGAGTAAAGCAATGGTATAGAGAAAATATGGAGTGCCATCATCGTTTCAGGAATTTATCGACTATTCCTTTGAAAGCGTTGAGACTTGAGTTATTTGATATTTTATTAATATTCAACGTCTAATCAGAAAAACTTCAAGATCCGTGGACTCATTTTATTTATTTATTTATTTATTTATCTATGTATTTATTTATTTATTTATTTAATTTATTTATTTATAATATTTATTTATTTATTTATGATATTTATTTACTTATTTATTTATTTATTAGGGCACTTATTTATTTATTTATTGGGGCGAGATGAAGTTATACATGACAAAAACAAACTAGCACAACCAGCAAACAAGTACAACTAAACGACAAATTTGGATAAATGCCTTCTGAAAGTTTTTTTCGAAAGTTGATTCGGAAAATTTCATGAAGCAGGCTTCCTATAAGTATCTTCTCTGATCATTGTGACATTCTCTAGTATAAATAGTGCATCATTCATTAAGAGGACATTCATACTGGCGTCGCAAGGCTGATGGGTCTGAAGTGACGAATACGCGGGCTTTTCATCAGCCTAAATAGGCTTGTCGGTCAGTGTTGAAAGTTGACGGTACATCATGATCTAGTCGCTATTTACTGACTCCTTTGGGATTTTACCAACTCGGCTGCGAGGGTATGTCAAGCTGTCGCTGAGGGCTGTCAAAAATCGCTCGACGATGAGGAGGACCGTCATTTGACGTATGTCCGAAGATGACGCGAAATCTCGTCGAAAGTCTAGGGGAAGCTCCCTTCGAGGAAGCGAATATCTGTGGACGCAGACAAACATCATCGTCCAGAACCGAAGTTCGAGGCGTGGCGTGGTCCGCCCTACCTTACTTTTACCAGCTCTGTCGGCACCTTAGATCAGTCCGTCGTCGAGCCACTACCAACAGCTTTCTTCTGTCATCGTCGACTATGTTACTCCATCGAATTTCTCCCATGTAAAGGTGTCTCACACCTGATCACCTCGCTGACGTAGTGCGAATTGTAACAGCGCGACGGGGTGTGATATCAGTCGTGTGATTCAGCCTTCGTGTTGACCGGTGGCGGGTCTGTTTCAACGATAACCACTGAACACACGCCTTCTACTACATTTCCAGGCTACCGCGTTCACTCTCTTTGAATTTAGACCTTTCTAGATCACCGATACTAGACAGCAGTACAAGAAAGTATTAGGTTACTAGACACTAAAGGCCCCTTCAGACTTCACCGCGTTTCTGCCGCAGTAATGATGAAACATAGGGACCGGCGGTGCGCGCGGCAGGTGCGCACTAGCGCAGTATTCGGTTGTTAATTTCTTTGCGAAAACCATCCATATTGTCAACTACGCACTAAACCAGCCATTCAGCGTATTGGCGGCAGACAAACGGCTGCTATATACATTAAAACAAAAAATTAAAATAAAACGATGAACAAATAGCATGTAGCAAAAGCCGGCGAGCTGAACTGATGAAATGCGTCCCTCGGAGTGCGGTAACAGACTATCGCGGCGGGACCCATATGAGCCACCCGTGACAAACATCGCTTGGGTTTCGCTTATTATATAGTACGATAGCTTTTTGACCAACGACAGTCCAGTGGACGGCCGCAAAAGCGCACAGCTATGCAGTAGAGTGTAAAGGGGCCCTAAAGGTGTCTTATAATTCTCGTGCGGTTTGGCATGGATCGGCCTACAGTTCATTCGTTCCTCAATAGGTCCAGAACCAACTCCCGCGGGAGTCCTGAACTTGTCCTTGTTCTCTGTGGCGTTGTCGTCAATATAAAAGTTCGAGAACAAAGAAGGGGCACGTTCCTTATAAATCTAGTTGACGCATTCAAAAGACTGGTTCAAATTGTGATCCAGACTAAAGCGAGTGTAGGTGAAAAAATGTCTGATTACTTATGAATCAAGCTAATAGTACGTTTCAAATGTTTATTGGCGGGTGCACGACGTACAAACTCTTCGCAAGCGTTGCACCTTGTCACAACATCGTAAACTGTCGATTTCGCATCTGCGAAAAATCGAATTTTTCAACCCGTCGTCCAGCGCGAACGCTTTCGATGATTGCGACTCTTCGATTGTACTCCGCACTTGTGTGCAGCATTTAGACCATTGTAAGGCTATCGCTATTCACCAGAGCCCTTTGGTTTTATTGAGCAAATCGCGACCTGATGCGTAATTGCGGTATGGCGGGAAAAAACGAATTTGAATTAAAGTTTGTTCGAATTGAGCTGCCGTACCCTGTACATCGACGGCAGTCAACATTTGCACCGAAGGATCCTACTATTTGATAAGTGAAACCCAAGCGATGTTTGTCATGAGTGGCTCATATGGGTCCCGCCGCGATAGTCTGCTACAGTAAACCAAATGCACCCAAGCGCCGCTGGAGTGCTGGTTCCTTCCATAACCCGTTCTAGAGGCTTCCTCAGTTCTATATCAGTCGTTTCTGCTCCTGTGCTGACTTCGGAATCTAGAGCAAACGTTGGAGAACTGCTATTTTTTGATGGAATCTCGCCGCATAAAGAATTCGGGAAGATTTTGAGGTCAGCTGAAAGCTTTTGTCCTTGTTCTCGATGGCGTAGTTGTCAATGCAAAAGTTCGAGAACAAAGAGTAGTCTGTATTTCGAACAGGAACACTTTTTCGATTATTTTGGTTTAAATAGTGACCAAATGGAGAGAGAAGATCGTCGATGATTCGAGGGAATGAATTCCGGAGCCGTAGTGGTTAACGTTACCAGGTGCGAGAACATTTTGTACTTTGTCCCTCTGAATATACCTTTGTCATTTTGATAGTAGCTAAAATTTCATTTTGAATCCGAACGCGCGCAAATGTCCGATTACTTGTGACTCGAGCTGATAGAACGTTTCAAATGCTTATTGGCGGGTACACGACGTATACACTCTTCGGAAGCGTTGCACCTTGTCACAACATCATAAACTGTCGATTTCGCATCTTCGAAGAATCGAATTGTTCTAACCCGTCGTCCAGCACGAACGCTTTCGATGATTACGACTCTTCGGTTGTACTCCGCACTTGTGCAGCATTTAGACCGTTGTGAGGCTATCGCTAATCACCAGAGCCCTTTGGTTTCATTGAGCAAATCGGGACCTCTTGTGAAATTGCGTTATAGCGGGAAAAAACAAATTTGAATTGAAGTTTGAAAGACGTAGCTGCCGTACCCTGACATCGGGAGTCAACATTTGCACCGAAGGATCCTACTATTTGATAAGTGAAACCCAAGCGATGTTTGTCATGAGTGGCTCATATGGGTCCCGCCGCGATAGTCTGTTACCGTACACCAAATGCACCCAAGCGCCGCTGGAGTGCTGGTTCCTTCCATAACCCGTTCTAGAGGCTTCCTCAGCTCTATATCAGTCGTTTCTGCTTCTGTGCTGACTTTGGAATCTAGAGCAAACGTTGGAGAACTGCTATTTTTTGAAATAAAAACACAGTTCCCCAGTCTGAGACAGTAGTCTGAGTCATTGAGAGAAACCACTTCCAGCCACTGAAGCATCGGCGAGTCATATATTATTTTCTTGAAACGTATTTCAGCTGGAAAAAGACAGCGTTATGGCAATGACATCATGATTTACTACGGAAAGGATTTACTAACTTATTCTATGAAGAGTAGACATCAGACAAGAGCGCTTGGAAGAGGATGTGGTAAAAGTAGTAACGGGCGTGGAAGAATTTCGGATGAATCATATTGATTGCCATTATTTTGCAGTTAATTTGCATATAACCGGAGATGTCCTGGACAACATTGTCGATGAGGCGGTTGCGGAATAAATCATCTCCTTTGAGGAATGTGTTACCCCACCATTGAATTGTCTGTAGGCAGTTACATATTGTACAACAACCTAGTAAATCCGGGTTCTACTCTATCTGTCCATTCTGGTGCAGCAAGGTGCCGGGGTCAGGATTGGTCGACTCGGTCGGTTAGCTGGCTTGATCGGGTTGGTGTCGCGATCGCTCTTATAAGAGGATTTATCAAAGTCGCAGTCAAGAGTCTAGGCGGATGACTCACCTAGTTTAAAGGAGAACAAGTAGCTATGCGAAAGGAAATGTAAGTAGATATACAGAATATTTATTCCGTTCCCTGTAGTTGTACGATGGCAGAACAAGATTGGAATTGAGCCGGAGGGATTGAGAATCGCCTCAGACTACATAGGAGATGAATACCGTAACCTCAATGCCCCTGCTGTTTTTCAGTGAGGATGTGCCTTGAAAATGAAACATGCCCCATATGCGAGATTCTACATATCTGCCTATCTCTCCATTAGATAGAATGCCATGTCCTTCATTTCCCCAAGTTTTCTCAGTTTACTCGACTGTGGCATGGGATCTCTCTAAAGGCTCCCACCTATATCTCTCTAACCTCGATTTATCGCGAGCGATGGGGAATATTCGGGGTTTATAGCGAAGTGTAACCCACTCCAATGGCGCTGCGGAGTATCCACCCACAATCTCTCAGTAGTGACGGTGCTACATTGCTAATATCAAACCTGGTCAGTGACTCAGCCTTTGCCTCACATGTCTTCAACTTGTCCATAAGGTATCCGATGCCGCAGTCTTCGTGAATCAGAAATCTGTTGAAGAGAGGAATAACAGGGCCCAGATTCATCATTGGTAAACTCCTGATAAACCCCGAGATATGCACCGAACGGCGCGCAAACCGAGATTCGTGAACGCGCGCCGGGTTTTAATCGGGGTTTATCGCGGGTCCATCACACCTCTCGATGAGGCAGGGTTTGGGAGACCTCGACGGTATCGAGTGGGTTTATCTCCGACAGGGTTTCGGAGACCGCTCGCCGTTCATGAATCCGGGCCCAGGTGTCGTAGGTTAGTGATAATGGACATATAACAACCTGGCCACCCTCTGCATGGAACCACACATAAGGCCACCATCGCTGTACTATACATTCCTATGCGGTGGACTGATGAAATCGTGTACTGGAGCTTCTTGGAAGTCAGGGTTACATCGCGTCTGTAAGCACGTTTACCCAGCTTGGGGTAAACGAAACCTCGTGTTTTATTGGCGAATCTGGACCCATATTCGTCATTGGTAAATTTTTGAGTGAAGAAAAATGTATGTCTCAAAAACCCTTATATTTCTTCAGATCCAGCAAATCTGAAAATTTCTTGTGCGTTGGCGTTAGAAAGAGAAAGATTTGCTCTATCAGAAACTGTGATAAGGCAGCTTTCGAAAGTTTCGAACTGTTTCGTGGGCTGCCGGTCAAAGAAGGGTGAAAATTTCTGCGCGACCGATATCGATCGCCGCAATTATGTGTCGACGTAGATTGCCGCTTGCCCGCAGAGTGCGATTGCGGCACTTGCGCATCAGGCCGTCGCGGTCTCCGAAACCCCGAACCTCAAGAATCATAAATGGCGCAAACTCGCGGTATCGTGCGGGTTTATCGCCGACGGGGTTTCGAGGACCGCTCGTCCGTTCATGAATTTGGGCCCTGGGCTTCGGTGGGGTTGCGGGTAGATGAGCGCTGATGGGACGATAACAGGGAAAATGTGTCGAAGACGATGGTGACGCCGCGGGCATAAAGTCGTCGCAACGAATTGAAATAATGTATTCACAACGCTTCTTTCGAATCGTCCAAATACATCGCCAATGCTGCCCTATGTAAGAATGTGCGGTGTGTGATGTGGTGCTCAGTCTTACATCGGCATCACAATCTGTCCACCGTAACCAAGCCATGCCTCGCCCATTTCCAGGTAAGGCGCACGTTATGTCATGTCACATTACGTCGCTACTTTGCTATCGCATTTTTACGGATTACTACTAGGTATACTAAAAACAGATATGTATTATAATGATCGTATTAGGATCACTGCAAAAGTATCCAAGTACAACTCTCCGTGAACCTTGTCATCGTAATTATGTCTTCTTCTGTGCTACAGCTCAACGCAAAATTGATAAACGATTTTTTGGCTGACGTTCCGGGGATTCCCCTTTCTGGAGCCTTCAAGGGTGTAGACGATTGGAAACTATCCAACCAAACGTCGCATTGAATATAAGCGGAATTCATTATCTATTCTCCGAACTACTACATAGGTCAAGTACGAACGGAATTTCTTACCTCAGCCTGACCTACGGACTGGCAGATAAACTCCGGGAAACGACAGGCAGGGGTAACAGATGAAGATAGAATAACCCTAGATCAGAATGTCAACGTTATATGGAAGCATTCCTCCCTTCGCTTGACCCCTGGTGAAACTATGGAAGGCATAAACCAGGGATTACTTCCATGTTGACCCAACCGAACTAATTCTTGAGTAGTGACGATTTAGTCAGACGACACGGACTCAATATCGTCGTCTTTAAGACAGATTTGAGTCTATGAATTAGGTTTTCTCACCGTCTTCGAATTCTCACGACTCTTGAGAGTGCTATCCGAGGAGGTGAAGGCATCGGGAATTCCATTTATAGTATTCTGGGCGTAAGTCGAAGACATGGCGTGACCTAGAAGAGCCGATAGGGATCTACTTCTCTGAGACTTACATTTTTGCAGGGTAAAACGGGTGATAGTGTTGTTCCACTCGACTGACTTGAAACTTTTTGTATGTTCGGTTAAAAACTGTTCCTCACTCAAATGTCCGTGAAATGTCGTGTATGTTATTGAAGCACTCGAGAGAAAAGTAACAAACCCACGTTATATTTTCGAAATGCCGCCCGCTACAGTTTTTGGAGAAATGTTATGGGTGGGCATTAACTTGTGAATGTCTCACGTTGAGTCATTGTTCTGTGGTTTTTCTTGATTCCAAAATACAAAGTGGATTCTTGTTTGCCTTGGATTTTTTGCGTATTTTGAGCTAGTATCCCAGTGATTACTTCATATTTTCAGTTCAAGTTTTTTGGCTTGGTTTTTTGGCTTATTTAAATATTCAGAAGCTCTCACAGTCATAACACTGTGGCTCTTGCCAGTCGCCGTGCTACCCGTAGAATCAAGTTTCTTTCGCAATTGTTTTCTCCATTCCAATTTTCTCTACTCTTTTGTCAAATGAGTCCCAGATTGTTTTTATTAATATGTGACTTTAGGCGATTAATTTTAGCTTATTAGTTGACGCTAATAGGTTATTTTAGCTTATTAATATTGGCTTATTAACAGATACTTCTTCTGCGCAAAGGCAGACAAACTATTGCCGTCTGTTGATTGAATGTTTATTGTAGAATAGTCGTATTACTTCGTATTCGATCTTTTCCAATTTTTCGTTCAATTTCTCTAATTTCAATTCTTAATTAGTAGTTACTATATTTTTTCGGTAACTTTGTAGTCATCCTCGTGAATAGATTCCTGTAAGCACCCATTTTACACGATCATTCGAAAGATCAATTCCTGGCTGTCCCAGGTGACCCAGACCGTTTGGGATTGGGAAAGGAGATAGATACTCCGACTTTTCCGTCGGAAGTCCTCGGACGGCCACCGATCATTCAACAGTGCTGGTGGAATTCAGCTGTTTGCCACTTTACCGAGACATTTTTAGTTCTATATGATGGTATTCTTAACGTTTCACGGGTAATCGTGGTGCAATTTTTGTAAAACTTGCCACCGACGATTTGCAGTTTTTCATTTTAAAATGTTTTTCTCACTTTGAATAACCTGCAAAATTTATGCTACTTTTCGCTTTCCACCCGTACCTAGGCTCGATCTGCTGCCGTCGCCACTATCCTAATTGTTTTCTGTGGCTAATTAATCTTCCTATTAATAGTTTGTCTGCCATTCCTTGCTACAATTCTGCTAGCTCTTGTAAATGCTATCTATCTGTTTGGGGTGCATACTACCCTTTTGTAGTCCTAGACTTCCTGAGGACGCGCCACGCTCTCGACGTTCATTTGTTCGTTCATTCGTAATCGCAGAGGCATGGTCAATTCATATTAAGTCCATAAAATGACTTGAGACCCGGGTCTGACCTTATATTTTGTGTTTTTTCAAATGTCCGTTTTAGAAAAAATAGGTTTGGTTGATGTCAGTTAGCTAGAATTTGTAATCGCAGAGGCATGGTCAATTCATATTAAATCCATACAATGACTTGAGACCCGGACCTGACCTTATATTTTGTATTTTTTCAAATGTCCGTTTTAGAAAAAATAGGTTTGGTTGATGTCAGTTAGCTAGAATTTGTATTGTTCCACTGAGGCTCAGTTGCTCGCATGATTTGTTTTTTTTTTTGCTTATTCGAGGTTTTTTTTATTAGTTATTGTTCTGAGTTTAGTGATCTTGATGCCTTGTTGGTTCTTTCAATTGGCGTGCAGTATGGCGCATAAATAAATAAGTAAAATAAATAAATAAAATTCAAGGGTAGGATCGAAACGGACTAATATCTTTTACTAGTATATGTTTACTTTTACAAATACTATTTATTTATTAGTAACACTATTTTATATTTTTCATTTAGTATTGTTAATAATATTCCTTCTTACAATATGTTCGCTTACTACCTTGCATTCTTATAACTTTACTACTTACTTACTTATTTAATTACTTACTAGTTACTTCATAGTATTACTAGTAACCTTCTAGTATAATTTTCTTTTATTCTCTTCATTAATGGACATTCTTACATCACTCGTCATTCATTATTCAATAATTTCTTATTTCTCTTACATTTCAAAATTTTTTTGAACATTAGTTATTATAAATTTTAGTGTTTATTGATTGCGCGGCTCAACCGTTACACGAATCAGTATCGTTACCTTCCCAATTTGGTCTTATGCTGACTAACACAGCAGGATGGAAGGCTTAGATAAATTCTACGACTGTTGGTAGGGTATCAGTGAAATATCACCAAACACTGCCCCTTACCCAGAGTAGGTTAAGGATTGGTGGAGACTTTTCGCTGTTCAAACGGCGGATTCAGAATCACCATCAGTCCAAGCAGACCACCCCATTGACGTTTGTGGATCCTAATCGAGCTGTCCGCTGAAACATATCGCGAGCTCTGTTGTGACATTTTCGTCGAAATTATGACGATTTGACGAACCCTTGACGTCATTCAGCCTCGACGATTTCGTTTTGATCGGATCGTCTCCAGAAGGTTTTCATCGTCAGTCTGATTCACGGCGTTTCCACTGCTCCAAAGGTGAATCTCATATCTGATCCAACTTTTGGATAAATTTTGGGCCGATCACCTCCTTGCAAGATGTACTGGATATGCCACTAACGAACTGCACTACCTAGAATTCCAGAAGGTGTGGGTTAGTAGAATTGGTATAAGAATTGAGTTCAAAATGATGATTTCTGTGACATTAATGCTTTCCGAACGAACATCTTAGGCTTGCTTATCTTCTTACTTTTCTAATTCTTCACCTTCTCCCGAATACCTTTACGGTACCTTTACAGTACTTTATCGATACCTTGATCTTGGAGAGAAAAAAGAGCAAATTGCCCAAGCTAAAGGTTCAGTTCTTATTTAAGACCTGAACACGAGACCATTTCGAACTATTTGAACCCTTGACGTGGATTATCTCTTGTCGACATTTATTAAATGCACAGTTCTATTATTTAAAATTCACGCTTTAATGCTCGCAAAGCTTTTACTGCTTTCGTAAGCGTCTGAGTGACTCTTTTTCGAGTCAGTTAGTGCACCTTATTGCTTCGAATTTAGCTACTATTCGAGAACTCTGCTCCATGATCCTCACTGTCCTAGGTATGCTCTACCTATTATTTATTTATTTACTTTTTACGCCAATTGTCAACACTACTAACCTCATAAGAGTTTGAGCCGGTGAGTTGGAGCTCTGAAATGTCCAGTGTCTGCTGTCGTTCTCTATTTTCAATGTATTTTTTGATAACCATGTGAGAAACGTCGTTAACGTGGGACTTAGTTTTTTTCTTTTTTTTAACCAAATATTCTACAAGGAACACGATCTTCACGTCGTTGTTTGTGTGTATGTCGCCTTTATTCGGCGTTGGAAGCCTCTAGCATGTCGTGGATCACGTAATTTACGTAGGTGCACAAAGTCCGCACAATCTGCTACGCGATCGAATTTTCAATGAAGAAGAAGACCTCAACAACAGGACGGATCATCCCAGTCATCCTTGTCCTTTTTTGCTTATTCGTGCTCGTATAGGCTTCTTCGTGACACGAAGCTCCCTTCGTGCTCTATAGAACGTCGAAGTTCAAGCCGATTTTCGCGACCTACCGCCGCCACAACCAGCAAAGGTCTACCATCCGACTATTGGATCGTTTTTTTTCGATTAACGTTTTTCTCAATCAACAAGAACTGATTATAAATCTCTTACCTAGATCCACCGTTTACATTTTATAACACTGAACATTTTTAAAGCTTTGCGGGACCTTACAGAACCCTAATGGGTGCGGTACTGACACCCGCACGGTCGAGCGATTGATTCTGCCTGTGGCTAATCAAGCCCTTAATCCTTTCCGGGTTGGGCTAATTGGTATCACACTTGCGTGGGAGGGTGAAGATCCTGATTCGATGCCTCAGAGGCCTAACCGGGCATCTGAGATGCTAAAAGAGGTTTTCATTCTTTTCTGAAAAAAATTGTTGCTGACACCTGCACGGTCGATCGATTCTCGCCCGGGCCAAACAAGCCTTCCATCCCTCCGGGGTCGGTGAATTGGCACCAGACTTTTCTGGGAAGGTAAAAACACTGATCTGGTGTAGCGGCTGACCCCCGCAATGCATTGTATAGGGTAAATACGCATTCACCATTCCTCTACGATTCTTAATGGACCACGAATGCGACGGTGTGCTTTTAGAGGACTGATCAACGCTGGCACCTTTACCTTTACCTTTTTGTGCTAGTAGGGTAGCGACAGGTAGTTATCAATAAGGAACGCCTCTTCCGATGAGCTGTGTGATAGGAGCATTTGACGTGGTTGAGTTCGTATGAAGATTACGCACAGAGTATGACGAGAATGTGCAAAAGCTGCGGCTCTCTTTCTTGGGATCCACTTTAATCGTGGTGTTCCAGACACCCTAGGTACAAGCTACCCCATCAACATCCTTTCTAGAACCCTCTTTTGACGGTTTATGAAGCTCTGAACATGAATATGCGGATATTCATGAACCACTTTGTGATAGATTAAGTTGCTTATAAATAGCAGATGGTCTTCTTCTTGCAACAGATTCCTCTGCAAATTGCTCTCGCAGGAGGTTTCTCATTTCCTTCATCTTTCCTTTCTCAGTTCTGAAATCTCAGAAACTATCGAAGGAAATTGATATTATATATTTAAAGGTGGTAGATTATTCGCAAAACACTGCCGTCGGACGGGAATTGAACCCGCGTCTTTCTGTTTCCGGCAGACTTCACTGACCACTGTGCTACCGATGTGCGTTGCGACCCCCTATCATCAAGTGTTTTGCGAAATTGATATTAGTTTATTTTCCGGCTTCATTCTATCATTCAAAATGCCCTGAAGCTCATCAGAGTCGGAAATAACATTTATTTGTGTCCAATGGAGCAACAATTATGGAATCAAACCAAAAGAAATTGAGTGGAAAGCTTGTTGGCTATTTATCAGCAGAAATCAGCTAAATATTGCAGGGTAACTTTCTGGACTCACATTTCACATTATTATATTTTACGTTATCTTTATGACTAATCGCATTTACTTTCTAAGAAGATTTTAGTTACGTTACAGAATTACGCACGGCTATTGCCCGAGAAGCCGTTTCCATTTGTTTGTGAAGCGATATAAAATTTTACACGGATTATTTGATTAGTGCAGCGTAATGAAAATTCTTGGAAGATTTTTGATTGAAAACGTCCTCTATACGTCTGTAAGAAGCTATTTGGGAAATCATGTGCTTGAAATCGTGGATTGTGTCAGCTAAACACCATCGGTGACGCACAGGCGAACATTTTATGCTTATTGCTCGAGCCAGAGAATCGTTCCACATTGTGAAGGGCCTGTGACTCACTCGTATGGGCATCCCCTGAGGCTTTTTAGGCGATTTGAAGGATCGAATCGCCGTCTCGTGCCAGTGCCAAATTATTAATAATAAAAGCACAGCCAGTCGGGAACGCCTACCGTTCCCAGCTCATTGTCGTGCTCAGCTAGCGCAATGAGCGCTTCTTTCTACTCTATCGTCCTCCGGATCTCTCTCGGATGCCCGGGTAGGCTCTGCTGGTCAACATTTTTCTTGAAATTTCAAGGTGTCGTGTCATCGATTATCACCTCTCCGTTGATACGGCGCTAGCGAATATATTACAGAACATTTCGTCCCAATAGCCATTATCGTCGTTGTTTTGGAAGTGTTGAAATCATGCAAATCATGGGCACCGTTGAACCATCGGCCTACACCCTTTACTGCGACGCTTCTTTTCTAATCAGATGGTTAAGTAAACGTGGTCGCCTCAGGGCTAAGAGCTCGAATACCCGTGGAAAAGTTAAGCCAGCCAGGGAAGAGTTGATGGGAAGGTAGAGCTTTATTAGAAGTCAGTCATTAAGCTGGCCCCCGCAGCTCATTGTATGGACCAAATGCCCGATCAACATGCCTCTACGATTCTGAGTGAAAGACGAATGCGTGGCGCATCCTTAGGAGACCAAAGACGCCGACATCATCTTTCTAGCTTTTAGCTTTATCGCATAGGACCCCAAAACAAAAGAGCTTTCGTGACAGAGTAATTTGCTAGTTTTCAGCTTAGTATTTCATGATTTTATCACATTTGTTGTGTTTATTGGTTCAAAGAAAACCTCTGTATCACGTCATTCTGGCGTTCATTTTGAATTTATTCATTTTACTACGAACTTTTAAGAGAAATGCTAGAAAGCAACAATGAAAATGGGATAAAAAACACAGCAACTGAGAAAAAACTGAAAACAGCAACTGAGGCTCGAAGAACACCAATGCTCTAGAAGAGCGCCCTTTGCAAAGTATGAGAAGGATCGAACAGTTCGAGAAAAGGGACTACATGAATACGTAGTCGAAGAACACCTCTATGTTTCACTTGAAGTTAGCTCGCCCTGAATCAGGGTTAAAGGAGGAGACGAGACGTTTTCCAACTCAACGTGAAGAGGTCAAGTTATCACCAAGGGTGTGCGGAACTTTCATTTCCGTGTTCCGTATTCCGGTCTTCGGCCATTTTTGGCCATTTTCGTTTCGTCTTCCGTCTCCCGCTTGAAATAAAAATTCCGCACACCCCTGGTGATAACTTGACCTCTTTATAGTGTGCTGTGTTCGCCCTTTGCCCTGTTGTCTGTTCATCGTGCCACGACTAGCCGCATGTCAATCGTTGGAAAATCATCTTCTTGTCGGCACCACCGCAAAAAACCAGCTAACATTTTTGCAGCAGGTGTTTGGTATGTCAGTTGACTCACACACAGTGTTTGTAAGAAGACGGCGCGATGAGCATTCGGTCTGGAATTATGCAAAAAAGTCACAGACAGCAACTGTCAGACAATTTGTCATTGCTCGACCCGCATCGCGGAAATGTTTCGTCCCGGGCAAGCGCAGCACTGCTGAGCATGTGCTTCCATCGAAATTTTTATAACTTTTTCAAAGTTTTGATTCATGTGCTCTCAGAGAGAAATATGTGCCTAGTTCAGAACTCATTTCCTCTTTACCTTCGACGTCATAATTTTTTCCTACCACTTTTCTTCTTGCAGAACTTTTGTCATTGTCGAATGGTTGGAAAACGATTTACTTATTCCTCTTCCTCCTTACCTTTATCTCCATCTCCTTCGTCTTCTTTATCATCTCCATACATTTTTATGACAGATAGAGATAGAGTCTCCACTGCTTGATCGGACTTTCATAGGATTCGCAACGATTCTCTGACACATTCTCTTACTTAGAAAGTGGTAGAAACTGCAATGCTAGGCGCAGCTTCTACCCGCTCAGTCGAGTGATCAATCCTCGCTCAGGTTAACTGAGCCTTCCATCAGTAGTCGGGTATATTAGTACCAGCCATGTTTGGGAAGGTTAACTGAGCCTTCTATTCCGTAGACGGGTATATTATTAGCAGCCATGTTTGGGAAGGTGAAGACACTGCCTTGAATAGCGGCTAACCTCCGCGAATCGTTGTACAGGCGCTGACAGTGCCCCACCTCCACGAATCTGAATCGAAGACGAATGCGTGGCGCATTACTACAGCACTGCTTCTTCTCGTACATTTCGACTCTTTCAACATTTCGATCGTGATTTCCACTATGATTATGATTTCCCGTACCCTCTACCAGCTCCGGGATAGTAAAAACCAATTCTCGAAGTAATAATTATACCTCTGATCTGGATGCTGATGATTCGGGAGACAGGTTCTTCAGACCTCAAGAAGAGTTTTTAAATGTTTGATTTTTGCGATTTGCCTAAAAATAAAAATAATAGATTTTCCTTTGGATCGGAAGAAAATTTCCATTTTCTGATAATACCTCTGCACTGAAAGCTGCTGTGAGCTATTGTTGTTTTTTCCATCGGCACCCAAACGGGGAGAGATTGGTGTGTAGGCGGACCATATCCGCATTGCCTTTTGATAGTGACCGTTTTTCTCTGAGCCCTAAATCTGTGAAAATTGCTGCATTTTTCAAAGGAGAAAATTGCACGGGTTTCTGTCGGAATGGGCTTTTCAATGGATAAAACCACTCGAAAGAACCACCAACGCGGCAGTGCGTGGTTAAGGTTTTTTGCTGCTCTAGAAAACTCGAAACGCCTATCGTATATGTCCATTCTGTTTGTCTTCACATTACATTCTTTATTCGAACAAGTTGAAAATATCCTTTCTCGCGGTCAGCCATTAGTCCTGTTATTGTCAATTTTATCTCTTATCTCTGTTTCCGATTATAACGCTATTCGTTCCTGTTATCGACGAACAACACTGATAAAGTGACCTGGCCATAATCGCTGGTCGCCATTGACGTAAATTGGGACGTCACGATTAAAATACGCTGAAATTGCCCTTGAAATGTTCTTATCGGCTCTATAAGAGCTTTAAAAATGCTACCGTATCCGCACACCGCGAGAAATCCGCCGGAAGATTCCCTAAAAAGTTACTACTGAGAAAGACACACCTGGAGGCGAGGCAAGCGGTGCTACTTCCACCCGCCCAGTCGAGCGATCGTTCCTCGCCTAGGCTAACCTAACTTGCAGGGCGTTTGGACCCCGCATGTCATTGTAGGCGCCACATTCGCATTCACCATGCTTGTACGATTCCGAATGAAAAACAAATGCGTGGCGTGTCCTCAGTGATCTGATCAACATTGACCAATGACCCTTTTCTTATCAAAAAGGCTCTCTAGGTTACTCGAAGTGAACTAGTACAAAAGCCTCGACACGCCTTACTTGACGAAGGTGAATTGGGTTGACAAGCCTATCCCTTAGCGTCGGGTAAATTGTTACCAAACTTCCCGGGTAGCTTCCGTCAATCTTTGAAGGACAAACTTGGAATTTCTGGAGCTTTAAAGTTGACGAAAAGCGTAGGTTTGGACGTAGGTGGTTAGCATTTTCTGCAGAGGGTTGAGTCTTTATTGTGGTAACTCCTGAAAAGGCGGTGAGTTTTTGAAGACGAAAATTGCTCACAGCCGAACAACTGAAGAGTTTTTCAACTGGCCTGATGTCTCCAAATGCAACAGCGTTCTGTGAAACTATTTATGGAGAAGATTTCTTCTGCTAGCTGGGCTCGGTTCTTTTCTGTTTTCTACCAGTAGGCGCAAATCTGCAAGCTTTCCCCAAGCCTCTACGATTCTAAGTGAACGACGACGGCGTGGCGCGTCCTAAGGGAAGTGGCAAGTGCCGCTGACCTCACCAACAGCTTCATCTTCTCATTTCAGTGATGTTATCCTCAGGGCGCTGTTCTGTGATGTTTTCAAAGTTTTTTCCCTGTGTTGCTCTACCCAGAAATAACAGAACAGCGGAAGCAGTGTACGGAACCCTGTCCACGTAAAGAAAACCAGGTAAAGAAAACGATTGATGAATGATGTGGCGTACGGTGATGTTTTTCGGCCTGCATTGATGGAATGATCTGCTCCTTACTGCCAATGTGCACAGTACCCAGACAAATGTTGGCTATTTTCGTGCTCGAATGTTTTCTGTACATTATAACCAGCCACTCAGCTGCCTGCAGGCCACCAAATGAACTAACGAATGGTAGGAAACATATATTAAACATTTATAATAACAAACAAAACGAAGAACAAAAAGCATGCAGCAGAAGACGGCGAGGAACTGATGAAATACGTCGCTGGGAGTACGGTAATGGGCAATCGCGGCGGGACCCTAAAGTTGACAAACAGACACCGTGGTTTCGCTTATTTATGAGTTGGATCATTGTAACTGCTTATATCGATTGGGGTAGGGTGCACAGAAGATTGTTGTTGGAGTTTTTCTTTTCGGAAACCCAGATCGTTTCTTGCAGAAAAGTGTCCCGCAATGAGTCATACCCTGTTTTATTTCACTACATAAATCTATAAACTATAATGTATGACCGACAGAAGTCTGTATGATTAACTGCCGTCAATATAACTCAGGACCAACTACAATGTTAATCCCATTCAAATGTGACTTCTGTCAAATCTGAGCACCACATGCTCCTTCTTGCTGGTTGCTGAGAAAGTTTTTATTCTGAGAAAAAAAACGCGAAAAATCTGCGTTTCCTGTAATAGCTGTTTCCGAACGCTGAGTGGACTTTGTAGCTGGTGCAGTGACGTGAGTGTTCAAATTCGTCCCCGGTTCCGGCATTTATCCATCGGGCGTGACTTAATTGCAGTATTTTTTCTACTCCTATAGTCTGCATCTATGGTGAGTGATGAGAGTTGCACTTTTTTCGTTGTCAGCCGAAAATGGTAGAAAATGGAGAAATTAGCTGTAATACTCCAACTAGCAGCCATGGTTGGTATGTACAGCTTTATTAGCTTTATTCCGGCTTGAGTTTCAGCGCAAACACCTTCGTTAAAGACAGGAGTAATCAAGCTGGATTCGAGAAACCATCTGTCCGGGAACTATTTCGGGTATGCAAGGGTAGAAGTGGCATTCTCTGGTAGAAACAGATGAGGATGAGAATGAAGAGCATCCGAACACTTGAGACAGCTTGGCGTTTATTTTTTGTTAGGTTGGTAATAAGCCTCATCATATGTAGCTATCTAAAGGAGTCTAAAAAGAAAGGCGAATAAATGAAAGCCCTCTCCACGTGCTGTCTTTCTTCCAACATCGATTCAGCTCTCGGAGCATCGCCTCCGCTTCGAAGAAATTATAATCCTTGCCGGAAAATTAGCCGGTGTCACTGAACCCCCCTATTCCTCTCTGCTGTACTTGCTACCCGTTTCTCAGCAACGATCGGTCTTGAGCTGGTTCCAACTTCTTTTTCATCATCTTCTTCTTCTTTTTCTTCTTCTCCTTTATTACATGAATGCATCGTGAGATCTACCATAAAATCAATGAACCAACGTAAGACAACATGAATGGGAACATATAAGTTTGTGATTAACATAAAACGAACATCTAACAATGGATGTTAACATTATCACAGAGAAAGATGGGCGTCTAAGGCCCTTGTTATACGTTCGCTCACCCCCCAGCGTAACTCGTCCATTCAGTATCAGACACCGTGGGGCCAGACACGTTTGTACGAGTTATCATGGTGACGCTGGCGTAGTGAACTCGTACAAACGTGTCTGGCCCCACGGTGTCTGATACTGAATGGACAAGTTACGCTTGGCGGTGAGCGAACGTATAACAAGGGCCTAACAGTCTGTGCGGTCCGCAGAAAGTGAGTCACATATCCTGTTTTAGCTAAAGGTAACCGTAGTTTGTAAGCTCCTTCTCGAGCGCAAGAGCTCTTCAAAACACCAAAATCATGGAGGATGAGCCCGCATTTCATCTCGTTTGGTCTTGAGCTAACGTTGTCCAGTGGACGAATACTCTAATCTAGCAAGAGTTTGGAGCCCGGCTTGGGGTGAGCGAGTGAGTCTTGCCATCGAACCGACCGGGAGTTTCTTGTTCTGCGGTACTCAACGCAATATTGCGGCACTTTTGCGTCAATCGGTATGTCTCATCGGTACGTCTGTCTAGCGAAATGGTGCTTTGCTTCATTTGTGTAGAGGATGATATCTCGGTCTTTGGACATTGCTGTTATCTGGTCGTCAGCAATCTGAACATCCGCTCTAGGTGTAGAGAGACTCCAAAAATTCCCTCATTGTTCGGAGCATAGTATCGAGTGCCGTTAATCTCTGCCCTCTTCGTTCAGATTTTTCCTGGAAGCACAGTAACGAGAGCGAGTGCCGTTTCTCAGAGTTGTTTTAACATCGTGATGCTATAATGTTTTCCTCATTAGCTCATTATATCAATCTGTCAACACTTCTTGTACTCTGTCGCCTCCACTGAACCGATCACAATGGGAGTACTCAACAAATTGCTTCCACTCACATCACTTTGCTTTCGGCTTGTTTTGTGGTGCCCTTATTCGTTTATCCGCTTTTCGTCGAAACCCGCTTTATTATCGCTTCAATAGCGGATGCGTAATTCAGATAAACTTCAACTCATTCGAAAACACGTGCTGAATCGAAGATGGCGTTGCGAAATGTCGTTGCTATTGTGAAGAAGACTGTTTTGTGTTTTGAAGCCTGTTGTTCCTCGAGTCTGTTGCATTAATGGCGAACAGTTTTTGTGCTGCAGGAAACGCTGAATAGGCAGAGACTTGTTAGGGTGTTCTCATCATGAATTTCCGTTCATAGTTGACAGGAAAGCAGTACCTCCACTTGGTACCTTGGCCGCGGTAACCATGCTGTTGATCGTCGTTTCGCCTCCTCTCCTTCACTCGACGCTACACGCACAACGCTGGAATTTTCCCGGACGAGTTTTCTGGACAAGTTTTGCAGAGTTTGAATCATCGTTTCGGAACGAGAAATATCTTTTTAAACTCCAATAACGGACCAGATATTGTAAAGTTGAGCTTTACCCGAGTAGTCGAGCCCCTACCTGCCATATAACCCCAAATATAAACCAGGTGGACGAGTTGTCCGGAACAGGTGGACGAGTTGTCCGCCGTGATTAGGGCCCTTGTTATACCTTCGCTCGTGGTGAGCGTCAGCTGCTTGCGAGCGGTGATCGCGTGCGCCGCTAACTCAGACGCTGAGTACGCGACGCACGCACGCACGCGCCCGAAGCATACAGAGCAATGCGCGAGGTGATCGACCCACTCCCAGCGAAAGCGTCAATCGCAGTGCAATGCGCAGCGACGAGAGCGTGGAAGGTTCGCTAGCGTGTGCATAACAGCCCGTGAGCGTCACCACGCCAGCGTCAACGTGATAACTCGTACAAACGTGTCTGGCCCCACGGTGTCTGATACTGAATGGACGAGTTACGCTAGGCCCGAGGTCGTGATTCTAGTTGCATCGTGGTCCGGAAGTCCGGGAAAATTTCATATCGTCGAACGGTAGCTCAGGTCGTGATTCTAGTTGCATCGTGAAAGGAACGATATCGTGAACGATCCTTTAATTGAAAACCACCACGTAACATCAGACTTCATCGCTGTTAGCTCACCCAACATCTATGCTCACTACGGTGAGTTCGAGGTAAATTCGTCTATCCCACTGCGCGATCATCTTCGATACCGTATAGTAGTAAGGGCGCGCCATTGCTAATTGCTGACCTTTCCTACTTTCAGTTTTCTGAGTTTTTGAGCATTGCCATATCCCGTGCTTCACTCCACGTCACTTTTCTGCAGCAACAGCAATACATCGGCTTTACATTGTTACGTAGTGTACTGCCACAGCAAAAGCGTGAATGTGTTCGCATGAACCATAAGTGATTTTGGAAGATGAATGAGTGCATCGTCCTTGTAATTGAGTACTGAGGTGCTAGGGACCTTTTCTAGTGTCGTGACGTACTCGATTGGATTTATGTTTTCCCACTTGCCATGTGGTTTACTATAATTTTAGTGGTTTAGCAGGTAGTGAAGTGTGTAAGCAAGCTGATGAATAAGCGCCCTTTTTGTTCTCGGTGTCACTACACCCATTTCTCGCTATTTCTCTGCCCTATACTTGCTGCCCGTTTTTCAGTAACGATTGGTCTTCTACAAAACGTACTGAAAGCTCGTCTTTGCGTCCACTTTTGTGCCGCGTCCTCTGCGTCTCTTTCCTTACCGATACTGCGCTGATTTGGCGCCGCAGTGTAGCAAAAAAGTCTTTAGCCAGTCAGTCGATCAAATTATTAATAAATAAATATATAAATAAGTATATAATAAATATAAATATATAAATATATAATAAATATAAATATATAAATATATAAATAAATAATACTTCCCGTGTCTTATCTCAGCGATGTTCTTCATTCGTCTGATTTCCGATTGCCTTGATATAATACCCGGAAAATCTCCAGTGACATTTTACGATAATCTTTGAGATTGTGGCACCAATAAGAACTCCATTGAGAATCCTTGTACCATTATAGATGGCACGAATCTCGCTTTACGTCGTCATCTCAAACATCTTTTATTATCTATGCTTCTTACCTTCTCTGATAACACCTCCGATTCTTATCTGTCATCTTTTTGATGGTTCCAAGCTGCTCACAAAAAATCGTGACCCACAGGTGGTTCGAAATCGACTCTGAGCTCTTTTAAGCACATCCGTAATTACAATATTTCCAGAAGTAATGCTACGATAAACTATAGGTATTGGAAGCAAATTCAAATAAAGAGTTGAAATCGAAGAACCTCGTGTTCCTTGACTGTTTAAGGCCTCGAAGCGACTGATAACAAAGTGACGTCTGTGAACCGATAACGTTTTCCAGCTCACCGACTCTTTTATCCGTTCTCGCCCTCTCCATTTTTGCGTTCTTTTGCTCTTCACCGTTTTTCCTACTTTTCAAGTGTATCTTTTTCTTGCGATGTTACCTCCTATCGACATTAAGTTACCTTCCTAATGTTTCCACATTTTCGAAAATCAGTTTTCATACTATTTGTAGTCTGAGTTTGCACTTCAAATTGACGCCAGCAGCCCACCCTGCTTCTTTGCTATCTTTGATCATTTGGAAGGGTAAGAGACTTCTCTTCCACTGGGACTCTCGAGCGATCGACTATCACCCAAGGCAAGCCAAGACCCAACCCATCCGGTGTCGGGTAATGTTGATTCCATCATTCATGATAAGGTGTTTGCACGGTCCCGAAGATTGGCGACTTTGGCAAGTCATTCTTATCAGCCAATTCCACATTTACCGTTCATCTACGATTTTGAATGAAAGTAAAATGCGTGGCGCATACCGGAGCAATCGATATTACTCTATCCATCGTCGTGTCTATCTATCGAGATGCTTTTTTCACTTTATTTTCACTACAATGGACTCCTTTGTTCCCAGGTCTCTCTTACAGATCCGGAATTCTGTTGTTTACCGACCAAAAAACTTGAATTTTTCGTTCATTTCCCTGGAGCTACATTCATTTTCTAACTCATGATTTTTTAATTTTTTGTCTCTCCCACCCCTATCTACATAGCGTTTTTTTTTGTGAAAGACTTTTTACTTCCGTCTCCCTCCCCATAAAAAGCTCCTTTTTTGAGAGTGCAGTTCTGGCAATCTTTGAGCGTTGAGACTGTGACATACACGTCCGCTCATCAACTCCCTTTCATTAATGCTCATTTTAGTTTAGTAGCTTAGTGCAGGCGCGCCTATTACGGTCGTCATACATTCTCGATTTCTGGCCATCTGCTGAGAAAATTCCCGGCCATTCCCATTCTATCCAGATTAGTTGATAAAGAGCTGTCTCCTAATCTTTCTATGAGGGAAATCGAATGCGTTTCATCAATTTTCCTACCTTTTTCCTAGTTGATTTGTTTTATCCTCTTGGGATGTTATTGAACTTCTGCAAGTCATTGTGTTGGTCAAATAAGCATTCACCATGCCTCTACGATTCTATTAGGGTGTTCCATAAGTTTCTGGTCTATTTGGACCATGTACGTTGTACATGTCATAACTTGTTCATACAAGATCCAAACAAGATGGAATCTTGGCATGATGAGGTTGTTCGATGATTGTTCCTAACGGCATAATGATCGACTGTTTTGCTCTACTGTCTGCGTTTCGGTGATTTCTTGAAAATAAAGCAGAGATTGACCTATCTCGACGTGCTTCTTCATTGCTTCCGTTCTGGTCTGTTTGCTTGCACTGCTTATCAAGCTATCACGCCTTTGTTAGGCAAAGATGCCTGTTGCAGGTCAATGTGCCAAAGTTGGTTCAAGCGCTTTCAGATAGGAATATTAGACATCACGGATAACAAGCGTGTTAAAATTCCGATTGGGCCGAACAAAAGTGCTGTTCTAGCCGCAGTTAGAAGGCAGCTGCCCGGAGCGTAAGAATGATATCGAAGGTTACCTACACTCCATGTACCACTGTCTATCGCTACCTGAAACGGAGTGGAAGAAGAGCAGTCTTGCAAGGATGATTCCCCATGCAATGACTCCGTCTCAGAAGCGGCAACGAGTGGTCATCTGCCAAAACCATCTCAACCGTTCCAGAACAACTTCGTGGTTGACCTCAATCGTGGCACAGGAAGAGAAGTGGTGCACCAACGATAACACCACATGGGTGATCCAGTGGCTTCCGCAGCACGTGAAGCCTGAACGAATTCCAAAGTCGGCCCCTCATGTGAAGAAGATCCTGCTCTCATTCTGGTTCATAGTCGTGGAGTCATGCACTGTTCGCTTCTACCGGATGAGCAGACAATTACAGCAGACTTCTTCATTGAAGATGTGCTAGAAATGGAGCGTAAGCTTCTTGAGAATTACTCGAGATTCAGAACTATTCGGGTGTTGATGGTATGATAGACCAGTTATTTATGGAACACCCTAATAAAAGGGAGACGAGTGCGTGGCACGTCTTTATAGGAGTGGCCAACGCCGGCCATTTTACCTTTATCTTTGTGTATGTATACCGTAACAACAAAAGTGATATGATGATGTTATTGTTACGTTTAAAGAGAAAGTAAGAATAAGGAGAGCTTGTGACGCAGAATTATGAAGAAGAGAGGGAACTGTCTTTTGAGCGCAGGAAGCGGAAGATTTCAGAACCGCATTTCATGGAAACTCTTGAACGAGTCGCATCATCTTCCGCATTTTTGCCTTAAATTGAAATGTTTTCGACTCGCTCAAGCGCGGAACTGAGTTATGTTATCACTCACTATTGTGATTTCTTGTTCCTCTTCGGTGAAAAGGCCCACAGATGACTCGTCCGCGGTAGACGGAGGGAGGTTTCGCATCAGTAGTAATTAGTGGTAAATTACACTCGAATTCCGAGTAGAATTACTCAGGATTGCATGGTATATAAACCCATACATAGTGAGACATTTCAACCGTTCATCTCCTTCCATCGCCGTTTGCTGGCCACTTCTTTCTTGCGCGTATTAGTGAGATCATAAAGTAAACTAATATTACTTGGTAACTATGAAGCTCTAAAAGAAAAAGTGATTTATTTTGCCATTAACTTGTCGCCTATTCGTTTTCTAATTTTATCGTTATCAGTAAGAATTTTCATCAGTCAGCTAGACTTCTATGCTTTGCGAACTACTTAGAGAATCGTATGTAAAATTTAATGGAAAGCGGTCGGCGTTGTCTACATTGATCAATCGCCGAGGATGCGCCATGCACTTGCTTGTCTTCTATTCAGCGTCGTGGACACAACTTTCAATACCCAATCGTAGTTACGTCTACGTACGTAATCCTATGGGTACTAGGTTATGGTATCTATCCGAGCATGCAAAATTGGTAACAGTTTACCCGCATTCACTCGACCCCGTACGTAAATAAGGCGACCTTGAACGAAGATCGATGGCTTGACCATACTCTCGTGTTTGCTATTTCATAACTGTTCAACGTTTTGAATATTTGTTTTTGCAAACGAATGACGTTTCCCACTCTAAGCGAAGTGTAGCAGATCTCGTAAATTCTTTTTATCACCCAGAAGGTGTTCGAATTCTTCAAAAAAAAGAAGAAAATGAATAAAAAGTAAACTGCTGACAGACGTTCGTTTCGAAAATCGGAGTACTAGAAAAGTTCGTCACTGTTATTTTCAATCCATCTAAACGCAAAACCAGTGAATTACTAGAAAGAGTTCAAAATGGTTTCACAAGGAAATTATTCCTAAGACGATGGGGTTCCTTTACGACGGAATTCCTAGTTCTGCGGAAAGGAACGCCAACCTCCATCTGGCCTCTCTTGCTGACTGTAGGAAGAAGTTTGATCTTATAATGATATTCTCTCTAGCTCTTGTGGGATCATGGTGGACAGGTTTCTTATTGCATTGGCCGTCCGTCGCCAGAGGCGGTCGGTATAAGTTGTCCGGTACTTTTCCTCCTAATGCCCAATTATCACCCAAGTGTATCATATCATGCTCATATCATGCAGACCCTTGTAGCGGTCTTATCATGTCATGCTTGCGAGAATAGAAAGGCTTTTTCTTCCACATCAGGCAGATTAAACAGGCTGCATACGACCGTAGGTGGCCGCGAAATGGTATGATATCGAATACGGTTGGGGATGATATGGTAATTGGGCATTAAGAGGAAAAGTACCGCTTGTCCTTCCAAGGGCCAGTTCAAGACTAACAAGGAGAGCCTTTCTGGATGTGCCAAGCTTTCGTGATGCAACTTTTACAGGATGTAGGGCCTGTTGTAGGTTCTCGAACGCCATACTTCATTTTTCCTTTAGGCAGCTCTGTTATGGGAAAACAGCTGCCGAAGAAATGGCAGGCGAGCTCATCACACAGGCCGCGCGAGCTCATCAGAGACCGCCACAGCGCTACAGCCGGCCACGTAGCGCAGTGGTAGCGATGCGGCCTGTCGTGCGAGATTATGAGATCGGTCCCGGAGTTTGCCAAAATTTTTGCACTCATCTGGCTGTTGTTATTCTAAGCATGCGTAATCGCTGGATACAATTTCGACCTGATTAATGCTTTTTGTAAATACATAGGACGTATTCCTGGGTTTATGCGAGTCGCCCCCTTTTTTCATGTAAAACTCTGCTCAAATCAATCAAAGGTATTTATTGCGAATCGTGGGATTCAACAATTATGATATTGCTCTATAAAACATTCAAAACACAAGCGCTTGTTGCACCAACAGCACTTTACGAACGATAGACACGAACATTCGGTGTTACGGTGTTTTAATGACGAGCAGCTCCAATCCATAGGAAAGTAACTCATACAAACCCAGGAATACGTCCTATGTACTTACAAAAAGCATTAGTCAGGTTGAAATTGTATCCAGCGATTGCGCATGCATATAATAACATCAGCCGGATGAGTGCGATCCATCTTCTTCTATAATAGCGCAACATCCATCTATAAGGTTTTTATGAAGAATTCTGTTCAATCACGCACAATGCTTTCGTTCAAGAACATGTTCAACAAGCGTCTGGATCCATCTTGGTCATAATAGCAGCTTACCAATCACACCAATCTCTTGTCTTTCTACTCTCTTGCGCATAATTTCCTACTTATATGCTTCTCTTCTAGCAGTTGTTTTCTTTAAGATGTTCCTATTAAAATTTGCGTTACTCCGTTTTAAGTACGGTTGCCGTTGATTGAATTTTTTATCTGTTTGTTTGAGTTTTAGTGCTGTTACATGATTCATCATGTAATAAACATATACAGGGTGCGGCAAAAGTTCTTCAACACAGATTCTTGACCGTCTAAACGGCAGATCTCAGGCAAATGAGATGAAATTTATAACATTTATTGCCATTGACTACGCACATATAAAAAGCATCTAAGTTTCGAAATGACCTTCTTTCACACGAATGCAGGCCCTATGTCTCTTGAGGAACGCACTCGGACCTATCAGCAGGACTCTGCACCTGCCCATAGTGCCAAAGTCGTGCAGAAGTGGTGCGCCGACAATTTTCCTGATTTCCTCTCATCAAAAAAGTGGCCACCGAATAACCCGGACCTTAATCCGATGGATTATTCAATCTGGTCCATATTGAAGAGCAAAGCATGCGCAACATCCCACGCGAGCACTGATTCTCTTGAAGAAGCCTTGAAGAAAGCCTGGAGGGAAATTGATGAAGATGTCCTGCGTGCCGCCGTAGACTCGTTCCTCAAGAGAGTTAGGACCTGTATTCGTGCGAAAGGAGGTAATTTCGAAACTTAGATGATTTGCTATATGTGTGTGGTCAAAGGCAATATATGTTACAAATTTCATCTCATTTGCCTGAGATCTGCTGTTTAGACGGTCAAGAATCTGTGTTGAAGAACTTCTGCCGCACCCTGTATACTTTTGATGCAAATACTACGACATTTCGGATTGTAATCGCTACTGAGTAACAAAAATAGCTTTGTAGAGTTTTTTTTCTGAAATTAGAAATGGAAGACGAATGGGCTACCATAGAAGAAAGTAGTGGTTAAGCGGAGCGGATCGGCAGCTCACATCGCCGGTTTCTAAATTTGTCTGGCGAGATCAGATCGGGCTGACTTGGAGACTTTAATTCGATGTAAGTGAATTCTGCTAGAAATAGGTACTCGGTTTGTGCCAATCTACTATATTACCTACGATCACTAATCTGCTTCAGAATCGTTGCCCACCCCAACACTAAGCCGCAAACACTCTCCGGAGCCTGATTAGGCCAGCTTACTCTCTACGCTGCTGAGGCGACTCACTCAAGGATTCTACCCTTTTTACTTAATTTGTTTTCACCAGGTTTCGCCACTTAGTCGCTAATCATGGGTAGTTTAAGCTATCACACCGGCAATCCATACTGCTGATGCAATCAGCGAACCGCACACGGATAAGTGGTAGTCTATTTTTGTAGATTTTACCCGGGCTTACGAACAAGGCTGAAGCGTTGACGCCTGACTGGGAACATGAAAACATCATTAATCGACAGAAAATTAGCAAAAACTTCAGGACTGTCTTCACGTACCTCCTCTAGTTGGATTGCCAATTCTACAGAACTAATGCTCTCGAAGTACCAACCTTAGATGTTTGTGAGCGGTTTCTCGTGGCTTTTGTATGAGAGTGATGGCAGAAGCCTACTCATTTACATACATCTGGCATCGTTTGTTCGGGTAGGAGTAAGCCGTACATGCGAAATCTTCTGCTTTTCCTCGCTTGGTTATTTTTCACTCAGGAATGAAGCCGCCTGCTTCGCGTTTTGGTCATGTCCGTAACGGAAATTGTGAAAATAGCGGATAAATGGTCTGAATGTCGACTTACTATTGGTTATTAGTCTGATGACTTCTGTCTGAGAGGTTTGGTTGTTTTAGATGAATAATATTTGATAAACACATTGAAACATGCTTTTCTGGCAGTTTTTCTCTGTGAATCTTTCCTTTCCTACCATTTTCTTCCCTAGAATGCCCACGAGAGGTAGTTATAGTGACAGGTGTTGATCGGCTTAATCAGTCTTCCAAGAATACGCTATGCATTGGTCTTCCATTGGCAATCGTGTAGGCATGGTTAATGTGAATTTGATCGAAATTCAATGATTTGTGGGGAACAATCGCTGTTTTTGTCAGTGTCTTCACCTTTTTAGGAACTGATTTACCCTAGTCCGTATGAACGGAAGCCTTGGTCGATCAGGTTTCTTCTAGTGATTTCTTCGCGTAGATGAAGTTAGCAGGCAAAAATGGTTTTCTCATCCTTCCGATGAGGTCGTCGTCATCGTCTTAGCTGGAGGGTAGAGGCGATCTGTGTGATTCGGTAAAGCGATGCGCTACAAATCATCCAAACACGCACGTTCTCTGAGGTGTGTGATGCAGCTCGGATGTCACCCGACTCACCGAGGGCTTTAGGGCTTAGATCCGCCCACATGCGCCTAACGCTCTTTATCTGCTTATGACCTGGAGCTCACTCCCAGTCTCTACGTCTGTGTTGGCTTCATATAGAGCCGCCTTCTTGCACATTATCTCCCACTCCTCCCGTGTCCTCAGAGAAGTTGCTCGTCCTCCTAGGTATTTCGCTTGATGATTACGGCTACTATGTTCAATCGTGAACAATGGAAAGGTTAGTGATGAGTTAATGAACTCCGTTGGATTTTAGAGTTTCTTAGAAATATAATGTAAGGATAATGCTTGATTGAATCCTCCGTGAGAAACTCGGGCTATTTCTCCTTTATTTTGGTGTGGTGAAGATCTCTCTCACTCGAGGAGGAACTGATAAACTTCTGATGAACTTCTGTTATCGTTAGCTAGAGCAAGATATATATTTCATATTTTCACAAATCGCGACGGAATAGATTATGACAAATTGAGCAGAAAAATAGACATTTCTATTGAATAGAACAAATTTTAAGAGAACTCTTGAATTTTTCCTTCAGAAATGTTGTTTAAATCAATATCATCAAATTCCAAGGTTCTCCTTAACCTTATCAGTCCCCTCTTAATGATCTAAACCTCAAACTTTCTCCTAGAATGGGTGAAATTGAAGCATAAAGCACTTCCTTGGAGTGGGTCGTTTCCTAAGGCTTGGCAAATGGAAGGGATTATTAAAAATCGACTGGGTAAGGAATACTTGTAATAATCCATTTTACAAAAATGTTGAAATAATACGAAAATGCCTGTTTCTCCTAATCTATGCCTGAAAGATGTATAAGAATACGGTGAATAACCTAGATATGGAAACAAGCCGATCCACAAACGTCAATGAACAGGCCAAATAGGAATTCAGGGTGCTTATACAATTTTGAGTGAGAATCGAGTTCATGGCGTTATTCTGAGGCAACGTAGCGCTTATCTGCACGGCCTTCTTTGAGTTTTTGCGCTTTTTTCTGAATATTCCTCCAATTTCCTGTAGAGTTAGTGTTGCGGTTCTCCTGATTAGAACTGTTAAGCTCCTAGGGAAATGCCGACGATGAGTGTTCTCCTCATTAATCGGCTTGTAAAGACTCGGAAAATGCGTACTGATTCATCATTTTTTCATGACTCCCTCAACTAAATTTTCCTATCATCATTTTCCTCGGTACCACTAGTTTTCAGCCCTCTTGGCAGGCGGGAGAAACGGGGAAACACGATTTTCAGCTAGAAATCGCCGTCAAAGAACCAACAATTGCAGGTGGTTGGTGGCAGCAGCTGTTGAATAGAAGTAGGCGCCGGAAACTACCGTATTTCCGTGTGAATGTACACTGCCATTCGTGCGCTAACTGGAGTGTACGGTAGCGAACCGCACAGGACCCAAACACCCTGAACTGCGTTAGTGGCTGTTCAGAAGAGATGATGTATAGCCCACCCACGGGACGATAAAGGAAAGGAAGTAGACTTTTGAGACGAAAAAAATTCGGTGACAACGAAGTTGACATTCCTTTGGTTTTTATGGTCAGACTCTGCCAAGACTCTATTCCTCATTCATGACCGTTTTGCACTCGTCATCCACCCTGCTGGCTGGCCGTCCGCCCTCTCACTTCTGCAGATGACGTTCTCTGGGATTTTCGCGAGTTCTCCGTGTGACGCTACAGAAAAACTCTTGGTCGATAAAGTCGTTCGAGTGGTGAAAACTCAATGACGTTTCTCTCGAAAAACCTGTCAATTCGGTGAAAGCTGGGCGTTTTTCCAAAATTTTTAGCCCTTAAATCGTCTGTCGGTTCTTAGACGGATTTCGAAAAAAATTCTCATCCTAGAAAGTACTAACCATTGAAAAGCGCGGCTTTAAGCTGCTCCTACTCTTTCTTTCCTAACTCTTCCTAAAACTTTGTGTTTATAAGTGGACTCGTTGAATGTTTATTTTGGCATTGTGATTAGTCACGATTCCGTTGCGTTGGGTGTATCCCCATCTGCCCCAACTATTTCGCTTCAGCTGAGCATTTTAGGTCAAAGTATGAAGGCATAAGAAAAGTCTGAATGAGATCGATCCCCTGACCATCAGATTGTGAGCCTTACGTGCTACCGACTGAGCGACCATGGTAATACCAGAAACGGTTAAGACCTAGAAGCCCTCTTGCCACTTGTTAGGGATCAAGATTTTTGCCTTTTTGACCGCCCATTGCCATTTAGCAAAAACAAACTAATCGTCATTAATCAGCCGTCGTAGTCGTCATTCGATGCTCTACCGAACCATATAGATCTCGATGAGCATATTTGGGGGAAGCTCTCTGACCTCCCTCGTAAAGTTCACCGTCGCTGATCTTGTTCCGCTTAATTGGCCAGCTAAAGAAAGCAGCTAAATTTCTTCAGTTCTAAATGTACGGTGATTGCAAAACCATAAGAAAAACGAAAAAGGTAAATTCATTCCCTTCACAAGTTTCTAGACTAGAAGAAGGTGTATCAAGTATCTCATTCAATCTGTTGGTTGTATATGAACTGCCTTTAATACACTACACTTTCCTTCCCCTACTGGTGAGCTTCGGGGAGTGTTCCCATTTCTAATTACCTGTTTGGGTAATTACCGTAATCTATACAAGAGGCGTAACAGGGTCTATATTGTTGCATTGTGGTCTTCTGTTTCTTTTCATGCCACTTTACTTCCTACTGGCGAGACGTTTGGCCTTACAACACCGTCAAGTTGAAACTCTGGAGTGACGTAAAAACAGATTATTTTCGATTTTAGTGGATATCTCTAACATAGTAGACGTGGCCTTGGTAGATAATGTTCCACCAGTCGTTTTGTTTTGGCAAATTCCCGAAGAAGGAGGACCCAAGTTAACGGCTTTACAGGTGAAGAATGTTCTCTTGACTAGCTTTTATCATATTCCAATTTGAAGATAAAATTAAATTTTATTCAGTTGTTCTATGTTAATACTGGTTGACTATATTGCATATATCCGACAGGAGACCTTTAAAAACCTATTATGCACCAAGGGTTAGAGGAAAAGGTCAGAGTAGACATGCCCTTCAAATTTAATTTGCCTAAGCTCCAACAGTCACCAGAATCCATGGGAAAGTGGGTGGGTCCTCAAGTGGAAGTGGGCGGGACAATGGGCGGGCACTAATACGTTTCCTTAACTGCTCACTCATGCTTCATTATGAAAATTAATATAACTTTTTTTCGTTCTATAAAATTTTGCTGGCTATGGATCGCCTCGTTGTTGGACTAGTAAGCTCTCCATAGCTTTTTGCTGTCCAAACAATTCCAGAAATTTTTGCAATTTCATCGAACTTCTTGGCTCAAGAAACTCTTCTTCGTCTGATCGTTTTTTTTTCTGATAGTTAGTGATTGCTTCTGCTTTTGTCAGATTTGGTATTGGTTTTTAGCTGTCCTAGTTAGTTGTCTTACAGCTCTCATTTCAGCCAAGCTGTCTGCTCCAGAAGATTCGGCAAGGGCTGCTTCACGGCCGCGAAATCGCTCATTAAAGGTGAGTCTATGAAGGATACGGTAGAATCGAATATCTGAAGCACGAGTGAGCAGTTAAGGAAGCTATACTGATTGTGACGTAAGACTGCCCTGATAGATCGATTGGCATCGATTTGGATGATTACTCCAGGAAACCGAGTTTCTGAGGACCATCTTGAGGAACTTGTTCCCATTGAATGCCAGGAGCACATAACGGTCGGGCGATATAATTCAAAAAGGAATACGGTGCTCCTTCCTGTCATCATAGATGGTACAGTGGTAAGAGGCGCTGCTGGCACCAGCACGGTCGAGCGATCGACCTCCGCCTGGACTAAGTAAGCCTTCTATCTCTCTGAGGTCGAGTGAATTGGTACCAGACTTGTCTCGCAAGGTAAAGAAACTGACTTGGTGTAGTGGCTGGCCTGCGCATGTCATTGTACAGGCCGAATTCACATCCAACATGCCTTTGAGGTTCTGAATAGAGAGCGAATGTGTGGCGCATTCTTCTGGGCAGATCAATGACCACCACTTTACCTCTATTTCTGGGCCCAAATTCACGAACGGACCAGCGGTCTCCGACCGCTCGATGAGAGATTTCATAGGAAGTTTAGGATACGTGGAGAAAGGTGCGCGCAGTTCATAGGCTATATCTCGGGGTTTATCGGGGTTTACCAATGATGAATGTGGGCCGTGGTCCTTTTTGGCTCATGCGTATTGTATTATTTTAACGTTTTTGATTATTATTATTATATATTTCAGAAGTCGGCCGCTGTTCAAGATGACGAGCCGTCGCTGCTTGAGATGGGGCGGCGAGCGGCATCGTTCGAAACTAGCCAACCTTCGACCGTCAAGGCCTCACCATGTATGTTTATACTTTTTCGGCGCCCTATTTAGACAAGCTTTAGAAACATTCTGGACACGCCTCTAGGCTTCCTAGAGGTCAAGCGGGTTTTTATCAGTATTGTCCAGTATAAGTGAATTTTAGGTATCCACAGAAAACCTGTAGGTAATCATTGCTCCACAATCTCCTTTTCCTTTTCTAAAAGAACAACTGAACGGTCGGTGGTGTCTGGTTGAACTTAGTGGATTTTTCACCTAAAATTTCCACAAAATGTAGATATTCGCGTTGGTGTTATGATTAGGGTAGGTCTACTTCAGGAGTGGATTTCAAGCTCGCCAAATTGCTAGGAGCTATGCTGGAAAGGTGCGAGAAAGGCAGGGACCGAAAACCTCTCCACGATTTCGAGCAGTAGTCGAGTGCGTGGCGCATTCTAAGGACTCTCCATCTATCGTTGACTTTTTCATCCTTTCTGTATGCAGCTGCAATGGGTAAAATCTATTCTCATCAAAGTCGAAGTTGCTATAATGTCCTGGGTATGATGTTCCAGGAAGGATGGGGTTCTCACCTAGGGCTTACTTTTACCTTTTCGTCGTCCTACAAAGGGATTAAACTAGCGGCACCTGCTGGGTTACGGCTCTTAGAGGACCAAGGCCTAAGGGTTTTACTTTTTCTCGTACCTAAACGGTCAACTCTTTGAGAGTCGTTCATGTGCAATTTCCGAACCCTGCGGCGTTGGCGGGTTCGTAGAGTTGAGAATTTGGGTGGGCGTGGCTTTCTACAGTCGCTTTTCCGCTCGGCTACCGCTCTACCGCTTCTCCGCTCAGCTGTTTGGCAGAAATCGTTGCGATTTCTGCTGCGCGTCTATCCGTCGCGCTACTATGAACGGAATTTTCCGCGTGGGTAAGTGGTGGATGGTAACCCAACGAAGATTCCTTTACTCTTTGGTTGTTTCTTAGAAAATGGTCGCAGACTTTTCACTCTCCTGAGGCTACTTTTTGAAATTTGTAACCTTCCGTTTCCTCGTTGCCATCCTGATGGTCAAAACTAGTCAACACAGCAACTTGTCACAGTTCCTACGGCGCCAATTGCTTCTCTCACTTCCTCATCATCCGCACAGACCCTTGCAGACCAGTTGACTACCCAGTAGGTAAAAAATCAAGTTAGAGGCCCAGGTGAGCTCTACGAGAAGCGCCCAAATATTGGTGGAGGGCAGCACTATATTTGGGTAAATTTGAGCATACTGCTTAGTATCTACTCCAGGGCCCAAATTCATGAACGGACCAGCGGTCTCCGAAACTCCGTCGGCAATAAACCCGCTCTATACCGTCGAGGTCTCTCAAACCCTGCCTCATCGCGAGGCGGGATAGACCCGCGATAAACCCCAACTAAACCCACGCGCGCGTTCACGAATCTCGGTTTGCGCGCCGTTCGGGGTATATCTCCGGGTTTACCGACGTTTACCAATGATGAATCTGGGCCCAGGTTCGACGACGACTGGCGATTGTGCGGAGGGGGGACGCGAGGAGAAAGCAACGATAGACTGATTACTCTGACTCTTCTATTTTCACTTTTACGAGTCTTCTAGAGAAATTCTGTGTCCAGAGCATTTGGACCGACCGTTGTTAACACTACAGGGTGACTACAAAGTATGTTCCGCTGGATTTTTTTTACGATAACTAAAGATTGATAACAGATATTGCAATATAATTTTTATTCGTGATATACAAAATGATCGTAGATAATTCAATCCATATACTGTTCAAAATGATCGCCTTCTGCACGGATACAAGCTTCGAGACGCCTGGTGACTGCTTCGACTGTGGGCCGCAAGTAGTCGACATCGATCTTCTGCCATTCTCTGTTGAAGGCTGTCCTCAAACCGTCCACACTTCGATGACAACTCGATGAGATCCTTTGTTGTAAGTAGCCCCATACGGAGTAGTCCATGGGGTTCAGGTCCGGCGAGTTAGAAGGCCACATATCCTTACCCCAGAATCCAGGGCAGTTTTGCTCGCAAAAGGCAATTGTTGATTTCGACCAATGTGCAGGGGGCCAGTCCCCATTTTTATCTTTCGAAATAACTTCTTGGTAAAAGTCAGAGTTGATTTTAATATTTTTATCCACAAAAACAAGCGGTGTCTTGCCTTCCGAAGTTATACCAGCCCAAACCATCACAGACTTTGGGAATAAGGTCTTTGTATGAAAACGGCGTTTTCGGGATATTATCTCAGTCGGAGACAGAAGTTGCCGGTGATTTTGACTGTTGCGCGCGACTTCCACAGTGAAAATTTTCTCATCAGTCCAAACGATGTCGGATAAGCGGCCCTCACGAATGAAGTCGAGAATTTTTCTACATTTTTCGACCCTATCCTTTTTCGCCGCTTCAGTGGGTACTTGTCCACGAAAGAGTCGATAACTGCGGGGTCCTAACTCATATCGGACAATTTTCTGAACACTTCGTCGTGAGATGTTCAGGTCAGAAGCAATCTTGTTCAGGCTCACCTGGTCGTTCCTCTGTATCCTCTTCTTGATGGTCTTGCGGATTCCAGGTACGTTGACGGTCCGGGGTCTACCTGGCTTAGGAAGCGGTTGATGATGTCCTCGCTGCCTGTACTGCGCCACGATCTTCCTTACGGTCCTGTCGTTGATGTGGAGCCTTCTTGCAATCTCTGCGGGTCGAAGTCCTTCCTCCACAAGGTGCGCGATGGTGGCTATGAGAAGATGGACGCATATCTTGTTGAGCGTTGATCCAAACGTTGTAGCAGTTGTACACGAACACATGCCAGTACTGCTCTACCAAACGTTTATGATGTTTCTGTGAAACGGGAATCTGCTTTCAAGAACGACTATCAGGAAATTGCGGAACATACTTTGTAGCCACCCTGTACTCTAACAAATTATTTCTCTTCCGCTACAATTTGTTCCTTCAATCAAGTGGGTAAAATACCGTACCTAGCCCACATTCGGTGTTGATGGTCTTAAGAGCACCATTCAAGAAGTCGGAAACTGAGCTGTTCGTTCTCCTGGCTAGCTACTAAGTGATCATACGTTGTATTACCTGTTTTCTTCTCTTTTGGCGCCTGAATGAACGCACGAATATCCTAAAGGGATTCCCTTGATTCCTAGGTGGCCTGCTGATGCAGAACTGCGAATCTCAGGGTTTCCGTAATAAGACGACAAAGGATAAAAATTATTCATCCTGGATCTCAAGATGACCCTGGACTCTTCTGTTGAAAAAGGAACTTTTCTCGTAGAAATCGCAGTCGTGCAGCCGAACCGCTCTGTTGCTGCGTGTGCTGTCGAGTATAAATGAGCTTTCACTGTCGAGAGACGTAGATTTATCCGTAGGCTAAGCTGTGTACCTACACTTACCCATAAATAAAACTCACATCGTCTCCAACATCTCAGTTACTAAACGCACGACATCCATCCCGCACGAATTACCTTTCAGCAGCTTTTCACACTGCACAATTTACCTGTCTAACAGCCTACCACCGCAGGCGGTCAAACCGGATCGCTTGGTCCCTTTCTAAATCCAAAAATTCACCTTTTTCACCCAAACAAGTGTTACTACCACTACTGGCTTGTTCGGCTGTTTCAGCTCTGCGACCGGGCTCGTTCGACTCGAGAATGTCGGCGTTTTCGCCGGTGGACGTACCACGACTACTTGTCCATTCACCGGCCTCGCCACTTACCATGGAACCACCACCACAAGCGACCGATAGCCGCTTGCTTACGGTACCGTCGCCGGACTATCGGAAAATGTCTTGTGAGTACTAACCGCTTTGCCCTCAGTCAACCCTGTCGTGCATTGTCCGTGTGAAACATCGTTGTTGGCTGTCAGCTCAAAAAAAGTCTAAAATTCTCTCGAAATCGTCGCTGGACGGTGTTGGATAGGAACGCTCCTCAGAATTTTCGAGTAAACGCAAAGAGTGGCGTCAGCTGGTTTAGTCGATGGGTAAGAAAAGCCGCCAATCTGGCGGCATATGTTGGGATGAGTGGTCGAAAGCTCATGCTCTTCCCAGATACTTTGATTAGGATGGGTCTCTAACCTTGAGATCCGCTGCCACCTGCTCCGTGACTGTTCAGTTATGTAGTTCTATTCCTTCTTAGTAACTCATTACCCTGCTCAGTAATCTCTCAAAGGTTTTGCCTAGCTTGTGGATTTACTGCTGAACTATTAATGTCGAATAGCACCATGCCTTCCACTAGTCCTCCGTCAGTGTCCGATAGGGTTGAGGCAACTGAAGGCAGTTACCTACCGTAGTGGGTTTCAAAAGTTGATCGGGAGCTGCATTCAGAGAACAAGTTCAGGTGGAAAATAAGAGAGAACTTCTATCAGCATTTATTCCTTTGGTGGTCATTACAGTAACCACCATCTGTCCCTTCTCTCTCGATGTTTTTATTCTATTTGGAATATTTTTTTGTCTCGATACGTCAAGAATCTTATTTTATTCGTCCAACCTGGTCAGCAACACCTGAAGCCGAACCTTTTCCTTAACCCATCTGATTTTTCCTAAATGAAAACATGAATGGAGCTCCCAAAAAAACTGTCGTGCTGCTTTCCTAGAACGTTTTGACAGGGTTTCATCACCCCATCATCGCTCAGTTTTTCATTTCCTGGCCGACACTTCTACCTTGTCGTTCTAACAGTTCAAAATGACGAGTAAAACTGTGCAAAATATCTAGAAAATACAGATTTTATTCAATTCGATTTGAATGGATCCTGATCCAGTAGTAGAGAGGCATCAGCATTGGTCGTTTTGTTTCTGTATATTCAGTCGCGCAGAAGTCGATTTTCTTCTAAGAAGGTGAACGTTCTCCGGTCGGCCCTCTGCTCCAAAATGTTTGATGTTGCATGACATCAGCATCAGGGGAGCATTTTTTGCCCACATTCAAGCGGAATTCCGAAAGAGCGTGACTTGTTACTACTCCTCGACGCTCGGGACGACCCTAGACTCTACGATTATGGCCAAGGCATTTTTTCTGGGCTACTGCTTATATATTCATGCGAATTTGAGTGATGGATTAAACGAGGCGCGACATTTCTCACGGGGAAAAACGTTGCCCTTCCCGCTCTGTGAACGGTGAAGCTCGTTGAGCTGTAGTTCCTTCGCGACGCGACGGAAATGCGGGTTTTCCGTCGTTGACGTGACGCCAACGTTTTTCGCTTCTACGCTTCCTATGCCGAAATTCCCCCTTATAATCGTCAAATCTGAATGAAGGTAAAGGTAAAGGTAAAGGTATCGGCCTTGATTGGTTGGTTGACGTTGTCCAGTGAGGAGTCGCTGGTGCTTTCGTGTTGGATTCAGAATACTAGATGCATGATGAATGCGAATTTGGCCTATACACTGACTTGTGGGGACGGCCGCTATAGCACGTCAATGTCTTTATCTTCCCCAGAAAAGTTTGAACCATTTAACCCAGGGAAGGCTTGATTAGCCCGCGCGGGGATCGATCGCTCGACATGGAGGGTATCAGTAGCGCCTCTTACCACTGTACCGCCAGTAATCATTATAAAATGCTGCAATTCAAGGTGAACTGAAATCAAATCTCTTCTTCATCTCTAGTGTATTCGAAGATATGACTCCACTAGTGTACGAAATGAGGGTGAACACCCATATATCAATGGATGTACATACAAATCCGAAAATCCTTTTATCCGTACACTAATGATTGCTACTCGGGTTTATCAGCTCCGGTTCTATCACTGATAATCATGCTGGAAGAGTATATATTTTTGTGAGAGCATGCGTGTTTGTCCAAAAATATTGGGGAATATAAGAAATCTAACGAATTCCGGTAGATTTGTACCGCATGCTACTTATATAGATCAAGAATGCGCTCCGATTTCCTATTGACGCTGTTCATACTAGTCATTACAAGGCTGCGTATAAATTATTTCTACAAAAAACTCATCCGCCATACCAACTTCGTTCGGCAAAGCAGCATACGGATTTTGTAGCACCATGCTGAGGTTTCAAGAAGAGAGAACTTGGAGAATTTTAGCTCAGCTTTTTAAGCTTTGACAGTTACTTTGGTCCACCTTGTCGTTATGTAGAATTTCTTGAAAAGCAAATCATCATTATTTTAGTTTTTTTTTTCCAGAGAATTACCTTCTCTATCATACCTGTTCAGGTGATTCTCCAAAGGCCAGCGACTATATCACAATGGGTTTGGCGCCGGCGATTCTCGGCCAGTTGACGGCAATCGCTTCAACAATGATGACGCCGAGTACGATGGAGGAAGTGAAGCCATCTATCCAGGTGGGCCGTCATTTTTGAATATTTTACAGTCAAGGTAAAGAGCAAAGGGCCATGATCTGTCTCCTGAGGACGCGCCATGCTTTCGTCTCCCATTTAGAATCGTAGAGGCACGGTGAATGCGTATCTGGTCTATACAATAACTTGCGGGGCCAGCCACTATGCTGAGTCTTTGTCTTCGCCTTCCTAGACATGACAGACACTCGACTCCTGAGGAATGGACGGCTGTGTTAGCCTGGGCGGGGATCGATCGCTCGACCGTGCGGGTGTCAGCGCCTAGCGTTCCTTACACCTGTACCACGCGCACCTAAGTGTTCCGTTACCGTGAAAAAATGCGTGTATTTTCCATGCTTGTCTTCCACTGCATTCTTTGCGTCTAATCGCTGCTGCGCTCCTTTGCTGCTGAGTATGGATCAGCTTCTGTGGTTGCATTTTCTTTTAGAATTGACAACAAGAAGCTCATTTTGGTGTAGCGAAGGATGATGCTAACACGAGGTGTCTGGCTTTTTACCGGAAAACAATTTCATTAACTGACATCTTGCGCGAAGCTTTTTGCATTTAAGTCGGATGAGAAGGTGCCAGCTAATCTCCAATCTTCAAATTTGAGCAGTAATCAAAGTGAAAAACAATGCACTTTCACTGATTTTCTAGGAAACAGTTAAAAAGTCAAGGATTCTCCTTTTATCAAAAAGGCCTCGAAAGCGCTCCGGACATTTCAACACGAACAAGATCAATGCAAAGTGTGGCAGACTGAGTGTAGGATGTGTTTTCTGATCCGTCGACTTTACGGTGATAGATACTTAGCGATTTCATCCCAATAGAGCTCCGGCCTACTCTACCGCCGATTAGCTTCTCTTCCCTTCTCATAAGCTCGTCGCCTTTCCCTTCACATAGCCCGTGGTGCGATGTTGATTTCTTCATCACCGTCTTCTTCCTGTTCTTCTTCATCCTCCTCTGAAGAGACTTCGGAATGTACTAAGATGAGTTTATTCCTCTTTTCTTGGCTAGGAATCCTGCTGCCCTTGGCTCTTGGGACGCTCTTTACCGAAAGCTATAGGAGTTTTCTGAAGTTAACAACGACAAAAATAGTAATAATAATGGTATAATGAAAGCAAGGGCTAATAGTACAGGGTGCGCCAGCTAAATCCGGACAAATTTCAACTCAAATCTGCCGCCATACCGTAACTTCGTCAGAGGTCCCGATTGATATATAGTAAGTAAAAACCCTCTAGTTTGTACAAAATAAATAGTAAGTATAGCATAAAAGAAATGAACGCACAGGGGCGGAGATCAATCGAAAAGAGATCGATAGTTTACAATGTTCTGGCGAGGTAATCGTAGGCGACTATAACGTGTTTCAAGTAGCATAGAACGGGCTCAGTTTTTGAAGGACATACAACCGCTGTTGGCGACAGAATTCTGGAGTTAGTGAAAGTTCAGTGCTTGTAAAATATGTATCTTCAGGAAGGCCATATGTCTTTCAAAAAGACGGCACACTAGCCATTTGGTTCAAAACTGGCTGTCCGATAACTTGGACATGCTTCGGTCCAAGGTGTTCTGGTCCCAGAAAAACCTGGATTTGAACCCGTGAGCTACTACGTTTGGAGCGTTGTTGAGAGGGTTGCTAACGAGACGAGGCACCCTAACTTCACATTTCTGCGAACCGCCAGTAAAGCAGTATTTGCCAATTTGGACCGAGCTTTTTTGAAGAGCGCTCGCGAACGTTTCAGGTCGAGGATGGAGGCGATTATTGCTGCTGACAAAGCCTACATTGAGCCATTGTAATAATAAGACACCCCTCTACTAATGTGCAAAAGATTTCTGGATTTGAATTGCATTTGGCGTTCGTAAGGTTGTTTGAAAAATCCGAGTCGCGGTTGTCCGGATTGAGCTGGCGCACCCTGTAGACTATAAGTAGATGTTGCAGTGGTGGCGCTAGAATTCTCGCAAAAATCGCGGCTTAGGCGGGATTCGAACCTGCGTCTCGGTCCTATACGACCCGAGAGGCCACTACTCCATCGAGGCAATCGTTTTGCTTAGCCAAGATGAGCCCTAACGTTTCATGTCAGCTCAATGCTGAGAAGAACAATTGGCATTACAATGGTGTAGCGGATAACATCACAATGTCGCTGTTAGGCTTGGAACGAGGGTTCGGTTCCCGTCCAATCCCAGTGTACTCAGGAAGTCCCTAATGATATATGACAGTAAAATAATTTCATTCGTTGGTGATAAATTTTATTTTGAACAATGAAAATCAATAGTGCATTCCTCCAGAAAAATAAATATGAAAACATTTCCAGAGCATGGATTGCACCGCATCACTCGAGCAGATTACCTCATCATCCCTCGATCTCCCTCTACCTCCAAATCTAGGCCAGGAACAGGTACGTTGGTTTTGGGTTGGCTCCCACCCTTATTTGTTCATTGAAAATAAAAAACACCTTTTTTCAGGTTCAGCTTCCTCAAGCCTCAGCCGAGCTACTCGCTCAAATGCCTGCCAAGTCGGTGATACAGGACGATATTCGAAGCGGCAACGGACGATTTCAGCTGGTAAGAAAACGCGGTCGCAGCGAAGTGTGGAATCTGTTCGGACAGGTGAACTATTCAGGTGTATTCTATAAACGAAATGCAAAGAACGCAGTGGTAAGAGGCGTTACTGACACCCACAAGATTGAGCGATCGATCTCCGCGCGGGCTGACCAGGCCTTCCGTTCCTCTCTGGCCGGGTTAATAAGGGTCAGACTTGTCTGGGAAGATAAAGACACTGAATTGGTATACTGGCTGGGGCCTATACCCCAGGGACTCTATCCTGCAAGCCATAGTATATGCTAAATACGCATTTACCTCTGGTAGGATCCTTAATCGAAGACGAATTCATGGCGCGTCCCTGATAGACCATTCAACGCACCCACCTTAGATTTATTTCGACCACGTTGATGTCCTTAAAATCGCTAATTTTAGAGTATATACAAGGTAACATTAAAAGTATCTGTTGGATTAGCAACGTCTGAATATTCGACTATTGTACAAAAATGTCATGGCGCGAGACAAATCTCTGTATTTGTGGTTTTCTTTTATTTCAGTTTATTTTCTTTCAGGTGTTCGATACGTTGACAAACGTCCGTCTACCGTACGTGGCCTGCTACGCTTGCAAGGTGAGTGGAGTAATGCATAAGTTTTTTTTATTAAAAAAACACCTGTTAGGCTCAAGCGTGCTCTAGCGGAATTGACATTTTAATTAGAGAAAATTAAGACTGACTGATTATTTATATATTTATGCACGTGAAAACGAAACTTCGAGACCGTTTTTCGAAATTCTTGAGATTTTAACACAAAGCGGCTCTATATACGTAAAAAAGCTTGATCCCACACAGATCTTTGCAAGTATCTTGGATGCTCTTGCTTATAGCTAAAATTTATAAATTACGTAGTTAACTACTTAATTTGGGGCCGCGTGGTGCATTGGTAAGAGGCGCTGCTGACACACAAACGGTCAAGCGATCGATCATCGTCCTTGCTATCCAGGCCTTCCATCCCTCCGGGGTCGGGTAAATTGGTACCATACTTGTCTGTGAAGGTGGCGACACTGACTTCTAATAGTCATTGTGTAGGCCAAATTGGCATTCGCCATGCCTTTACGATTCTGAATGGAACATGAATGCGTGGCGCGTTCCTAGCAAAGTGATCAACGGCGACACCTTTACCTTAACCTTTGAACTGCTTAGTAGGAGGTTTGAGAGCCCTTTTCGTTGCCGTAAGAGTGCCCTTTCAGACCTTAGCGAGATAGGGGCGAATAATCGGAGCGCGTTTATTTTTTGGCGGATTTACGTACGTCATCAAAGCGCTCATTTCGCCTAAAACGTTTTCCGCCACCATCTGTTCAATTCACTACTGCGTGGGTGTCATGTACTGCTGAATTGTGGTGTGTGGAGATTTGCCACGGGTTTTTATCAGCGATGTAGCGAATAAGTTCAGTGAAACTCACAAATCCATTTCCACACCCACACGACCACCGCCAATTCCGCTTCTTCTGATCCTATTCGACATTTTCCTTAATATATCATCCGAATTGAAGTTCGATATTAAATGGTTCTCATATTCGCCACTTCTTTTTACGTCAAAAAATGTATTTGTAAGTAATATAAACTTCGAAACGCGCGATTAGTGAAGTGGTAAGAGACGCTATTCCCACTCGCACCGTCGAGCGATTGATTCTCGCCGGGATTGAGAAAGCTTTCAATCCGTCCGGGATCAGGTAAACTGATACCAGACTTGCCTGGGAAGGTGAAGACAAACCACGAGTGGCCCCTGCAAGTCATACCCTAGACCAAATACGGTTTTGCGATGCTTCCACGATTCTGACTGAAGTTGAATGCATGGCGCATCCTCAAGAGGCTGACCAATCTCGGCCTTTTTATCTTTACCTTTATATTACTGACCAGCGGTAGTCTCCTTTTAGTCGCCCTAACAATAAGATGGACGTCTGGGCTTATTTGGGGTTTATGCAAAGTCCAACCCGACGTATTAGCCGAACGTCGGTTTGGATAGCCCGCACGGCGAGCAAACCCTGATTCATCAATGCGCCTCTGGGCTTGTTTGGGACTTTTCAGGGTTTATAGGTTGCTAGGGGAATCCATACTCTTGCTAGGGGAACTCATACTCTCGTATAGCCAGTGCGGTGTGTCAGACCCCACATGAGCCCTTAGTCAACCTCGAATAAATTCCAGAAGTCGCCGATGAATCGCGGTTCACGTGCCACTTGGGGTATATTTTGGGGGGTATTTTGTAACATTTATGAATCCGGTATCTACTAACCTTATAGGTGAGCAGTGTTCCGAAAGTTACTTTGAAAATAATTTTTCTTCGTTTGTGAAGGTGCAGACAGAGGCTTGCTGAAGGCAAGAGATGGCTTTGTACTTTTCTTATGAACGACGATTTCAATCTTACTTAGAACAAATAGGAACGTTTCTTCAAAGATTAGCAGGAATGATGAGTCTGAGCCCTTTCACGTAATCGTCACGGAATAGGAAAAAACTCTATCCACGTCTGGTCTAGAAAGGTGGCGAAAAGCCGTTTATGACCATCTAAAAGGCTCTGCTCATCACCTAAAGTGCTCGATGACATTAGACAACAAGAGGTGGTATTCTGTTGCATTCGTGAAAACGCTGTTTGTTCGAAATTTCAGTCAACATGGGAAAATTAGGGAAAACAATTGCTAATGTGAAATTGTTGAAATAAAAGACCGCTACAATAACAACAGCGCTCATACGTAAGCTTCCCGCTTCGAGGTCGCCTTCGGTGTCATTTTATTCTGCTTTATTCCGCTAGTATCATACAGAATGTATTTTTGAAAATTCGGCATTATTTTATCTGTAGATCATCGAACTGGTGTTAAACTTCCCTTAGGGCTTCGCGGGTGTTGTTTAGGAAGATGATTACAAGTCCAAAATCTGTTTTATTTGATAAACTGAGGCGCCGGCATCTTATGCTCCATCGAAAGTTCGATCTCTTTCGAGGCCAATCAGAGGGTCTGCTTGCTTCTTGCATTGCGTTATTAGATATGAACTGTCGTGCAGAGATAGTCACGATGGATTCTGTTTCTCCTTGTCACGAAAGTTCCTAGGATTGTCAGCGAATGCCGAGTGCGTGGCGCACACTACTGGTGTTGACCGACTAGTCTGCCTTTACCACTACCTTTCAGTTATTCTATGCCAAAATTAGTCACGTTTTGAGCGGAGGTCTTACATTGTAGCAATTCTTGTTTCCGTAAAATGTGCAGATGGAATTTCATGACGATTCTGAGCAATCGTTAAGTACACGGCTCATCCTGATGGTTTTAATCAGCGTGTTAGCTATCTTTTACCGACCCTTGTGTGTAGTCAGCAAAATTCGAATAGGAGTATGGGAATGAAACGCAAGTGGTTCTAAAAAGTTTTTAAAAAGAAACACCCTGGTGAACTTTGAATAGAACATCCGCTTTGCATTAAGGACTTTGGTACAATTCTACCCCTTCTGATGATCCTAAGAGATTTGACCCTTTGGTAGGTATAATTTTTTAATCCTTCCATGGTATGCAGAGCCGTCGTTTTGGGTCGAAGTATTTTGGCGAATCTCAATCCTTTCTATGGCGAAAAAAATGGAACATAATAATAGGACCCCTAAGCATACGGTACCCTAAGTAAGTTCAATTTTTTCCTGATTTGGACAGAGTAGATTTTTTGTGCTAAAAGCCTCCCACGCCTCCTATTTGGGGCGGAAATAGTATATTCTAGCTCATCGTTGATGTTGAAAATATGACATAATTGCCGATCGGATACGTGGGGACAATCGACAGAAATAGCTCGACGTTCGTCCGACGGTGACGTTGCCCTTCTAAATCTCGTCGTCTGGGCGGAAAAACTCTCGGCTTCTAGCTTTATAAGCTCACGATAATACCACTCGTTACGCCTTCCCCTGATCTCGTCGAACTGTAACTGTCTCGTTCACTTCGACACAGAATTCCCCCCAACAAGCTCTACATCTTCATCAAAATCCTTAAAGATTTCATCTGTTGCTTATTCCTATAAAAATTAATGTGATGTGACTTTTACGTCCGTGAGACAGACCGACTCAGAATTCTATTATATATCTGAATTTATCTATCTTTTTCTACTATTAAATTATTAAATTAAGCCATTCCTTTAAGGTGCTCTACACAGATACCGGCGGTGGCACTGGAAACATGACTAGGCATCGCTGCCCGATTGGACTCAGCTATCGTTCGAGTGCGCACGGGTAGGTAGATATTTGGATATTTTATTTAATATCATTATTCAAATAAACGGGCAAGACAAGGTGAGGTAAAGACCAACTCGCCATAACCCCTAGCGAAAGCGGCAACAGCGCCGCGGCAAAAAGTATAAACGCTGCTTCCTGGGGCAGCAACCGCAGCTCTGCGCGCTCCCTTTAGCCCTATGTGTGGGTCTATCTTGGTATTTTAGTACCCGTTAGCTACAGTTTGCTGTCTCAATCCTTCTGCCTGATAGAAGCACAAGGTTTTCAAGGTTCCATGATATAAAAATTCAGATTTGGTTCATTTTTATTCCCATCGATGTTGTAATTGACGATCATTGGTAATCCAGCAACACTTTTTATTATGTGCCCGTCCAAGGCCAGAGACTGAAGTGAGGGCATAGTTCCGCCCCTATTTATAGTTTTACCAGCCATTCAGCCGCCTGCAGGTCGCCAAATGAACTAATGAATGGTAGGAAACATATATAAAACATTTATAACAACAAATAAAACGAAGAACAAAAAGCATGCAGCAAAAGACGGCGAGGAACTGATGGAACACCTCAGTGGGAGTACGGTGACGGGCAATCGCGGCGGGACCCTAGATTTGTTGACACACAGACATCGTGGTTTCGCTTATTTATTAGTGGGATAGTCAAATTTGGTGTACTGTTCACTGATTTTTCCTCCTATTGAAAATTGTATAGATTTGATGGCGAATCAGAGGTTATCAAACCCTGGTCTTTAGAGTAATCATTCCTCCACAGTTCTTTCCAGAACAGATTTTTCTTAAATGGAACAAAGCTGTATTACCAAAACTTCTCGATTCCGTGATGCTTGGGTACTTTTCCTCTTAATGCTCAATTATCATATCACACCCAAGCGTATCATATCATGTTCATATCTTAATGCATATCCTTGAAGCGGTCTTATCATATCATGCTCGAGCCATAATCAATTTATTATCAAGCTGTCAAACAAAATCAACGACTTATCTAAGCTAGAAAACAGTTTCATGCGATAACCTCTGAAACATCTCTCTTTTGGGAAAACAGCTCATTCTTGTGAGAAAAGAACGGCTTTTCTTCCATATCAGGCAGATCAAACAAGCTGCACACGACCATAGATGGATGCGAAATGGTATGATATCGAATAGCACGATGATAAGACCGCTCCAGGGGTGTACATTAAGATACGAGCATGATATGATACGATTGGGCATGGTATGATAATTGGGCATTAAGAGGAAAAGTACCGATGCTTGTATAAAAAAATATGCGCAGACTAATAGGAGAAGAAATATCCGTCTCGAATACATCCGCATCGGCTTCTGAGCAGCTTACGGAGTCTCCGGCCATATACGTAACGATGTGACGCACAAGGTGCACGAATATTTTGCAACTAATCCGCCGTATCATCCGCTTGTGGGAGTAAATAGAATTTCACAGATTCACGTTGGCTGTTCTTCGTTTCATTTAAAGCGAAATAAATGAAATGAAATAGAATAATAGACAGTAAATAATGCGGTAATGATTCAAAAGCAGAGCATTTACAGAGTGAAGGTAAATAGTAAATCAAGGATTAATTATAGTGAATGGCGGATCAAGATATTAGCTAGGATGGGACCCCTTCATCCTCTCGTGGTCGAATAAGTTGGTGGTGAGACAAAATTTCAAAATGACTATTATTGGCGTATATAGACGGCATGGCGCATCCCGAGCTGCATTTTACATTGTCTTTTTTTGTGACGCCGACGAAGAGCAGGTCTCACTTATTAGAGTCACCAGCCATTTAGCGGCCTGCCGGCCAACAAATGACTGCTAAATACATAATAAATAAAAACAAAAACTAACCACTAATAGACTCAAGTAAAGATTCGAAATAAAAGAAAAAAGTTTTAAAATAAAACGATGAACAAATAGCAAAAGACGGCGAGCTGAACTGATGAAATGCGTCCCCGGGAGTACGGTAACAGGCAATCGCGGCGGGACCCATATGAGCCACCCATTACACAAACATCGCGGTCTCGCTTATTATATAGTAGGATGAAAGAATGTTCTTTATCCTTCAGTGCTGCGGATTATGCGGAAACTAGATATTTTTTTCGAAAAGGCGTAGAGAAAAGAGTAAATTGAAAGACTTCTGATTGAAACGGCGAGAAAGGCACAGTCCTAGCGGCCTTTGTTCGGTTTCAATTAGCGATTGCACTTTAATGGCGTTCTAGTGCCGCTTCAGCTGCTGCTGAAGCTGTTGATGATGACGTCTAGCTGGTGATGATGATGATGATCCTCTTGTAGGTCGTCAACGGAAACCGTGGAGGCGGGACAGCAGTCGTCGTTCGAGTCGACAGTGTCCGGCCTTCAGCGTATCACCGAACAACGTCCGACGCTCTCACTCACTATCAATGTAATTTCGTTTTTTTTCGCTTTAAAATTGCCGTACTTTCCCATATCATCATATCATCTATAGCGAGGCATATCATATTTGCAGCCGACATCCGTTTCCTCGTTTTGTTGTTCCCTGTCAGCGTGAAACGAAATGAACACAGCCGATTTGAGCAGCCAATCAGTCCGAATGTTAGCAGCCGATAGAATGTTAACGATATGATGTTGTATGATATGGTGATATGAGAGGAATGAATCAGGTCCTAGGAAAGTACCGAAATTTCTATTCGCCGACTCTGTGGGGCTTTGAAGGACCGCCTTTTCCTTCTTCATTTGGCCTTATACAGGCAGTGTTCACCGCCTTGATTAGAAATCCAGCTCTTATTGTCTTGATTATTCGAATAGAATAGGTTGGAGTAGAGCGACACCTCCGAACCCCTCTACGTTTCTCTTTATTTGAAAACGTTAAAAGTTCTCTCTGTAGGCTTGGGAATTTCGAAACGGTGACTTTTTGGCTTCAGATAACCACTTCTTCCTTTAAGCATGTCGTCTGTAGTTTAAGAAATTCAAAGTGCTAGTATCCTCTGCTAGCAGTGACCACCTTCTTTATTAGAATTCCATCGCTTGTGATCTTGGTTTTGGGTTTAGTAAGAAAGGTGGTTTCTTTAATCTCTCTAAGTTTCTCTCTAAATTTCTTTCTTTCTCTAAATAATCTCTTTCCTTTAAACTCCACAAAGTTTCTGTTTGGTAGAACTCTTTTTAGTTTCTGTTCGAAAGGATATTCCGTCGTGTGCAGTTTTTCATTTTTGAGCACCTAACGCCTATTGTTTTATGGGTTATGGGTTTTCCTATCTCCTTTTCTCAAGTCGTGAGGGCCTCTTGCATTTTTAGTTTTTTTCTTGTCGCTTGCTTGAGGTAGACTTCGTCCACTAGGCGTTCTCTGACTGATCCACCGATCCCTCGAGTATAGAAGGATTGAAGCAATGACTTTCCGACAGCATTTGGGGAGCTTTTACCTATCTCAAGATCTGTTGTTGTGTGAAGTTGGTTAGATTAGTGTACGCCTAATTCAGTGCAGTAATCCTTCCGTAGCTCTTTCATTTACCAAATCATCCATTCTCACTTGAAAACCACTCCGATTCGTTGCTCCGTGCCCTCAAGTTATCTACACCACGGCTAGAAGAAATTCTTCTCACTCGATTATGCTTTTCTCGGCTTGGGTTCCAACCATTAGAAGATATATCAAGTTTTGAACACATTGAAATACTCAGATGGAATCGACGGACTTGATGGACGCTTAGATTTGATCCCTTCTCACATACTTACCCATAGATTATTGCTAGATTCAACAGAACATAGAGCAAAAAATGGAAATCCGTTCGAGCTTGGTGGTGATACGTAGGACAGAGACGCAGAGAACGCGGCATGTGCAGTCGGTGGTGACTCCAGCGCATAGGCTGTAATAAGTGGTTTTCAATTGAGCTCCAATTTGATTTGGAGTTTTTTAGGGGTTTGCTGTAACTTCTCATTTATCTAAAGGCACTGGTGAATATGAAATTCCTAATAGGAGAAAGTCCTTGCAGAGTTTTCAATAAATTTGATGCAGAGTTTTTCTTTTTGAGGAAAAAATCGTAGTCTTCTTGAATCGGCCACTGCTTAACTCCTTGATGAGTTCCACTAATTCATCAAGTAAAAGCGATATAAGGGTTTTGCTAAGGCTACTTTTGTTGGTGAGATTTAGTCGCTTGACATTTCTCTTCCATTATCCGGATTGTACAAAGGGCGTTTTCTGCACTAAAGCGAAATTGTTTCCAACACTCTTTAACTTCATGTCACATCGTGACGTGATTGTAGTCTGGACTGTTCTTGATTTATTTTCCATTTCTTTACAATAATCGAATCATAAAACATAACACCTCCATACTCCAGAAAAAATGATGATAACTAATATTACAAAAAATAGAAGTACACGTAGTATATGGAAGTATTGTTATTGAATTAGATGAAAATTGAATAATGAGGTGACGTTCCCTTATTGAATGAATGCACATCCATCTGGCTATCATTTTTTTGCGATTCATATCACATCATCAAAAGGTTTCACGTCAGCATAGTTGTAATCTAAAAAAATAAAGTGCGAGGGCGCGTAAATTAGAGTTTGTCATTTCTGCAGATAAAAAGATTTACGGCTGAAAGACAGCTAATTACTCTCGCGATTATCATGAAAGACTCGACGTCATATGTGACACAAAACAATGTAATTCGTAACGACGGTTGGATGCTGTTATTGCGAAACTAACGCAAGAGTTTCCGAATCTCATTAGCTAACGTTGTTGTTGTTGCTCATGGCTGCTGCTCTACTGTTACTGCTGGTGTTCACTAAACATCTAATGAAGCGTAGCGTATTTCAGTCGGAAAGCAGCAGTTCGGCTCAGCTGATCAGTCAGACGTCCGGTGAGGTGTCGATCGGAGACGTGGATCGTGAAGTGCTCACCGACTCCATAGTGAAGTGTTGTGCGCTTGATCTTATCGATCCGGACATTTTTAGTGTGAGTTTAGACCCTACTAATAATTGTTTTCTTGCTGAAGTATTAGTGACTCACAGTAGAGAGACTGCTGTTGAGAAGAGCGCCGTAGAGTGGAACCGTCTATCGAGCTGCTTGCACCTTTTGCAGTGAGAGTGAAGCAATGAAATGGAGCGGAGAGGGCAATGCCTCGCTCTATAGTATCTGAAGTGATTACTTTTCGGAATGTAGTGGAACCAGCTTTCCATCGGCCTATCGGCCGCCAAACGTCTGTTTGCCAACTTCGTTAGGAAAACAACTGTACTAACCTCGGCGGAAGTTGAGAACAGACAAAAAGCGCAAATACAAGCAGAAAATTTGGCCTTAGCGAAGGCTCAAAACTACTGAAAAATGGAAACTGAATAGAGGGAAACGGAGGAAACGTTTTGACAAGTGTAAGCCGTAAGGACAAAACACGATATAAAAGCAAAAGGATGAAAACGAAGGGCAGATGATGAAAACGAAAGGAAACGTAAAAGATTGAAGCAATTTCATCAGCTCCCTTGTCGCTGAGGGCGCATTTGGTGTACGGTACCAGACTATCGCGGCGGGACCCATATGAGCCACCCATGACAAACATCGCTTGGGATATAGTAGGATCGCTTATTATGTAGTAGGATAGTGATGCTTCAGCGATACACCAAGGTCAATATACGCAGATTTATTACGGCTTACGCTTATGCGCAACCGCCTTCTTCAGATCCAGAGAAATCAAAGCGAGTTTGAGAAATCACCCGTTTAAGCACCATTTCAAGACACAGCGGACCTTTAGAAAATTAATAGGGAAGGGAGACAAAACGCAAGAGAAGGACAACACAACCCAACCACATAGGTCTGAGCGGAAGTGTTTACCCTTATATAGACACCGATTCCGGTGAGGAGATGAAGTCACCTTCAGGTAACAACTCCTGGCATTCGTTGGCCTATGTGGTTGGATTGTGTTTCCCTTATTTTGCCTTTTGTCTCTCTTCCCTAGTAATGTTCTGAAGCTCTGTTGTCTTGAAATGGCCCCTCTTGAAATGGTCTTGAAATGAGTGATTGCTCATACTCACCTGGATTTTCTCGACTCTTAAGAAGGCGATTGCTCTGAAACGTTAGCCGTAGCCAATCCATGTGTCCTTGGTGTCCAGCTGAAGCACCACTATTCCACTACCAGCCATTCAGCGGCCTCCCTGCTGATGAACCGTTGCTAAATACACTAAAACCAAATATACATGAACTGAAATAAAGATTTGAAATAAAACAAAAAAGACTTAAAACAGAACGGTGAACAAATAGCATGTAGCAAAAGACGGCGAGTTCAACTGATGAAATGCGTCCCTGGGAGTACGGTAGCGGGCAGTCGCGGCGGGACCCGTATGAGCCACCCATGACAAACATCGCTTGGGTTTTGCTTATTACGGTAGGAGGGGTTTCGCCTATTACTATATAGTAGGATATAAATCATTGCACCTTTGTTTGGCGGTATACATACTCCCTGTAGCGTATATAGTGCGGGTTTGGTGTTTGTTCCAACGTTGAAGACCCATTCACATCACTATAACATTCTATCAAGCTCAGTGTGCCCGACGAGGTGATAATTCACATTTAGTGATTCTGAAAAACATCAGCGTAAAGACATAAAAAGGACAATTATGAACATTCGGCGAACGAGTAATTTAATATCCAGTGCGTGCTCATAATGAGCTGACCCATGAAAATGACTTGATTTTTCCGGAAATTGCCTAATTATCGGAATCATCGCGCGGAAAAAGAACACGATGACTCACTCTTGCATTGCCAGAACTTGGCGTGGAAGATCGTCAAATGAAACTTACCCAACTTCGTTACGTGAATCTATAAGAATTCAATTCTTTTTTCCATTTTTTTCTATTTCTGGAGGGGAAATGTTTTACGTTCTGATACCTTGCCGGTGGTGGGACAGAGTACCAGACCCGAAGGGTCCTACTGTTGCCTGCCGTTTGCTTCTCCATTGAGCCAGAAAATGCTTCTATTCTGAGACGACTTGTGTTTCCGCTTCGTCGTTCAGGCTTAGACGTTTAACACGTTGACGTCGAAATACCTCGCTCTTTATCTCCAGTCCTATTAATAATCACTATTAGCAGCTTCGTTGAGTTTTTCCCAAAACAACACCACACACGAAGTTCGTTGTATACAGTTCTTATTGCGTTATGGCTTACGCACCACTAATTCGGAAATCTGCAATTTTCTGCCCTCAGAGTCAAAATTTTGTAATTGAAAACCCACTCATACGTTTGCTGGGATGTCGAATTTTCTCAGTCCTGGAACTCACGTTTTCTCTTTCACTTAAAAGACAGGATCAATTTTAACCCAGCTGCCTTGCTAGATACTGTATCTTCTTCTGGAAATGCTACAAAATATCACCGTTGACGCCTAGGGCTCAGCTGCTTATATTGCGTCAGTGCCCTATGCTTGAACACTAATGTGCTTCGTCGTTGCCGAGTATGAACGGTCCTTGAGCGAGCGAAATTTCGCTGCTGATGTCGGTCAATTTCAGGGTAAAGGATTTCGTGCGCTGTTGGATCGTATGTGGCAGCTGTCGAAACGTTCCAGTACCTCACCGCACGACGTCTTTCCAGACACTCAAATGCTGCAGTCGGTGGGTATTCTCGTTGGGTGTAACGTTGATGATCGCACCACGACGCGATCGCCAACGTTTTACCGATTTTTGCGATGTTTCAATATTCGCCTGTTCAGGCGCTTCAAACGAATTTGCGCTTCTGCATGGAGGATCTCAAGAACGAGCTGTCGCGAACGTCTCAGGGTGTTTGCCTGGCCGTCGAGTCGTTATCCTACTACAACAGGGTGAGTATCTCTGGTCAAGTTTTGGTAAAGTTGGAGTACGGAAGTGTTGTAGCTCGATTACTTTTACCAAGTACGAAAAGCTGGAAAAGGAAACGAAGGGTTTCTAAAACCTCATAGCCCACGTTTTCAGGAGTTCCGAGTGGTTCATGGTTCTCGAATCAGTCACGACTGGAAATGGCGAAGCAACATTCTAGGGTGCGTTAATCTGATTTCATGGATAATTGTAAAATTGTCTCACAAGTGTAATTTCCCATTTTTCATTTTCATATTTTTCAGAGTGTTCAAAGTACGAGACAACCAAACCACAGCCGAAATAGTGAACGGTGTGGTGAACAGCTACGAACTCGACAAAAACCTACTGAGGATCACTTGCTCTGGTGGCGGTGAAGAGTTTGCTCCGGCGAAGTCGTTTCCCGATATCAAAGAGAAACTCAGGGAGGTCAGCAGTTTTACCTGCTCTGGGTTAACCAATCCTTTCATTCCTCTACGGTCGAGTAAATTGGAGCCAGACATGTTTTGGTATAGCGGCTGGTCCCCGCAAGTCATTGCATGGGCCAGTTACGCATTCACGATGCCTCTACGATTCTTAACGGGAGGCGAATGCATGGCGCGTCCTTAGAGCACTGACCGGTGGCAATCGCTTAACCTAGTTCCCTTACCTCGGCCGCAAATAGCTGCGGAAATGGTAAAGGATAGGTCAAAATTTTAGAGATGAGATCTGGTTCAGGCTATATTTCGTAGTATTTTATAGAATTTTTATTAAAATTCTTCAGGTGTTACACTCGGTTTTATCATCGTGTTCCGTCCCTATCCTACCGTCGATGGCGCTGGTCGATCAAATCGTGAAGACGTTTCTGGAGTCAGACGTTCGACTGCCGTTTCCATTCCAGTGCTGTGGCGACGACATTTTCCATTTCTACCCGCTCCTCAGAGACTTCAACTTCCACTTTCAAAACATCGAAGACATCATTCAATCGAAGTTTCAAGGTAAAATGAAAAACGCCTACCTTTTACCCACTTCTCCCAGTTTTATTACCAAAGTTTAGGCTTGCAAATGTCGTTTGCCAATCTGAACGCCGAACATCTGCGAGAGTTGGAGGAGTTTCTTGGACCGTTTCAAGAAACCTACGAGTCTTTGGCTCAGGAGCAACCCAATTTCCATAAGGTCTCGTTTGAATTTATTTCTAAACTTCATTAAATTATCTGCTTTTCCTATCTTTTACCCTAAACCCTACCCGTTCAGGTACTGCCGGAGTGGTACGCTCTCATGCACGAATGTCATCCGTCCTCTGAGGAGATATCACCGTTGTTACGGGAGCTCCGAACGGTAAATAATTGGCATTCTTTCAATTTTTGAGACTTATTAAAATTGGGGATACGGTAGATCAATTTTCATAACTCCTATTTTTCACTATTTTACCTGGTTTTTAGAAAGCCAGCGAGCTGTTGGTGCGGGAGCAGTCAACAACGATCATGGTTGAACATCGGATAGCAGCGATTTTGAATCCGCGCCACAACAGGAAGCTCAATCTCATCTTCACCGATCACGAGCGGTTTGTTCTGAATATTTTCCAGATTTTAAAACATATAGGGTGCGCGTGATTCAGTGATAAGCGGCGCTACTGACACCCGTGCGGACACGCGATCGATTCCCGAACAAAGCCTTTCATCCCTCTGGGGTTGGGTAAATCGGTACCAGAGCGGCTGGCTTGTTAGTTAATGTATAGACCAAATACGCATTTGCATACCTCTACAATTCCGAATGTAACGCCGTTGCGTGGCGCGTCCCTGGGGACTGATGCCCATTGTACCTTACACCTTTAAACTCGCATTGCAAAAAATTGATTTATTAGTTTGGGTTAACTGAAAAATATGAACGAATGGATTATTAAAACATAGTTCTGTACAAGATAACTGTATTTCGTTAGTGTACTAGCCCAATCGATGCACCTACAGAAGCGGTCAAAAAGATATGTCACCTCACATTTTTATGTACAGATAGTTCAAATCGAAACGAATCTTAATTTGTTCGATATATCTGACAACTTCACTTGAAAATACATTAAAACTTACCGTTGTTACGAATTCCAGATTTTTTAAAAGTATTTTGTAGTGATGTTCATATGCTATTTTAATCAAAAGTATTTTAAACGGTAACGGCATGTTGTATGTTGTAAATGGTATATTTCGACATAATTTTGAACAGAGTCGTCAGAACTAAGATTGGTATAAGATGCGTTTCTATTTGATTCATTTGTGCGTAAAAATAAAAAGTGACATATCTTTTTGAACACTACTGTATGTACATCGTTTTTCTCAGTCATTATCTATGGAGACTGGAGACTTCAGTAAAAAGGTGAAGGAGACGGTATGGGCGTTGATCAATTCTCTGAATGGAATCCTTTTAGGTCCCAAGCTTGCGAACGAATCCGCGCTCTCTGCGGTATTCGCACCCAACGGGAGCCGCTGAGCAGGGACAGTTCCTGTGAAGGAGAACCTCACCGGAAACGTCGGCTATTTCTCAACTCACTTGAGGATGACCCGGTCGGTGACGACGAGCTGGAGTGTTATCTTCGTTCACAGTATCCGGCTCAGCAGACCAAGTAAGCCGTTTTGCTAACTGTGCAACCGAAATGACGAAAATCTCTGATGCGCTGAAAGGACATTCATACTCGGCAGCATAATTAAATGAATAACGTCTGTAATTTCTCTTCTTTCAGAGACGTGGTCTCGTTCTGGAGCACCGTTGGACAGGCACAATTCCCGTCGTTGGCATCGTTGGCGCGTCGAATTCTTTCGGTACCGGCGTTGGCACCGAAAACTCATTTCGAAGAACGACACGCCAGTGTACAACCGGAGCAGCTGCACACGTTTCTGATGTTACGCTCGATGTTCGACACGGAACGAGACGAGTAGATGTGTTTCTACTCGTCAAATGGCCCCTCAGGGCTTTGTGAACTTCAGCGAAAAGTGCCTATCTCGGCCGCCGCCTCACAGGGATCACTGAAAAGGTCACTAAAGGCGCACCTCTGGAAAGCGTCGGGAATTCGTCGTGAAGAGTTGTCATGTGTGGGCAAATATGATGAATCAGGAGCAGAAGTGCTGCTGAGGCCGGCTGAGACTCTCAGACCTCACCACCGGCTACCTTAGGTACACAGCACTAGAATCGTTTTTCCTCTATGTGTTGTATAGTCGATTGGGTTGCGCTGTCGCTTAGAAGAAAGACGATGTCTAGCTCGAAGCTTTACCTGCCATGTTCTCTGAAATTTTGTGTTCATTTACATATTTTCGGTAGGAAGCTGCGATGTGCCTTTTGCGTTTCACTGGGATTTTACGGCTGGACGCAGTGACCGATCCGCTCCTAGGATAGACGGCAATGGGTAAAGTAGCGAAAAGGCGAGACTACACTTCTACCTCGTACTAAACGTGAAGCGTTGGGACCAAAGGCAAACTTTAAACCTAGTCGAGCACTCAGGTGTGGTATAAAAGAGGTTTATAGTCGGCAGCAAAGCAGCGTAATTGATTGATTGCCCCCCGTAATTTAGGGCAATAAAATCGCACCTTGGTCGAGATTCGATTTCAGATTTTTCGTATACAGTCAGTTCCCCTAGTAAAGCACTTCCCAAGTAATTTCGCTGCAAAACTTCTAAAGAAATTCTTATTCGCAGCGCTGCATCCTCTGCGTCTCTGCCTAGTACTTGATCGAGGCTGCACTACTTTGCTGCCGATGTCAATTTCGTACGTTCAGTTGATAAGTAGTCTCCGCTGCAAAATGCCCAAAAAGGAAGTTTTATCCGCAGCGCTGCGTCCTCTGCTTCTCTGCCTAGTACCTATCCGCTACTGGGCTGCTTTGCCGCCAAGTATGGACGGCCCTCAAAAGTCGACAGATCCGTCACTGCGCAGCATTCTCATGGTTTAATAGGCCACATCGCTACGTTCCTGCAACGCTTTGCTGCTTGCTTTTTCCGTTTATATGATGCGCTGTTAATAGTAACAAAACGATGAGTTCAGTTCGTATTCAGGAAGCCGTTTATGAGGTCTTGTTCATATTTTTCTTTTTTTCGCGTTTTTTTTGTTTTGCATATGAGAACAATCGCGTTCTGTTAGACATTGTTCGGCTTTACGTTCATCGGTATGTGTCATCGGTGGGAATTTGATTTCTTGTATTTCTATTTTACATTTGATTTTGTTTTCTAGTGACATTACGTACGAGTATGCTGCCATGTGAGTGTTGGTCTCGGTATCGGTATCCAACGAATTTTCGAGAACATTTAACCTATTTTTTATCGCTCAGTTCGGATTGTTCTATGTACTAGGCACGAATGCTAGTTTCATTCTCCACTCGTGGTATATCAACACACTTTAACTGCTTATATTTTGTTTGTTTTTGGCAATAATTTATTGCATGTTATGATACACACCGTATCAGCCGTGGCGGATCTCATCACATATCATCATCATTTCAGAGAATTGCATTCAGATTTTATTATTTGTGATAGTCGATGCGATAAAGAAGATTTTTCTTGATATTTGTTTCTACAATCATATATTTCTCGCCATCATTTATATTTACAATTCTACTAAAATGATACAAACAATGTGGATATGGATACAACCAAGGACGATGAGCAGACTGTAATCGTATTCCGTCACCATTCTAGGATAGAAACATCAGAGGTTGAGAATTAGATGGGTTCACAAGTAGTAAGTGCCAGTTGTTCCTGAAGTTCAATAGGTTTTTGCTGCACACCTGGACCAAGACTAGTCTGAGCAGAAATTCCCTCCATGCGACGTCGAAGAGCAGCCTTTTTATGTAGCCCATTGGCAGAGCGCCCGTCTATTAAACACGAAGGTCTGCGTTTCAATCCCGGGAGGGGGAAAAGGTCTGCGTTTCAGTCCCGGTTGGGAGCAATGTCTTTTTCTTCTTGCCATAACGCGATCAGTGCGGTGCTAATCCTTCGTATCGCCATGAATTTGGACGTAGCTAGTGCTTTGTTCAATACAGAAGAGACAGATCGGTCTATTGCTCAGGTGCAGAGCGTCTGTCTTGTAAGCAGAAGGTCTGTGGTTCGATCGCGCTTAGAGACTATTTTGCTCAGACGACATCTTGTTTCAAGTAAAGGTATAGGTAAAGGTAAAGGTATCTGGACTGATCAGTCCCCTAAGGGGGCGCTCCCGCATTCGTGTTCCATTCAAAATCGTAGAGGCTTTGTGGATGTCTATTTGGCCTATGCAATGAATAGCTGTGCCAAATCCTCTATAGTTCAGAACCAAAGCGTCTTTCCCCCAAAGGGAAGGTCCGCGTTTCAATCCCCCATGGGAGCAATGTCTTGTTTTCCTTGCCCTTACACGGACAATGCTTCATTAAACTTTAGTATCTCCATAAATTTGGAAATAGAACTGTCGGAATGGTCCTGCCGGGCCCTTTTATACCGGCAATAATGGTCGGAGAAATTCCACTTACCTAATATTGGCTCCAGCATTACTGCCGGTAATCCTACGGTCGTTTCTTGTGCTGTATTTGAGCTCGACACAAGGTTGGTATATGATATTTATTGGCTGACGTTTCGGTGGAATCACCTTCTTCGGAGCCTGAAAGGATCAAGACGCTTGGGGAAACTATTCGACCAAACGTCGCATCGAATCTAACAGGAATTCACGATCTATTCTCCACCGCGCTGGGTTACCACCGCGTCCAGCGTCACGACTTTGAGGTCAAAATTCAAATCTTGGCGTGCGAGGCCCACACGCCAGTGCGGAAATCGCTGGAGGCATTCTGGATCTACGCGCGCGATCCTAAGGTCAACCGAAAGGAAGAGTGCCTATATATATAACGCGGGAGCTGAGGCCCTACCTAAGACTGGCATTCTGATTTGGGGTCATCCTTACATCATCTGGTACCCCTGCCCGTCGCTTCCTCGTTTTACTGCCGATCTGTGGATCAGGCTGAGGTATGTTATCCCGTTCTCTCTTGACTTAGCAGTTTGGAGAATAGATCGTGAATTCCTGTTAGATTCGATGCGACGTTTGGTCGAATAGTTTCCCCAATCGTCTTGATCCTTTCAGGCTCCGAAGAAGGTGATTCCACCGAAACGTCAGCCAATAAATATCATATACCAACCTTGTGTCGAGCTCAAATACAGCACAAGAAACAACTGTACGATGCCAATCTTACAGGATCGTACCTGGAGAATCGTTAAATCGTTCTATTATTGGTTTGTTGCAGCAGTGTTGCAGCAACGACGAAGGCGGCCACTACGCAGAACACAACGGGAATAAACTTCATCACTGCTGGCTATTTGCAGCAGCAGTTTACTACGTCATCCTGAGTATGCGAGAATCCATGGCACTCCCTCTAGGCAACGCAATACGCGAAATGCGTAGCTGTTGAAGAGAAAAGCGACGGCGATTCGCAGAAACGTTCGATGGTTCAAGACGAAAACCGTGTTTGCAAGAAAGCCGTTTTCTCTCGACGACGAAATTTAAGGACGCAAATCTCCGACTTCCTCCTTCGCCTCTCGTACAGTGTTCCCTACGGGTATGTTACGCTCATGTGTTTTCTATCCAATAATTCACAACGATACAATACCGCTCCTTTGAGATCCTTTATTCTAGAAAACATAGCTCTTACCTGTGGGATCACTCTTTTCTTCAGACTTGATAACCTCATAGAATCTATGAGGGGGTAAGAAATTTCTTTGTCGACAGTCGAAGATCAGAGACGCAGTAGAATATGCCAGGTTGTCGAAGATGAGGTGGGGTGGGCACGTAATGTGATTCGATGACCACCGTTGTACGAGAGCCGACAGGGTCTGGATTCCATGATACGCCAGACAAAACACCTGGTCGCCCACCTCTGCGATGGTTAGACTTGTTCATCAAATCGCTGAACGATCGATTCGATGTTCTTCGAGTTTTTCGAGCTGGTGGGGCCCTCTGCGACCAAATTCATGAACGGAAATTTGGGGTATATAATACTCGGGCGAAATAAACCCGGTCATCCCCCAATATTCGCATTCATCACAATCGGGTTTGCGATACGCGACGTGAAGTAATGCAACGGCCGTGCTCACGGCTGTTATGTGTAAGCGGCCGTCAGTTAATAAATCGATGGGTCCGATTTTTTATCAGAATTTTTTCTAGCATCTATTCGGTTGCTATTCGCTTTCGTTTTTGTGAGGTAATTTTAACTGTGTTCTCTGTTTCCTAATTAGCAATATTATTTTTCCTAAACTTCGAAAAATGGTAGTTTAAAATGGAAGTTGAGCGGCACATCCGCTGATGTTTGGGAATTAACATTGGAGCGCTCTTACTACAGTGGGGTGCTCGATACATCGCCGCGCCAGCGGGGTGGAATAGACCCGCCATATCCCCAGAATAAACTCTGCGGCGCGTTCATGAATGCGAATATGGGCGCCGAACGGGGTTTCTTCGCAGGCCTATAGCGCCGATACCCGTCATGAATCTAGGCCCTAGTTTACCATATCACGCGACAGGGACGAAGGGAGACGTTACTGACGCCGGCTCGGGCAATTCTGTGGTCAACGGGACGACAAGTGAACCAGGGCCTAAATTCATGACGGGTATCGGCACAATATACCCGAGAATAAACCCCGGTCGGCGCGATTATTCGCATTCATGAACGCGCCGCGGAGTTTATTTGGGTGATATCGCGGGTCTACTTCACTCCGCGGCGCGTTCATGGATGCGAATAATTGCGCCGACCGGGGTTTATTCTCGGGTATATTGTGCCGATACCCGTCATGAATTTCGGCCCGGCGACACCCCAGGTGTTGACCATGACCTACCGTGAGAGTAATTCGGCGCTAGTGATTTTCCTGAATATGACCTTTTCAGTCCACCATTTAAAGATTCCACCCTGTGAAGCTATCGATCTGTTCTCGTTTTCTACCACAATTTCAGACACTTTTGAAGAAAACGAGCAACGAAACTTAATGCATGTTGTTTGTCAATATTGTTATTATCTAATATTTATTTATGTACTGTTTTATTTATCACTTCGAATGTCTGAAGCACCAGCTGCACCAGGTGAGTAGAATAACGATACTTTACTTTTAGCTAGTGATTAGATGGTTCATACTAATGTTCGAGCCTCGCAAACTCCGGATTGAGAATAACAAATTCTAGAAAAAAAATGGTGATTCGCTCCGAATCCTCCAGACATCTTTCAATCAAATTACACAAGATTTCATCTCACCGAGTAGATTTCATCTTGCGCACCTGATCTCTCCCCGTCGCAAACTCAGGTTTTTTGAATAAATACGAATGTTGAACATCGATCTCGATACCGGGACGACATGCACTTGCGGTTGCTCAGAAGAAAACGTCTCCTCGTTCCGGTATTGATCCTTTTTCTACAACATGCCGGTTATTTTGCACTGCTGGCAATGATCAACGTCGGTAAGGGGTTAATTCAGGGTATTCTACATTTCATCGATTATTCCTCCTCATTATTTAACCCTATTCAATCGATTAGCCTGCCTTCGAGCTGCCGCAGCCACTTAAGGAATATGCTAATCAAAGGAGTGAGTTTTCAGCTCCGCCTAATGCCGTGGAAGAAGGAGTGATTCGGTGGAAACGACGAATGTCGAATGATATCACCCCAACAATTCCACCTCAAAATCGCTACTTGGGTAACTTTAGGGTAAGTTTGTGCCTCAGGACGAGGTTATGGCCTCGGTATATTAGTTCTAGAGCAGCTGCAGCATTTTTGCCGATTTATTATATTTTCTTGAATGTTACCTCGCTTTTTTCGGATTTTTTTTTCCAAAAAAGAGTTGAAAAGTTGCAATTGATGGAGAGCACATGCGGATCATTCAGATGACTTCAGAAAAGAGCTTCAGATTTCATACAAATACAACATGGCATCCTGCCAGATTCCGTTCAACATGGCCAACATCCTACAGTCGACAATTTGCTTCCTCGAGAATCCGGCGATATTTCTTGCTCAGAACAAATCGATCAGTTCACCGTCTTCGGGCGACAATCGGTCAGATACAATCAGATTTCTTTATTCGCCTCTTTGAATCAATATGAAAACGCTATTTATTCCAACGATTCAGAGAGAAAGGCGGTTACGGTTGCTCCTCCCAAATATCATTTTTCTCTGTTTCTGCTCTTTTCTCTCTTCTATTGCCTCTTGATTCTAATCCTTGCGGACATTAGCTGACCTTCTGCAACATACTCCAATCTGTAAATCTGTATTTGCCAAATTTGAGCAGATATCGGGCCTATCAGTAGAGGTCCCTAGGTACGCCGCAATTGAAAGATAACTGCCTAACCGTAAACCCGCCTTGCTTCTGGTCTTTCCATAATTACTTTAGCATGTTCTTATGCCAGAAAGTTTGATTCTATTAGCCGTTGATAGCATGTCGATTCCCCTCTTTCCTGCATCAAAAGCTCAGCCTTATGTCGCCAGAGGGTTATACTGCCTTCGCCATCACAAATTGCTTGTCAAATATCACCTTAATTTTTTTCTGTTTCAGCGTTCAGGTTTAGTTTTGCTTTTGTTAAAGCAACGATTTCATCTCATTTCATCACAAAGTACAGTAACGGACGTGCCGCAACGATAAAACGGCGGCGCCGGCGCTTTTTTGCGTCGAAAGGTGCCGTTTTTGGGGCCCACGTGTGGTGACCGGACAAAGCCTACCTTAGTTCATATACGTCGCATGCCCAACGAGAGTCCCCTCATGGTAGCCCGGCCGGAGGTGGAGCATTGTCGAGCAATGAGGCACCAAACGAGGAATCGAAGGAACGAGGGCCGATAATGGAGAGGTCAAAAAGTCGCCTGTTACCAGGTTCCACGAATATGAAAAATCTATTTATGAAAAGATAGAGATCGAGCTGCTAAGTTCAAATTTATACTTAATTTTACGAATAAATGAGCGTTGGAGAAAATGTAGAAAAACGGCGGTTTCTGCGCAAGGAAGCGCCACTGGCGCCGTTTTATCGTTGCGGCACGTCCAGTACTGTATATAATGTCGATAACGGAAGACTGAAAGAAAATAAACGAATAAATAAATAAACAAATAAATAAATAAATAAATAAATAAATAAATAAAACTAGAATTTTGCAGCCTATGCGATAATAATAGAGCAGAAAAACAGCTGAACAGCACGCAATTAACACAGATGATTGCCGACGAAACTCAATTCTTCGCCGTGATACGCGATCCCATCGACAGATTCATCAGCGGATACATCGACAAATGTCTCAGGTGAGATCGAAATCTCTTATTTTTGATTTGGTCACCTTTGATTTAATTTAATTTAATTTCTACACCATCTACTATCTGCTGAAAACCGGTTTTCTTTTCTTCGAAATTCGTTGAAATCACTGAGTGCACTAGACGATAGGATATTTTGGTTTTTGTATTTTGGTCGATGTCTTCCTATGGTACCGTCAGGGTAGTTGTCCTCTCCAAAATTATTTTATTTATTTATTTATTTATTTATCCAAGTCGTCGGTCGAGGCCACACGTGTGATACAACGTACAACTCGCATTAATCATTGAAAGTAAAAAAATACGTTTGGTACATCAAGAAAATTATATAAAATTCATAGCGAACGTGATAATATGTAATAATATATAGTAGTCATCAGGATTTTTCAGCAATATTGACACCTTTCCGGAAGGCGATCAATGCTTCGGTTGTCGGGACGATCTACGCTGTTTTATTAGGATTCTCTATCGAATCCTAATCGAATTTCAGTCCGGAAAACCTGTAACCATAACGAAACTCTGGTCCTACATTAATTATTTCGGGCCGCAAACTTGGTGAGCTGTTGGGCGTTTTTCTCATTCAAATTTATCTTAAACAATTTGTTTTCAGGTTTTGTGATTTTGAACACCGCAAAAAACGTTATACCCTGATTCACTATCATCGTGGATTGAGAGCTGCCGAGAGAATAGCGGCTCAGTTGGACAAGGTGCTCACGTCTGCTAACGTGCCGGTCGATCAGCGAGCTTATATACGCAGGGAGTTGTCGAGTGGGTGAAATTTGTAAATTAAGGGGTAAATGGTCAAAGGATCGGCGTTTATCAGTTCCCTGAGGTCACGCCATGCATTCGTGTTTCATTCAGAATCGTGGAGGCATGGTGAACGCGTATTTGACACATACAATGACTTGCGAGCCCACTTGCTATAACAAGTCAGTGTCTTTATCCTCCCATCTGGTACAATTTACCCAATCTCGGAAAGATGGGAGACTTGGTAACCCCTGCGGGGACCGATCGCTCGACCGTGCTGGTGTCAGTAGCGCCTCTTCCCACTGTATAAACGTGCGCCATTTGAAAACATTTTTTTTAATTCTCAGAGGTAGAGATGGAGAAAGCAAGATTTAGATTATCAGCATCGAAAATTACTGTGGTTTGAATCTACCGGTCTTTCCTGAAAGCTTATCATGATTAATTGATAGTCGAACTTGAACAGACCCAACTTATTGATTTCTTCTCCATTGGTTTGGAGTCCGACTTATAGTCCGACTTTTTTGCGCCCTACACCTGAATACCCGCATACTGAAAGATTTCTAAACATTATCAGATCAAAAAATCGATGATCAGGTGATGCAGTTGATCAGATCAAGAAGGACTTACGTCTGTATAATATTGCTGTGCTTCCAAATTCGAAAAAAAATAAAAATAATCGCTCTAGCGGACAAAAAACCGCGATTGATGTAGAATATCATTCCAACCTTATTTTCTTTCTTCTATTTTTATCTTAGAGGCATAGTGAATGCGTATTTGGCCTATTTGGCCTATACAATGACCTGCGGGGGCCAGCCGCAATACCAGGTCAGTGTCTTTACCATCCCAGACAAGTCTGGTACCAATTTACCCGACCCCGTAGGGATGGAAGGCTTGGTTAGTCTTGGCCGGGATCGATCGCTCGACCGTGCGGATGATAGCAGCGCCTCCTACCACCATTGTATAGGCCAAATACGCATCCACTATGCCTCTACGATTCTGAATTGAACACGAAGGCGGCGGCGCGTCCTCAGGGGACTGATCAACGCCGGCACCTTTACCTTTTACCTTTATTTTTATCTTAGCATTTTTGTGTTCAGAACACAAAGCGACGCAAGAATCGCAGGTCGCTAGATCGTTGAAGCGTCGAATCGTGAACGACACGTTCGTGCTGGAGACGCTCCTATGGATGTACAGTGGCGATCTCTTTGAATTCGGATTCCAAAACACTTACAATTTCATATGAAATCCGCCTTAAACTGTGAAATTGTTGAGTCCTCTGAGGTCATAATTGTGGTGAACATAGAGAGAATAATAATAAGAAATAAAAGAGTGAATAAGTAAAGTAGAGAAACGATTGTCAGAAGCCACCCACTGAATCAGTGAACCACAATGCTGTTGTATGTATTTCTTTGTCAAAAAAAAAGATATAAAATTGGATTTTTATGATGAAATGCTCACATTTTGCTGAAAAATAAAAACGAATATTGAATAAAATGGAACAAAACTTGCAGAAATCCAAAAAAAGCAGGAGGAAAGACTATGCAGTACTTTGCAATAGTTGTTTCTCTCAAATAATAAACTTCATCATCGAATACAAATTAGAGTTTCGTAAGGTGAAACTTGAAGATTTGACTATATAAATGAACTAGCGTAGATACATTTATCATGCAGAAAATATTTCTCGGTTTGAAGGTTTTAAACCAGAGAGAAACTTGGTATGAGGAAAACTTGGTAAAATTTTCTCAAGTTTTCTCTTCATCACTGTATCCTGCCCCTTTCACTGTCCCTGGAACTAATTTAGTCATTATATAGTTTGAACAGATCTTATCAACCTTATCAGCTCAAAGCACCTTACAACTGATAAATCGATCGCGTACGTAAACAACTACAGTTCATACGCAGAAAGGCAACAAGGTGATGAAAAAGACAACTTAAACACAAATCAGATGGCACAAATTAGAGAGGAAATACAGCAAAATATCAGTCGAATGAAAAGAAACAAAAGCAGCAGCAATCGATCGACGATCAATCGATAAGCGAAAGATGGCTGGAAAATGAGAGCTAGAAGTTTAAAATTCGTAGTTGATACGGTCGGTGGCCAAGAAACTTTCCTAAACAATCCGAAGGCATTTGTAAAGTCGCTTTCCTGATAAAGGGAAGATAAAAAATCGCAAAGTTCCGTAGGAGAAGAAGAAGTTTGTTCTGATCTTTTTTCTCGCAACCGGCTTAATTTTAGCATATTCATTCATTTATTATGTGGAGCAGCATGTATAGAAAGAAAAAAGGAAATGCCTGCGTAGGTAACAAGGAACACAACCGGAGATAAGTAACCAACAGCCAGTAAAATTAAGTCGAAGCGTAAAAAATACGAAAGAACACAGGCGACATAAGGAGACAATAGAAAAATTAAAAACATTAGACACCAAAAAATCAAAAACGGGCCAACAGCTATGTAAAGCAAGGGTATAGAGAGTATAAAGTGCCATCATGGTTCCAGAAATTTGTCGACCATTCTCTTGAAAGCGTTTAAACTCGTTGGAACTGATTCTCTTCTGACAAACCATAGGTATAGCGGAACGACTCTGTTGGTGAAGAAGTGAAACATGCAGGTTTTTCTAGCCCTTGGGAGGTGAATTCAGGTCGATTTCTTCCTCTAGTAATAGACGATCTGCATTCCATTACATATTTCCCAAAAACGAGAAGCTTCGCTGTCGTTTGCCGTCCAGCGCACCGTATGGTTAAAATCGTCGTCAAAAGACGCTGATTCAGCACTTGCGGTCTATTTACCTACCCAGTAAAAGGTGATACGGTAGGTATAGGTGAAATCGGGGCCGCATACGTGCTGATCGTCACGTTTGCGAGAAGGTTTTCGAGCCTTATCACACGGCGTAGTCTATTGAATAACAGCCGGTCGCTTGGCTGCTGATGCCCATCGCCAACCAGTCCCCTTATATTGCCCACATGATCGGCGTCTTATCGCTTCCTCTCTCTGGTTTTTTTTGCCGCTTTCACTTTTTTCTGATTCTAGCTCTTTATTCATGGTTATCCAATCAAAAGAATTCAAACAGAAGAGTAATGTCAACAATAGTAAAAGTAAAATATCAGATAAACTAAAAGGGTGGCTCGTAATAATTTGATCACTTTATGAGGTTACACTAGAAAAAAATTGAAGAATTCAAAAAAAGAATCATTTTTTTCTTCAAAATTAATTCCAAACCATGCATTCTATATGCTTCTCCTCCTCTATCACTGTTCATTAGTGAAATAAAATCTTTCAGATAAAGCATGTCAAGAGAAGGATGGCTACGCATTTATTTACTTACTTTAGAATTGAACAAAGTGCGCAGAGTACCCAGAACGCAAAGGGAAACATTTGTAGAAAAAATTACATTAGGTGCATTGATCACACATCGACAAAAAGAAATAAACTTCAAAAACTAGCTAGTTAGGAAAACGCAACTCCAGCTAAAGTGAATGGATTACTGTTCAGAGGAAAAAGGAAAACTAAAAATCTAGAAAAAAACTTAGGTAGTAAGCAAACAGTAATTTGTCCAGCATGCGAAAAAAATTAAAAATAACAAACTACGAGATCAAATAGAAAGATTTTCTCCGTGAAATTTGCCAGTGGATGGTGGAACGTTGACGAGACGTTTGAAAAAAACTCAAAACGTCATGTGAAACGAGGTGGAAAATATACCTAAATTCACCTCCGCATACCTGTTTATAGGGATATTGCTTCGTTTGCTTGTCAACTTCATGTTGTGCGAAGTTTTGCTTGGAAAACCCGCCGATCAATTTAGAATTATTTTCAAATAGAGTCGACAAAACTATCGATTGGTATCAGATTCTTCTCGATTTGAGCCATTTGTGCATAAAAATGAGAAGTGACATATCTTTTTGACCGCTACTGTATATTCAAGTAGCTGCCGAGATCATTCGTGACCCGGCCATTTTATGAGGGTCAGTGATATCGGCGATTTGCCCTAAGGCGTTTTTCTATAGGAAATCAAGCCGGCGGTACCGAATACTTTTTTCTTCTAACAATGATGGCAAATAAAAATATACAAAATGGTTGCACAGAGCCAAACATCTTACCCTAGAAGAACCTTCACTATTTATGTCCTCACTTCTTACTACATTTTTACTTTTTTAACGTTATATTTTGCCGTTTCGATATATGACGGAGCTCGTTGGTGTAGTCTATTAGAGTGGGTAGACAAAAGACTCTGGTTCGAACCCCGCCAGAGCAAGGATTTCTGCGAACAAACCAGTATCAGCGGAACCTATTGTTGTACTGTTTAGAAGACGTAGAAAGTTACGAACATCATTTTTTGGGGTTGGCTCAGGTATTTTCCTAAATTATTTGAAAAAGAAGTGAAATTAAAACGAAATTCGAATCCGCGCACCAGGGCATTTTAATGCGAACCCACAACACCAAAGAGACTCAGAACCAACGGAATTCTGAGGAATAGAATCTAATTTTCGATAAATAACAAACATAACTAATTTAATGACTAACTGTTGATATAACAATAATTTATTTATTTATTTGAAATGCACCGAAGTGCGCACAACTCAAGCAACAAAAACGAAACTTTGGGCGAATCTAGTGACATCGGAAGAAAATATACAACGGAAAATAGAACAACCTAGAAAACTGATCCACCTACGAAACTCAAAGAAAAGCAGACCACATTAGCTAACAATAACATCTCAAATCCAGGTCCACTTAGCATGCGGGATAATAACAAATTTTCAACAATTTTTCCAGCTATAAAATCCTTTTCGTTTAGATGTCAGCGCTCGGTGAAGGTGTGCTGAACTGGGACACTGACGGCACCGTGCTCTCAGTGGAACAGAAGCAATTCTACGAGAAAAATGGCTACCTGCTCATTAGGAACTGTGTTCCAAGCTACGAACTGGAGCGCCACAAGCGTCGATTTAGGGTAAAATTTCTAGAAATTTCCGAAATTTTCGAAAAAAAAATACTGTAGTTTACAGGAGGTCTGCGAGGGCAAGAATGTCCCACCGACGATGACGGTGATGAAGGATGTGACCATCGCCAAATCAGAGTTTGTGTCCGGTGAGAAGGCGATCACCAAGCTGCAGGACTTTCAAGACGATCCCGTGCTTTTCGACTACTGTCAATACAAAGGCGTGAGTTTCAAGAAAGTTCTGATATAATATCGTGGTGCAGTGGCAAGATGCGCAACTGACACCCGCACGGTTGAGTGATCGGTCCCAGCCCAGCCTAAGCAAGCCTATCATCCCTCCGGGGTCGGGTAAATCGGCACTAGACCTAACTGTGAAGGTGAAGGCAGTGACTCGTCAAGTTATTGTATAGAACAGACGCGTTCAACTTTCCTCCACGATTCTGAATGAAAGACGAACGCATGGCGCAACTTTATTCAGCTGCTCTTGCAGGTGGTGGACGTCGTCAAAGATCTAATCGGTACAAAAAAGTCCAACCTACTCGCCATGCACACCATGCTGATCAATAAGCCACCGGACAGTGGTGAGTTTACCCAGCGTTTAAAGTTTGCTTGGGTCAAGCATTGTTACAGTTTGACCTTATCTTTACCTTGGCTGAGAATTCTGTGCCCTGACTAGGGTTGAAAGGAATTCAAAAACTAGATTTCTAGGAAAACTCACATCCCGTCATCCGATGCACCAGGACCTCTACTATTTTCCATTCCGTCCGGCTGATTTTATCTGTTGTGCTTGGACGGCCATGGAAAGGGTGAGTGGTTTCAGTCAATTTTTTAGAATTTTACCCGAAAAAAATTAGAACTTTCGTTTTTAGATAAATCGCGCCAACGGCTGTTTGGTCGTGGTGCCCGGTACCCATAAGGGTACGCTGCTCGCTCACGACTACCCGAAGTGGGAGGTGAGTGAATTTTGGTAATTTTTATTCTTAAAATTCTTCAAAAAATTGTTGTCTTGAAACTTAAGGGCGGTGTGAACAAGGCCTACCATGGTATCCAAGACTACGACCCGTCAACACCGCGGTTACATGTCGAGATGGAAGCCGGCGACACGGTGTTCTTCCATCCGATCCTCATCCATGGCTCCGGTGCTAACCGAACCGACGGTATGTACCATATCCTACTTCGAACTATCCTACTATATAATATGCGAAACCCAAGCGATGGCATATGGGTGGCTCATATGGGTCCCGCCGCGATTGCCGTTACCGTACTCCCAGAGACGCATTTCATCAGTTCAGCTCGCCGTCTTTTGCTACATGCTATTTGTTCATCGTTTTACTTTAAGTCTTTTTTCGTTTTATTTCAAATCTTTATTTCATTTCAGGTATTTTTGTTTTTAGTGTGTGTTTGGCAGACGTTTGTCATCCGGCAGGCCGCTGAATGGCTGGTATTTTAATAAAAAAGGACATTCTACCAAACATTACAAATGAAAAGAGACTTCTTAAGAAGATTTCGGTTTTTCTATTATTTTTGCTTTTCCCTTCTTTCGTTTTTCTTATAAAAGCTCGAATCCAAGAAAAAAATCCTAAAATCCTATTCAAAACGTAGTGACTAGCTTCCAGGATTCCGCAAGGCAATCTCATGTCACTACGCCAACGACGACCTGTGCCGATATATCGACGTAAGAAACTCCGTTCAAGAGGTGAGCGCACTTTTTTCCGCTTTTTTCATTTTTCTTACTTCTCAAAAACAGAGGGAATCGATCAGTTTTAATAGTCTGCAGAATGATATAAATTGCCTTTTCATTTGGAAAATGTTCCAGCTGGTCTCCAACGAGGTCATCGAAATTGCCAAGAAGCGATTGAGAAAGAAGGGAGTCGACCCGGACAGCTTTCAGATCGACTACGCGGTAAGTGACAAATCATTTATTTCTTATTTATTTAAGACGCCTGTCTGGACCCACGTGCAATGAGAACAACAAGTTCCAAGTGAAGCTCAAATGACAGCCATATAATGCAGAAGACCATTTTAACAAAAACCAAGAACCAAAAAACTAAAAAATGCCCTAGAACAATTGAAAAACAAAATCTCGGAAAAACAATTACAATGTGTGGAGAATACCCTTTTTCGCCGTATTTTAATATCAGCATTCAAAACATCATTGTGAGACCCACTCTCTTTCGTCTGCTGTACAAAGTAAGGAGCTCAGCTCAAAGCATTTTTGGATCTTACAACGCTATTTGGTTATTGGGTATATGTTGCGGCAAAAGTTCGGACACAGGTAAAAAGATCCGTAGAAATGAGTCAGATTAACTATAAAAGAAATTAAGTATAACTGTTAATTCTTTAAAACAAGTAGACAACAACAGATAAGATCTTTCCTTCTTTCACTCTAACACAGGCTCGAAGACCGTCATGGAACGAGTCAACCACGGCGCGCAGGTACTATTTTGTCCTGGGGATTCAAATCTGGACTATAGCACACTTTCCAACAATGTCTTTCTTCTTAGCTGGGTCTCTGAGAGGTAGTTCTCAACTTCTCTAGTTGACCTAAAGATTAAAGACTATCAGTCTACTTATAAGCACCCGGCAAAATCACTAAAATTGGAATCAGCTCACCTAGACTAATGCGAATTATCCGATACAAGACACCTCAGAACGAACGGCAAAGTTGGAGATGTTGAGAGGACTGCACGATGTCTGATTTGCCGCACCCTGTATGTTAGAGAAAATACTATTTTGCAAAAAATGAAAACCGAGTTGAGATTAAAGATGATTTGAGAGTGTAGGAGTTCTTGGACGGGATGTGACTAAGGTCGGGAGCTGTCAAATCAATGCCCAGCTTCGGCCACCCAACCCATCGACGTCCAACCCTTTGCTCTATAGGGGTCAAACATGCAATGCTCAAAATAGATATGGCTAAATTAGTGAAATTTTACTAAAAATTTTATGGAACAATCGTCGCACCTTCTAGAGAATGACGAATCAAAGTTATGAGCTCTTTGGATTATTCTGTTGACGAATCAAGATAAAAAAGCGGTGTAGTGCAATGAACGTTGTATGTAGAAAAAAGCAAAAAAAAGTGTTATTTAGTATTGAGTTTAGAATCTCTCAGACGAGCATCGAGGAAATCTGAAGATAAAGAAATAGGAACGGAAAGAATACGAAGAAGGAATAGGTAGAGGAGTACTGATGGTGATCTGGTGCCCCAGGTAACGTCGGATAGGTGAGGGCACGAGGTCAAGTGGCCCATATCACCTCTGTCTTGCACATTATATGGCTCTTTAATGATTAGTTTTGAAGATTCCCATAATTCAAAATCTGGGAATAAGTAATAACTAATTAAGCAATGCAGATACTGAAGCATACATAGTCTACAGTATGATAAGATTACTATTCTGTTTTACCTTTCCGCGTTACACAGAATAAATCGATTACCAGGTATTATATCTACAGACATCTTTCGTGATTTTTCAGAACAGAAATCAAATTCGAAATATTGAATTGCTTCTTTTTCAGGACATATGGCGAGCCCGTGCTCGTGAAGTCAACGGAACGCGTGCGAATCTGTGAACTGCGCGAGTGTTTCACATGTATCTATACCAATGCCATTTTTGTATTTTTAATGTGTGATCTGGTGATTTTCTTAATAAAGTGTTGATACACGTAACAGATTCAGGACTACTTCAAAACCAGAAAACGACCGTTTTCTCAAACATCCAAAGGTTTTCTCAACGTTTCATGCCACCTCAAGAAAGACTGGTCCTGCACTGATGTTTTTGTTAAGAAATTGTTACTTATTTCATATAAAGGTTAATCTGCACATATGATATTCGTCTGGAATTAGCCATGCTTCAGTACATATATGTAAAAACTGAAGAATGCTAAGAAAGCGCAAATTAGTGGGACCGATTGGAAAGCTTGGGATAAATCTAGTCAGGTGGGTGATGGGAAGAGCAATCATCAGGTTTTCGATAGCTGCGGATTAGAGTTCTCGAGGGTCGTACTTAAAAATTTCGAAGTTTTAAATTAATTTTAGTTTTTCGTGAGAAAGTCGTAATTTTTTGCGCAACTGCTATCGAGTATCGATATTGATGTGAATATCCCAACTGGTTGAAGTAATACCGAATTTCATGATGAGTAGCTGACAATTTATTCTTGCCTTTGTCTTACCGTCATGAAAAGATACCCAGATTTTTTCATTAGAAATCAGTCGCTCAAGCTGACCAAGCCTTCCATCCCTCCGGGATCGGGTAAACTGGTACCAGACTTTTCTGGGAAGGTAAAGACGCTGAGTTGGTGACTGCTCCCTGCAATCCATTGTGCAGGCCAAATACGTTAGTGGACTGGTCAAAGGCCAACCGTTTACCTATACCTTTACCTTTGCCTTTACCTTACCCTACTTTGTCCAACCCGCGTGGTACAGTGGTAAGAGGCGCTGCTGACACCCGCACGGTCGAGCGATCGATCCCGGCTCGGACTAAGCAAGCCTTCCATCCCTCCGGGATCGGGTAAATTGGTACCAGACTTGTCTGGGAAGGTAAAGACAATGACCTGGTGGAGCGGCTGGCCCTCGCAGGTCATTGTATAGGCCACATACGCATTCACATTGCTTCTACGATTCTGAATTGAACACGAATGCGGAGGCGCGTCCTCAGGGGACTGATCAACGCCAGCACCTTTACCTTTATCTTTACCCTTTTACTTTGTCCCCAAACCAATAATCCGAATCCCCTTACCATTCAGCAAGGAAAATTCTCGTCGCGTCACTCGTCTCGCATAGTTTTACGACCTGCCGGCTGATAAGGTGTTAAGCAACATCACGGTGTCGTTGGACGTCTGCCCTTCCGTCATGATGCGATTTTTCACATTTATACTACTAGGTAGGTATAATATCTCGGTAAATTTTTACCAAAAGTGATAACCCCTCCACTTTCCAGCTGCTCTAGCAGCGGCTCAAAACGGCTGTCGATCTACTAATTTCCAATACTGTCAGTCAACGCTAGCGACCAATGTCGGCATAGATGCTACGAAGAGTTCAAAGATGTTTACGGTGAGGCAACGGATCAATATATCGATTTTTCTGCTGAGTGGTTTTTCGATATATTTAGCTTTAACAACTGCATTTGGTTTATTTCAACAGAATTCTTCCCGAATTCTTTCCCTTCTCTATATCCTAAGGTTGATAATTGGAGTTCTTCCAGAGATTTGAATTTTTCATAATTTAGGAAATTTGAAATTTGCCCAATTTGAGGTGAACCATCGAAATTTCAGGACTACACGGTGATGTACAACTGGTTCCTGTACAAATGGGGTTTAACACCCGGCAACACCACCAACATTCTGAACGTGTGCAAGTTCGTTTGACGTGAATTTCAATACTCGATCAATCAATATCGATCGATATGAGTTTTCAGCTCATTGGAAGGGTTCAACGGTTGCATGGCGAACGATCGAGGATGCACGACGGTTAAGGCTCTGGCCAATTCGACCGATCTGAACAATGTAATAATGTTTTCCCTAAATTTGTGGAGGTGGCATTTATACTTTTGTCGCGAGTTTTTACTGCGTCGCGGTCAGAGCTGATTTTATTCTATCATTATTAGGAAGAAAAGAAATATGTTGAGCTCAAGATCTCCTTGTTGACCCCCTTGATGGGTTTGCGCTTTACCTTCACCCACGGCTTAGCCGAAGTGCGGATGCGCCATGAGCTTCACGACTCAGTTTCTGTTTCTCCTCCAAGCCTAGCCTGAATTTACCATACTCAAATATGGTAACAATAAGGCCACAAGATGAAAAAATAAAAAATAAAAGAAAATTTCAAAAAAAAATTAAGTGGTGCATTCCAGGCGTTCTTCATTGACGGCACTCTGAACATGTACGCGTTCAACTGCGGGCCGGGAATCAACAGTAAGTCATCGTCCTCTTTTGCATCCATTTTTCCTTTTTTTCGTCTTACTCTTCATTCGTTGAAGGCGAATCGCTGCAAATCATTTTTAATTCTATGAAAATATTCAAAATAAAATTTGAAAACTATAAATTTTACTAGCCGTTTAGCGCTTCTGCACGAAGGTCTGTCGTGCTCGCAGATGATCATCGATGGCTACCAGAACTACCTGCAGCAGTGCGTCGAGACCTACAGGCTGTCGATCGTCCACGATTTCAATTATGGCTGCACGTGAGTCCTTGCTCATCATTCTGGGCGTCGATTCATAAAGAATAAACGGGGAATAAACCCTGGAATATACCACAAAAGGAAACCCAGATTCATCAAAGCGCTCCACGTATCCGGGGTTTGCACAGCCGTCATTAATGCTCTAGCACATCATGGCATGTCAACGGATCCGAAACCATGAATCAGTATAAACCGCCTATAAACCGAGGCGTATAAACCAAAACGCTGGGTAAAACTCTCCAGACTGCCCGTGATCGAAGAAGAAAGATTCACTGAAAACAAAGAAACAGTTCAAGCCGGCTCAGATTTTGGCCCATTTCGGCCAATTCGCCCTTTTCTAGCCTAAATAAGATCCTAATTCTATTAAAAACCCCAAAATATCATGATTTATTGCAGGTATGTTAAAAACCTGATGAATTGCTGGTCGGCACCGTTCGGAGGCAGCAGCGGCGAAGTTGCCTCGCCGGATTGTCGAAGGGCCGGAGCAGCCGATCTCTGGTGGGCTTGTGAGGCGAATCGAGTATTTACCCTGTTGCAATTCCCCAACTGTGGATACTCATGTGATGGTAAGTTTTAACTTGGAAAGGTTTGACTTGAAGCAAAATAATCAAATTCATCTATGAAATCTAAACAGGAACAACACCAAGGTTAGCCTGGGGCGCTGGAATATCATGAATTCCAAAAAACCAAAAAAAGCTTGCCGGACTCCATAACTTGTCATAGGCCCCATTCTAGATGGTCTTAAAGCGATTAAGCAGTCTTGTAAAATTGTTCTTTAGGTATGTAAGAAGGGAGGATGTAAAGGTAAAGGTAAAGGTAAAGTGGAGGTAAAGGTAAAGTGGTTTAGGTTTATCAGCTCCTCATAGGCGAGGACAGGATACAGCAGCAAGAGAAAAGGGTGAAGAAGAACACGTTCTGGTAATGATCCATTTCATCATTCGATAATTCCTAGCTTCCCAAACGTTCACCGATTTTGGCTTTATAATTTAAAAATGTGCTTCATTTAATATTACGATATTTCTGGTTACAACTTATAGTTTTTATGTTTTTTAATAGACAGTTTATATTAATATTTTGTATTAATACTTTGTCGTGTCTCACTTATAGATGCAAATACTTTCAAATAGTTTCACATTATGGCCATTTTTAGTGCAGCAACAATCGCTCCTAATACAAGAACATCTGGCGACACATCACAAGGTGGGAGCCACGTTTATTTTCATTTTATCTATTTTATTAAATCTCCAGTCGCCATTAAATGATGATCGAGATCTAAAAGCTTATGGTATTATAGCTTTCGAATAATCGAATATATTCGAATATCGACGATTTTGACCTTGAATTCGAATCTTTTTTTTTCAGGTTGAGAACGGTGTTCATTTCTATAAAATTCCCGACTACATGGATCTGGTCGATGGAAAGGTCCAGAAGGTGGAAGGCAAATGGATGAGCAACTGAAGAACAGAGGCCTACTATGTTCGACAATTTACATGTTTGAATAAACTGATTTCGCACTATTTCTAAAGCTATGACCTTCAAGATAAATAACGGTAGCAAAAGTTGCTATTGGCTGATTTCGCACTCTTTCTAAAGCTATGACCTTCAAGATAAATAACGGTAGCAAAAGTAATTGTCTAAAAATATTTGCTATCCATGCAAATCCATGAAAATTTTTAAAAATATATGAAAATTCGCTATCCATGCTAATGCGTCACTCGATTACAAGAAAGGAAGAGCTGCTGCCAAATCAGAGCTAATAGCTTCAGAAAGCCAAAAATAAAGAAAACGTTCCTCAATTTTGAAATCTGAACTGAGACTGAAAGTGAGATATCCGAAAAAATACTTATCTGCATGTTGGAAGTAGGTAAGAGCTGAACTTCTATCTCGAATGAATTTCTCACTCGGTGAGATGAATTCCAAGAAATTTTTCTCGCATAAATCGCATGAACAAAAGAAAAAGTCGTTCAAATAGTTTTATCGGAGCACAACAGAATACATTTTAGACACAATAGATAAAGATATCGATATAGATTTGAAGTCGTGTCGATGTTGCTGCCATTAATTCGCTGAAAGCAGATTTTGTAAGAATTTGTAACACGGAATGAACAAAAACTTAATATTATATTTCAACTATGGCTCGTGAGATCTTTCTTTCTTCTGCTTCTTCTTTTTAAATAAAAACTACAAGAACAAGAAGAACTGGACATATTTGGCTTCGAAGACCTCCCTCCACAAATGTATCAAAAGGAACAAATATCGCCTCCGGCAACATTTTAGACAAAAAGGGACAAAAACGATTAGAAAACCCACTGTTACAAGTTGTTGAGTGCTGGCAGTGCTTGAACTGAGCATTGGTGTATTCACGAGCCGACTGGCAGCCGTACCACTGGGCATCGTTCTGAACACATTAGTGGTTCATATGAAAATCTTCAGAAAATTTTTAAAAAGCTAAAAAATAGCTAAAAATTGAGAAAAAATCGGGCAAAAAGACCGCACCGCATTCGCTCCCCTGCATGGTCCGGTACGGTAGACGTTTCCGAGCGAGTTCATCAAGTATTGAGCATATCTAAACGTCCCTAAGTTACTACTTCCCCAAACTTTCTCTTTGGGGCGAAAATTAAATAATTTAGAATATTAAAGAATCTTAAGATTGATTGACCAAATGAATAATAATATAAATATAATCGATTGGCCAAATGATAATACAATGGTCAAATATCGATTGCTCGAGCATTAGAGTTCTGTTTGTATCATTGTTTCTGAACACTCAATTGCTGTATTGATTGTATCAAACGTGTGTCCTAAACCCACGTAGTAAATAAATAAATATATAAATAGATAAGTGAAAAAATTCCTTCACCTATTCCATTTATTTTATTTTATTTATCATAACATCCGCATAGACGTGCAATAGTTAGTATTACCCTGTGTATTTTCACTCTTTAAAAATAATTTTGAATGCTCCTTGTACATTCGAATATGTCCGAATGTAGCCACATTCTATCCTTAGATAAATGAATGACTAAATAAATAAATTAATAAATATTTAAATGAAAATAGGTCTCACGTGCAAGCGTGATCCGAATCAGCGGTGACGTTCGTCGTGTAGGCGTTGATCGTGGCCGACATCTGATCATTGTAGTTGACATAGGTGCTTTGTACGCACGACGTCAGTGTGGGGTTTTCGTAGACGGCTGAATTTTTGTAATTTTTCTGAATTAACAAAGCTAATTTATACTTACATATTACGGTTTTTTTATTTCAGTGTTCGTGGTGAAGCCTTAGAAGGCGCCTCGTCCAACAGAGACTCGGGGGATTGATCATCGCCCGGGCTCGCCAAGCCTCTCGTCTCTCTAAGTCGGGTAAGCTGTTACTACGGAAGGTGGGAAGGAGGACATTCTGACTTGCACTCAAAATTCCACTGATCGAAAAACGATTGCACGGCGCGTCTTTGGAGGATTGGTTATGCCCAGCCACTTTACCTTAACCTTTACCTTTTTATCTATGATGTAGCAGAAAACAAACAATTCTACGATAACAGGAGGCCATCGCGAGAATGGTTGATTTATAAAGTGAAATAAATTATACTCAAGGTTAAAAAAGGGCTATCCAGAGACTGTAAGATAATTATATAATATATTTGTCAGACCATTTTTCGAACATTTTAGCAGGAGACATGTTTTATTGCTAAAGTCAAGGAGCGCTTACCCCAAAAATTGTTTACCGAGGCCTTTTGATGAATCAAAACTAACCGAAGAATCCGGCACCGCACTTGAATCGCCAATCGGCTAGTAAACCCTGATAGGCGTAGGCCAACTGAGGAGGTTTTTTCGAGCCGACCAAACCGATCAGACCCAGACAGGCGTTGATGTTACTCGGACCGAGACAGGCGTAGAAGTTGGCGTATCCGCTGAAAATACAGCGAATCGAAGAAACTTTTCTTTTTTCCATTATATTTCATCAACAAGATCGTTCCAGGTAAAAAGGAGAAATCAAAAATTACGATTTTTTTATAAAAATTGAGACTCACTTGCAAATATTGACAAAGTTATCGATGCCGTATGGCGGTCGCATCAGGGTCATCATCGTCTGATCCAGCTGATTGAGATCGTTCCAAATATTTGTGCTGCTGAAATGAATTTTTTATAAAAGGCTCAGAAAGAGAAAAAAAGCAAGATTCTAAATCAATCACATCAGTAGCAATTCAAGCTAGTAACAAAAACAATTATTATTACACAGACATAACGAAACAGCGGAGGAAGATCATTTATGTCCGTTTTCACAAAAACTTTCTTCCTTTTTTCGCAAGAAAAATTGAACAAATCCCATTGTTGGAGGTTTTCGAATAACCCTTTTCTCGTTTCTCTTCTTGCAACAGAAGATTTCTGTGAGGAAGACCCAGCAAACATGAAAACCAGGCTTTTATTGATCAGCTATCGATCGAATCTTTCATAATCGGAAAGCACTGTTGCTGAATACGAATGTTTAATCAAAAGTTTTTTTTTGTTGATTGACACCTGATTAGTTCACGCTGACGTCGTTAATCTCTTATTTGCATCTGCTGCTTTGTGTCTGATTACTGAGGAAATCGATCAATTATTGATTGTTCTTGATGAAGTTTGATAAACTTCTCACTCGATGTTCCAATACGCTCCGAGTGCCACATTGCAATGGTTGAACTGAGTGCTGTCGCAATTATCCGTCGCTGACGATGCCAAAGAGGCCAAACCTAAACTGACTCGATGGTCCGGAAGAAATCCAAAACTCGATTTTTTTATCAAATTTCAATCAATAAATAAAAAATAAAAGAATAGTTACCGAGCAGTAGAATTAGAGTCTTCATCATCAGGGCGTGGGCCAGCTAACGACACTGTTGCTAGGCGAGCACGTAACGGTGATAAGGCAAGAAATTTGCTGGTTTACGACCGGCGCTTAAGATGGGGTGCGAATGTGATGGCGTTTCGCATCATCTAGAACTAAACAGAAGAAATAGGGACCTATTCATCTATTTATTTCAATATTTCCTAAAATTTACGTTGAATAAAGGGTAGTTGGAAAGAGACGCTACTGACACCCGCACGGTCGAGCGATCGATCCCGGCCCGAGCTAACCAAGCCTTCCAACCTTCCGAGGTTGGGTAAATCGTTATCAGACTCATCTGGAAAGTTAAATACACTGACTTGGTATAGTGGCTGGCTCTCGTAGGTCATTGTATAGGCCAAATACGCATTCACCGCTCCTCTACGATTCTGAATGGGAAACGAATGCGCGGCGCGTTCTTACGGAGACTGATTAACGCCGATACCTTTACCTTTACCTTTACCTTCACACGGAATTGCCACCAAAGTTGTCCAAATAGGGCAAAACACTGACTTTTTCAAGTTAAATTACGCAAATTTGGGGCATATATGTATTTTATTCATGGGATACTGGTTCCTTCTTTTGGGATGCTATTGTGGAGTATATCCCAAATTCAGGTAAGTTAATTGAAGTCATTAAAAATTCTAGTTGATTTAAGTTATCAAAAACTATCAGAACCATCCTTACCTTACTTATGAGTCCCGGGGATGACTCATATTCTTTTGAAATTGTCCGTATAAGGTTTTAGGAAGAAACGATCTGTTTCGGTAGTTTCTTGCTTTATTTTACTTTGCTTTATTTTCTTGCTTCATTTTTTAAATTTTTTTTAACGCGTCCAAGATGCCAGTGCGATTTTCGACGGAATACAAGGGCACGGCGAGTTCTAGTGAAGGTGTCGAAGTTCGTCAATATTTAGTTGAGAATTTCGCTTGTGAATTGTCGAGATTTTTCTCATTTTTGAAATATTGTTGGTGAATTGATGGTGTGTTACTCATCCTTTACCTGCCCAACCAACGCGACTAAATATGCACCTAGTTACGAGATAATGAATGCGCGCCGTAGCGTGCGTACGACTCATCTAAGCCTGAACGATAACTCTCTCCCGCTCACTGGTTGTGCATCATACCCATCGCATACCCATGGATCGAAACCGGTTCTCGTTGCCGTCCACATAAAATTCCAATCGTCCATGTGGCCGCTGTCGGCATATTTTGTTTCTCGTCGCCGTAATTCGTCGAGTTTTGCACTTGTTCACTTGCGGTGTGGTCGCCCGGCACAGTTACTTCCCAATTTTCTCTTTTTGCTTCAAATTTCTAGTCCCATATCGGTAAGGAAGGGTAAGTATGGCAAGACTGATTTTAGCAGCCTGTCTCCTTTGGTCAGTTGGCTCGTCTGAGCGCTCAAAGCAAGTCTTCTTCAGACATATCGTGCTCTCGAGTGTCCTTTTTCTTTCCTTTTTTCATTCAACTCAAATTTCTGACCCTGGAATTACTATGCTACCCTCTCATTTCGTCGACGAAATTGGTACCTGGAGAGAATTGAAGACTAACAACTCCCGCTACGAGAGAGGTTTTTCGACGCTCGTGGCTTTCAGATATTGCGGCTCTCTAAGGATTTTCGCTTGCCACCAGAGTTCCACCCTTAATGAATTCATCCCTCATATTTATTTATTTATTAGAATACGTCGCAAGAGTGTACCAGCAACAATAACACACAAGAACATCAAAAATGTCCAAGGTGAGCACGTCACGCTCGTTTTCTGACATGCATTACTAGAGCATTACTTGGAGAAACTGCTATCGTCTAATCACTTGAAATAATAGGACTGAGCTCAATTTGCGGCGGCATTCTGAGATGTAAATAAAGGTCAAGAAGCTTAATTAGCTGAATAGGAATAAAAATTATTTGTAGTTCTTGTAGTTCTTCCTGCCCTCTCCTCGCTATTTGAACCGTTTTCCGTTTTTACCATCTCCGTTTTCTAAATTTCCAAGAGAACGAAGATTCGATAATAAATAATCTACATTAATTTGCGATTTTCAGGTAATATGGTCAGGTCACTGCGCTCAAGCCAAGTCGTTCAGACGGTCGTTCAAGTCTTCCGGAACTACCATGTAAGTTGATTTGATGTGATAAGCTGGTTTTTTTGCATACTTTTTTAGCTTTTGCCATGAGGTTTTCTGGAATTTTTCCTCTTGAATTCGATCCAGGTTAATTTCATCGTCACCGCATGTCTCATCATGGTTGCCACCTATCTCACCGTGCTGGCTGCTTTCGGCAGGAATTTCAGTAAGTCACTGCATAGGCTAAGTATACGCATTCAGCTAAAGGAAAGACGGGTGCATGGCGCATTCCAAGAGGACCAATAAACATCGGCCGCTTCACCTTTACCTTTACCCTTACATTTCAGTTCACCCCTTCACCAACGATGCGAACACGACAACTGCAGCACCGGTTGATTCCACCAGTCTCATCACATCAGCTTTCTCAATCTTCTTTCTGCTGATGATCTCCTTGATTGTGGGCAAGATTTTCGAATACGTCTCGCTCCCACCGCTTTTTGGTGAGATTTCTATCCATTTTACCCAAAACATGATTGAACCCTAAACTTTTACTCGAAAATTTACCCAAAAACCTCATTTTTGAAAACACATACATAATTCTCAACTTTTTTCAGCAGTGGAATCAATGAGAAACATTTCTTTTTTTTTGGAAAAAAACAGAAAATACGCTCAAAATTTCCATTCTAAATAGCCGATCGGTTGTCCTTGATCCTTCATCCGACTAATTCTGATGATTTCGATCGGAAAAATTCGAATTTTCTCCAAACTTTAGGCTGTCTACTGGTCGGACTTCTGGTGAAGAACATCCTTGTTCTCAACGAAATCTTCGACGTGAATCCTCGATGGGAGTTCTGCATAAGGACGTTGGCTCTCACGGTGATCCTGATTCGCTGCGGAATCGGCCTCAGCTGGGAGTATCTGAAGGAGGCGATGGTAAGCTTTCATTCTTCGGATTTACCTGAAAAAGTTTATTGATTTAAAATCGTCAAAAGTTTCTCTCAAAGAGCTGCCCAAGGTTGAACGTTTCCAATGAACCCAATACCCAAAAAAATAATAGAAAAAAACAGAGATGAAAATCACGGTGTGGAAAACATTTTCGACGCAGAACTCTAATTGTAGGACTCGTTTTCAATTTCGATAACGCCTTCTAGAAAGGTCTTGTACTATTTTGCAAACCATTGAAAAGAAAGGAAAATTATGCAGCTTTCTCACTTAAAAATTGTGAAGAACTTCATTCTACCTCTTTTTTGATCTTTTTTTAACCTTTTCTCTTTTTATTTCAAAAAAAGCTAGCGATATGAAGAGCTACTGTTTAGGCCGTCACCCTGAGCCTTGGCATCCTGACAGCGGCGGTGGAAAGCGGTGTGATAGCCGTAGCGGCGATTTTCATTTTTGGCTGGTCCGTACCGATGGCGCTCATTTGCGGGTGAGATTTTTCTACTCTTTAAGCGAAAACTTCATCTTTTTGGAGTTTTTCCTTATCTTCTTTTATTTTTTCATCCACGAAACATCTTCAGATTCGTCTTGGCAGCTGTTTCACCAGCGGTAACTGTGCCCGTCATGTTGGATCTGCAGGAACAAGGACTAGGCACGCGTAAGGTGCGGTAACACTTTACCTATAGTAAAATGGTAAATTTTAGTATCGATCCAGTTGACACCAGATGAAATTCTCGCATTAGCTAGACCAAACTAAAAGCCTTTAGTGGAATTTACCACCACCGCCAATTACAGATCAGAAGAGAGCGGGTGCATGAATTTACCAGATTTTATCTCGCTCTTGCCGGTATATTCGCCTAGTAAATTCAGGCCAATTTAGGGTATACCATCGTTGGTTCTCGCATCGACAACGCTCGACAACATATTCTGTGTGACGGCTTTCTCCGTTGCCACTACAACGGTGTTCTCTTCAGGTTTGCCTCATCTATCAGAGCATTTTCTCAGCTTTTTTAGCCTTACAATGAAATAAACTATCGCCTGAGGCTACAAATGCTTCTGAGAATGTTCCAGAGCCTTTGGGCGAGATCATCGGCACCACCATCGCACAGCTGGTTGTTGGAGCGATTGTCGGACTGGTCGTCGGTGAGGAGCGAGCTCTTTTTCTTGGCTTATTTGGTTCGATAAAGTTTTTTAGGCTGGATTCTTTGGTGGTTCCCCGTCTCTTACGTCAACAACAGTTCCGTCTGTCGAACGCTGCTTTTGTTAACTATCCCGTCGGCTACAGTGCTCGGTGAGTAAAACGATAGCTGAGCATACAGTAGCGGTCGAAAGGATATGTCACTTTTAATTTTTATTTATTTATTTGGTTATCACGGCAGTATGGGACGGCCATCAGAAAAAGAAACAAATACAACTGTCAACTGCTCACACTCGAGGATTGACAGCAACATTGTAAATCAAACATAATAAAAGAACACAATAGCAAGATCCTATATAGGCTACCACTAACTATAAGACGAGGCGGCGACCAGGAACTTTTAATATTGAAGAGGAGCTTTTGGCAAATCAATTAAAATTTTGGAAGTTTTTACGCATAAATAGCTCAAATCGAGAAGAATCTTATAGCAATCGATTGTTCTGACGACTCTATATAAAAATATGCCCGTTGATATCGAATATCGATTGGTATCAGATTCTTTTCTATTAGAGCCATTTGTGAATGAAAAGTGACATATGTATCTTCTTTTTTGCCGCAACTATACATTAAATTCATCACATATTTTGCGTTTTCCATGAATACTGCTCTGAACTCATTGCAGCCAAATGAAAATAATGTGAGAAGTTATTTTCCTTAATCTCTCATTCATCTACAATTTTTGGGAATATTCAGTAATTTATTAGAAATTTGGATTCAGGAGGAAGTGTACTCGGCTTTCCCAGCGCCGGTATAATAGCCGCTTCCTTGATGACTTTCGTAGCGGCTACGCGATGGAGGATAGACAATGACGATAAGGTAGGGCACGACTTGAATGAATTTAGCTTTGGAAAACTTATTTAATTTAATTAATTTAATATAATTTTTTGTTCAATTTAATTTAATTTATTCTGGAAAACTCTAGAAAAATATTATTATTTAACTATTTATTTATTCTATTTATTCTATCTATCGATATTTATTATTTTTTATTTCATTTAATTATTTAACTTTTGAACACTGGAAAAATTTAACACTGAAAAACTTGGGAAAGCACCGTGGTTAGAGGCGCTACTGACACCTGGTCAGATCATTCACGTAACATTTTTGGGTCGGATAAATTGATAGCAATCTTGTCTGGGAAGGTGATAGCGCTGACTTGAACTGCGGCTGCCCAAGCCATTTTCCACGCCTAATATGCATTCACTACGTCTCTAAGATTCTCAATGAGAAACAAATGCGTGGCACACAAAGGACTGATCAGTGCCGTCAACGTTACTTCTAAGTTACTTCAAGTAGATGAACTTCGCAACTAGATGAGGTGTCTAGTAAAGCAACTATGAGATTTTAAGAGCTCAAACAATCCCAACAAATGCTTATTTGTATATTTGTAATATTGGTAATATTTATAATATTTGTAAGAATATTTCAGATCGTTTACGAGGAAAAAGCCTTTGCGCTGCTGTGGAAACTCTTCTTTATGCCTCTTCTCTTCGCACTGATCGGAATGAAACTCGACTTCTCCGTGGTAAAATCGATTCATCGATTATCAACTCTCTTCATCGATTCGATTGGATCATTGCAGATGACATGGTCGATTGTGCTGACCGGATGTGCTCTTATCGGCATCGGTGTGGTGTTCAGATTCTTGTCTGGAATCATTTTCTCGTGCTGCTCCGATTTCAGCGCCAAGGAACAGCTGGTCGTCGCCATGTCTCTTCTTCCTAAAGCTACAGTTCAGGTATCGATCGATTTGAATCGACTTTTGTGATCGATTGCTTTACCGGTTTTCGAGGTTTTCATCGTGTATTGTTGAGAGAAGCAAAGGTTTCTTGGTCTTTAGGCGGCTCTGGCCCCTAGCATTGTTGCCTACGCCGCTGGAACAGGTTTCGAGCATGAAGCCCATATGGTATGCCGGTTCCTTTACGTAAATTATTATTTTTTTACTTCAATTTTCAGAAAAACAATAATTTTCCAATAAAAAACTATCAATTTCAGGCACAAACCGCCTGCATTCTCACAATTCTTCTCACAGCACCTCTTGGGCAGTACATACTCTCGAAGACAGCACCACTGCTCTTGCAGAACAGTCGTGTGATCGGAATAGTAAGCTCCGCCCACATTTGTTCCTTTTTGGGCTCATTCTCCACTCCTTTCCGGCCTAAGGAGACCCACTGTCAGAGTTGAAGTTCATCAATAAATGGGTGTCTCAGTACATCGTACTATTATGTCTCCATGGTTGAGCTATGAGTAGTGCTCTTCTACATCGATCGATCAATACATCGATTAATGATACGATTTACTATTTGGAGTAGACATTCCATCTTCAATTAAGGCGAAGAGTACGGTCGAAGACATGGAGTACGGCGGCAAAGTGATCAACGGTGGTACGACAGTGATCGCTCAAGTGGAAGAGAATCATCGATTCCAGCACTTCTAGGGAGGATTTGCCCTCTAGGTAGGTATCCTGTTGTAAGTGGGTAAGACTATACCATAGTGGTCTTGAAAGAATATTTTTTACAGAAGATCTTTGCCGCATCACCTCGCTCAACTGAACGGTGTCGATTTCATGATGATCGCATGAAACGCTGGCGTTGAGATTTCGTTTGTATATAATGGCCTTGAGATATCGATTAGTTTTAATATATTTTATAAATTCTATATTTTGTCCTATTTTTATGTATTTTCGTATTTAACTGTACGAAATGGATCTCTTTTTTCGCTGCGATCCACAACCTGTGTGTCAGGTCACACCAAGTGCTCTAACCGCCTCTGTATCCTACGGTTCCACCAAGTTCAACCGATTACGATGAATGTCTCAGCGTTTTTATTACTGTTGATGGAGTAATAAATTTTTGAATTTGTTTTTGTTCTTATTAAATGGCTAATAGGGCAGCACAGTGCAGTGGCAGGAAGCGCCACTGATACCCGCACGGTCGAGCGATCGATCCCAACCCAGCCTGACCAAGCCTTCCGTCACTCCGGTGTCGGGTAAATTGGAACTAGACTTGTCTGGGAAAGAACAGCTACTGACTTCGTTTAGCGGCTGACCTCCCGCAAATAGGCCATTGACCATGCTTCTACGATTCTGAATGGGACATGAATGCGTGGCGCGACCTTAGGGGACTGATCAACGCCGACACCTTTACCTTTACCTTTTCCTTTTACCTTTAAATGGGGGAATGAAGACACCGCTACGGACCGTTTTACACTTCGTTAACCTGATTCCTTGACTTTTTTGTTTTCATTGGAAGAACAGAATAATGTTCAACATTTTTTCTCTTGAAGATTTTTTTCGAGATGTTCGGGATAGTCAAATTGCCCAAGGGTATGTGACTCACACGCTGCCCACTATCAGCATAAAGATGCGCCGCCGTTTTTCTGCATAACTTTAAATATATTCATATTAAAATATGTACGAGAACAGCTTATGAATCATGCACATGTCTGACGCAGGTCCCGCGTGGAATCACTTGCAACTTTCAGCGGTTTAACTGGATTATGACACCTGGCTAGCCGGAACAGACTCAGGTTTTACGTATTGATGAATCACCATCGGTTGAACTGTGAAGATCTCAAAAGCCATACATACTAGATGATCTGGGGAGCTCCTTCGATTATCGATGATCTCTCCGACTACGCGATTTTTCCTGTCAGGGCCCGAGGCGTTGCAGAAGCAGGAGGAACATACCATTTGGGTCCTGTAACGATTTACAGAGAAAAAGGACGCTTGGGGAGCATTGGAGGAATCTTTTAAGGGTATTGTCTACTTACAGCTCATTTCACGAAAATGAGTAACAGCCAACAGTGCCTGTGATGACCAGCGAGGGGACAGGTGGTGAAGGTGATTTTAACACCCGGTTCATCCGGAATGGCTGTTACCCACATTCTTAAGGTATACACGTTACTCATGTGAAGACATGACTTCTATTGGCTGATTATCTTATCGCTAGTGATATTGTTTAAGATAACTGGTAAAGTGGGGAGGTTCATTCCAACATTCACCTTCTCGTGGACTCACCTATCTATCGGTCAGTGACTCTCTGGTTACCGACAATGGTCAAAGTTTACCCTGGAGTGATCGCCTTATCCTTCCAGGTTCTTCTTCTTCTTCGCACCGTCGTGCCAATGTGGCCCGAAAAAACCGATGACCAAAGAGGATAGCCCAGCACAGGTATCGAAGCCTAACAAATGGAACAGAAACGTCAACGGCGAGGCTTCGAGGTGAGCTGGACAACAGCTGCCCCAAGGTCAGAGGTAACCCAGCGATTCCAGAAACGGTTTCCAATCACCTGCCAACTCTAATTCGCCTCCATTTCGTGCCGGTTCTTCTCCGAACGCACCTCCGTCTTCTCGTCAGGACCCACCAGGTGGACGACGTCGTTCCGATTCACCATCTACCGCTGCTACCACAGAGCATTCGTTCGAGGCTCAACCACCTCCACCTCGTCGGCCGCCAGGTTGGTCGATCTGTCCGTCATTCATGAGTACTTCGTTTCCGATGGTACCTATGAGCTTATCTTACCCACTCCAACTCAGGCATAGTTATCAGGTTTAGTAGAATTTGTGCCTATTGAGCCTCTGATAAGAGGTTGGTAAAGGTTAAGTTGTAGGAGCCTTAGTAGGCGAGCCGCTTTTCAACTCAATTCCTTCACCATCCCAGAGAAGTCCGGCCCCAATTTACCAACTAGGAGGGAAGGATTCTATCAGATGGTCGATCGCTTGATCGTCCGGGTGTTAGTGGCGCCTTTTACCTCTACACTACGCTTCCCTTCGGGATAATACACTTTTATAATCAGACCAACAACTATATTTAGGTACCTTCGAGTACGGTCACACCTATGGTAGCAGTCTGTACAGACACGATCAGACCACGTTCCTCGGAACACCAAGGCTCCCGACTCGATACCAGCCTGACCATGCTCTCTACCGGTAAGGTTTTCTCTTAACTTTCCCTTTCCTACTGATAGGTAAAGGGTTTATGGGCAGGTTTCGGTTCAACACGCATCGGAACTCATCCCATGTCTGAAAGAGTAAAACGGGTTTCCCAGGATTTTTAGAGCTGCGTTCACTCACCACAATGTGCCAGGGAGGGGCCTAAAAATGTATTGTAGGTGTCGTTCTGATGTGGCCAGGCTCATTGCAAAAATTTGTGCTCAGGTGGGAGTCGAACCCATTTTTCATGTTCCAGACAGAACAATCGTCATTTGAACGATAGCCGACGACGACAGTTTTCACCGTTCGTGCACGTACCAAAGTGTCCGGAAAAGAGTCCGAAAGATGAAACTCCTGAGAAACAACCTGTGCCTCGCGGTGGGTAAAAGCAGTCTATTCAACTGTGGAGATAGTGATAAATAAATAATAACAATAATAAGTCCTTTGTGACAGCAGCCATGACCTCTCGTAGCTCTGTTGGAGGGGGTGTTTCAGTAGTTTCCATAAAAAATTGACTTTTCAAACTTTTGAAACTTTCGACTAGGTTACATCTAACCAGGAGGATCTGATACGAAGAGGAGGTAAATATGTAGATGAATAAATGGATTACAAAATATTAAGGCCAGTCAACGCTATCCCCCGATGGTCCCAAAAACCGCGAGTTTCTCGTGAATCACGACTGGGGTGACAGCAGTCCTACACAGGAGCAGCCGGCATCAATAGGTATGGATCGTATTTTTTCCATTTATAGATTCATTTTTTATTTTTTTCAGTTTATAAGACTTGTGCGCTGACCGTTTGGCACGAAGACGGCATTTACGGGTTTCTGTGCGACGGAAACGTTCTGTACAACAATCTTCACTTCTATGCCAACGGAGCGACACTTGTTGAGGAAGAGGAAGATAAACGGCTGAACGAGCTGGCGTCAGATCGTCTTCAGTGTGGTCATCGGGTATGAAATTTTTTTTCAATTTTTTCTGGAATGCTTCTGTGCCAGACGAGGTTGGTAAGCTGAATCAAAATTCATTGTGACCTGACGTTTCGACCCTTTCGTCGTCTTCAGAAGCCTGAAAAGTTGCTCGAAATTTCTTGATCTCATAGAACTACCCGACCTAACGTCTCATTCTCCCTAGCATTTTTAACCAACAGCAGTGATGCCCTACATAGGAAATACTTCAAGATCGTACATGAGTGAATCAATTAATGTAAATAAAAACGGTCAAAATGCTAGGGAGGATGAGACGTTTGGCCAGGTAGTTCTATAAGGTCAGGATATTTCGAGCCACTTTTTAAGCTTCTGAAGACGACGAAAATGTCAATACGTCAAGCCATAACAAATTGCGATCCATCTTACCAACCTCGTCTGGCGCAGAAGCAATCGAGAAAATTAACATCATGACGATATTTCAAGAACAGAGAACATGAGAAATTTTCAAATTTCTCAACTTTAGGTGAACCGCGTCCTACCTGTGAAGGCATCCTGAGAGTCGCTGATTTGTTGGAAAAGTGTAGAATTTGAATTGCGGTTCAGATAGCTTACTCTGTAATTAACGGGTCATCAAGGAGGGCGATACCGGTGTCAATCTCGATAGATCGCCCCTCCAGTAGGGTCAAAGACCGTTCACCTCGATACCTAATTCTTCGAATTTTCGACCGTTTTGTCATTCAAAACATATGTACCGCTACTGTATATTCCGTTATTCCTATTCCTAAAATGTTTTCTGGGTCAAAACATTCAAGTTTGAATAGATCTACGAAGAAGCGAGCAGTCTGCCGATTTACAGGTGGAAATCGAAGCCGAGTTCCTCGAACCAGACCTTTCTGATCGAGAAATTCATCACTTGATTTATGTGCGAAAAATTCTAAAAATTGGAACAGGTACGTATTGGAAAATTTATTTATTTATTTATTTATTTACTTAGTCAAGAGCTTGACCCAGGCAACACGTCTTGCACAACTAATCAATCAGGAGGAGTGAAACATATGTTAGATATATCAGGAAAATTATGTAAAATTCAAAGTGAGCATGATAGCATGAAAGTAGGAAAAATGATGGATGAACGTCGGAATATAATAGAAGATAAAGATAAGAGAAAATTAATAAAAGATAGTGGAATATAATAAAAGCAATAAGCCGTGTTCCTTCCAGAGCAAAGTCTTGATCTCGTCCGGCCAGATGTCCTCATTCCACTAACGAGGAAGAGAGCAGCACCGTACTACAGGGCACTTTCTGAGGTCGGCTTTACCAGCGATTTCCCTCAGAGATCATCATTTTTTGTGGTTTGGTTCTAACGTAATTATCATCATCCTCACTTTGGTTAATTCCAACCCGCTCTGCTTTGGGTAGCCCCTTCATCAGGTAGTTCTTATTCAAATCGAATATCTTCAGAGTAACGACCTGGTCTATATCCATCCAACGATCCTCCTGAAATCCGTACTCATCGGAGCAATGAAGCAACGTCTGGTCAGCTGCCGACCGGCATACGTTGAAGTGAGTGATTTTGAGATCTGGGACATTTTCAGACGGTGAAAATTTACCTAAGGGTAAGGCAAACCATAGCCACTGAGAACGCGAGATGCATCGTCATTCCGTTCAGAATCGCAGAGGCATGGTTTATGGGTATGTGGCCTACACTTGCGACTTGCTGGCCGGTTAGACGGGTTTGGTGTCCATTTACCCGACCCTGGAGCGACGGATGACTTGATTGGCCTGGGTGTGTGTCGACTGCTCTACCATGAGGGTATAAATAGCGCCTCTCACCGCACTTACGGCCTCTCCCAGTTCGATGTTCATAGCTATTGCTGTAAGGTTCGTCAAGTTAGACTTCCCTGCTCTCTGTGTGTTTTCCTAGGTATCGCTGTCGGGTACTGAATTGACTGGGTGCAAGGTATACTGACCCCACCATACCCAATACCATATTGACAAGCTGCGGGTAATGGTGTCCGGTCAGATGAGTGGCTCGTATTGCTGCACATTTATTATGGGGTCGTAGACCAACAAGCGTTCTGGAAGGATCGGAAATCAAAGCTTAGCTTAGAAAGAACACTTCGGTACTTTTGGCAAGGGAAGCCCAAAACAACTGAGCTTTGGTTATAATTCACAATAATAGTTATAATTTATTAGTAAAATACGAAAGTACGAATAGGTGAAAGATAATGAGTAAAATAAGTATGAAGTAATAAAAATAAGTACTCGGCCGCTTAAGCGATTTTTTCATATACAAGTATTCCATATTCATTGAACTTGTTAACGAGCGATTTTTGACCCCTCGATTTTCGGACCCTTTTCCCTTAGATTCCTCGTCCGCTGACTCATCGCTCGACGAGGCTCCGCCCTCGACCGGCTCCCACGCGGGGACCCTTGAAACGGTACCTTTCGGCGCAAAAACGCGCCGCTGCCACCATTTTATCGACACGTCCGGTACTGTAGAATGTTCTTCATTACAGAATGCTCTGGATGTGCTGCACTCGAATCGAACCATTTCCGGCAAGGTGACGGTGGCTCCTCGTTGGATCGGCGATACCATCGGACGAATGTGTAACCTGAAACGAGTGTTGATCAGTTGTGAGCCGTGCGGGGACACATCACAAGCCTACGGTACGGTCGTGGAGGTGTGTAAGAAATTTTCTAAAAAATTTATATGAAAATCAGCCTTTTGTTAACTGCTCAGAAGCGTCCGTACATTTAAGACCATTGGAGACACCAGTGTCGTCATCCAGACGCATAGTCGAAGCGATCGAGTCTACTGCTCGTTGATCAGTGCTTGCTCGGATCCGAATGTTAGTGAAGTTGAAGTGCTTGCCTATAAATTTTAGTGAACCATGTTTTCCGTCCCTCCAAGGACCTACCTGAGCAGGTTATGAAGCTGATTTTTGCGATATTCTAGGTGTCACTGAAGGTCGGCTCACATGTTCGGTACACGGCCTGCCCTAATCTACCGAATTCTACCTATAAGTGGCGTTGCGTAAATATCTCAAAGTCGTCCTGGGTCGACTCGGATGATTCCAAGGTGATAGGTTTGGTTCTTTTCATTTTCAAATATTAGATGATAGTCATTTGTCCACAAGTCTTACGACTAATCTCAATATCCAGATCTTCTTTGAATTTAGAATAGAATTTGTAAGAGCAGAAAAAAGTAATGAAACTTTGCTCTTATACTGTTAAAAGATTGAAAAATTAAGTAAGTAGGAAGGCACGTAGTACTTAATAATATATCGTATTTGAATGCTTCAGAATTTGTACACGACGAGGGCAAATCATGCAGTCGCCAGCACCACCACCGGAGCGTCCAAGGTTATTCGCTTTTAAATTTATCCTGTCGAAAATATTTTTGCGCAGTTTTTGGCTGTAAAACAAAAGAGAAAGAATGCCTTGAAAAGTTGGTCAGTCGAAAGTGAAACTTTCTGATAGATCCTTACCCTTCTCTTGTGTCTTTCTGAATCTCTTTCTGATGTGCCGAGAGATTCGCCGTGAGTGGAACTGATAAGAGGCATGATTTCGTGATGGGTATCAATGAGCATACCCAGAGGTAAGTGTGTTCAGATATTCAGGTAGCCATAGAAAGCCGGTTTGAAACCTTTGTGAATAACAGTAACGCCACGGAGGAACGGGTTCCCATTGCTGACTTGGCGACGAAATAGTGTGCCTACTAAGTCCTACCTTTAAATTAATAAGGATCAGTTAGGGTATAAATAAATTAAATTCTAACACCTCATTCAGCTCGCCATTACTCTAGCAAATGCGTCCGTCGACACCAAGACAGGTGATTATTTTTTGTTGGCTGCCGCCCTACTAAGTCCTACCTTTAAATTAATAAGGATCAGTCAGGGCATAAATAAATTAAATTATAACACCTCATTTCGCCATTACCCGAACGCGTTCGACAGACAGGAAAAGAAGAACGACATTAAATCAGTTGATGTTCCACCGACCGTGCTACATGTGAGGGAGCAGCCAGAAAAAGAGGACAACAGGTCCTGCAGTTTTCATAGATTTTTCAAATGTTCATTTTCAACATTTTTCATAAAAGTTGTCCAAGTAAACGCGGTCCAAAGATTAGAAACTGCAGAAGATCGTCTTCACCACTGAGAATGTACCGTCCGATTGGATATCCAATTGAGGCCGACGAGACAATTCCGATCTGTACGAACGAGAATCCGCGGAAGGTGTTCAGGTAAATCAAATGATTTAAGAGACCTCCAGAAAAAACATGGCTGATGTCTGAATAAAAGTTAAAAAAGAGAAAACTCTCTCAATAGAAATACGAAACTTTTTTTATAGATACCTAGATAATGGCCTATAAAAGGGGAATTTGTTTGGGCCTGTTTGCTGCTTTTTCGCTTATTGTACTTCACTTAGGTACGGCGACGAAGCCCATTGCCACTTTACCATACCGGACGACTTGGAACGTAGCCAATACGCGAACCTCTCTCCGCTCTATAAAAGTATGGAGGACTTTTTACTGAGGCATAAACATCGTCGAGGTGAGCAGTCATCCATACGTACCAGTTCTATTATGGCTGTAGGAATTTCGTTCAATATTTTCCGAGGATTATAAATATTTGAAGCGCGGAGCAGTCGGAAAGCAGCTGCCAACTTGCCTGCGGCAATGGAAGCCGACTTTGAGCAAGCGGTGAAGAACGGCGATGCGGTGATGGCGACTTCGGCCGATGTGCCGAATATTCTGGACGAATCAAACAGTAGATTTCAGTTCGTGGGTTCGTGACCAACTATTTAAGATAATTAATTTTTCTAACGCTACCGACACCTGCACGGTCGAGCGATCGATCCCCGCACGGGCCAACCAAGCTTCCATCCCCCAGGAGTAAGGCAAATTGGTACCAGACTTGTCGGGAAGGTGAAGACACTGACTTGATATAGCGGCTGGTCCCCACTCGCCAGTGTATGGGCCAAATACGCATTCACCATGCCTCTACAATTTTGAGTCGAAGGTGAATGCATGGCACGTCCTCGGGACTGATCAACGTCAACAACTTTACCTTTTCTTTAGTTCTCCTGTTTTTCGAAAAATCTTTCCCGCTTTCGTAATCATTCCAAGTTGTCCTGTTGGAGCGGTCACATGGTTCTTTTTTTTTGAAAAATTTTTCATGGACTCGTTGACAAATAAGTAAACAAACAATGAAATCGACAATTCCATGAATTATCAAATATCATATCATGTGATCTTTCACTTTTAAAGGTGTCAGTGAAGACATTGGAGACGTGTTGTCGTCGTTGTCGAAGAAGAAAGAAGTCGAACCGCCGAAGAGCTCTCCACCTCCGTTAAAGATCAGTCCTGGCGGGGTAAGCTCAAGGAGTTCAGCTTTTATATCCAATCTATCAATATCTATCCATGTCATTATCACTTGGTTGACATTGCAGAGATGGTATCATCGTACCAAGCCGAGAACGCACCCGACGGTCGTCGTTGCCGAGTTTATAGAGAATCGAGACATCGAGAAGGATTGTAGCGAAGACATCAATGTCTATCGGCTCGAAAAAACTATCACCATAAGGAATGTACGGAATGTTTTTGTCAATATGCCTTTCTGATTGATTCAGACATCGATCGCGTCGCGGCGCGATCATAAAATTATTTGGTACCTTACCTTGGCTGGGTTTCATGAATGGTATACCCGCTGTAAGGGCTGGAATATGGCCCTCATGGCGCGCAAATCGTGATTCATCAACCCGTGGAGCGGTGTTCATTCAGAGGGCAGTATCGGTAGAAGTTCCGACTGCCACGCAATAAACCTCGATTCAAACCGCGCGATTAAGTAGAGATAAATTTTACGGTAAAGTATACCTCTCCGGTCTAGTCGGGTATTGGATACGACACCTTAGTAACGGAGGGCCACTGCTAATTCCTGACTTACAGAGATTTTCTTTTCGGTGACCGCTGTAGGCTACAAATAATCAACGATCAGATAACCGGACCGGTTTCGTTTGTGAATCAGAGCCCTGGGGATTTCTTTACCCAATGACTACACAAATTTGACTGTTTTGTTATTTCAGAGCGGTGTGTTTGTCGACGACGGTTTGTTTCCTGAGGAGACTTCGACAGAGCAGAACTCGATAAGCTCCCGAGAGAATGAAACGGCTAAGGATGGACAGCCAAGTATCCTGTCGTTAATTCAAAGCGATGAGGTACTTCACAGAGTTTTTCATGTTTTTATCCTTTGCATATTTGTTATTTCGAATCTACTCCTTTTCCATCTTTCAGGTGATTGGAAAGTTCTTCGATTCATTGTTGAAGAAATCGTAGACAGCAGCAGTAGCAGTAGTAATAATTTCTTGCAGATCAATTGCAACATTTTTGATGAACCAAAGAATTCTACATTTAAGAATGACTATTATTGTACAAAGTTCAATTGTTAGTAATTAAGTTCATTAAATATAGTTTCTCGTTATGCTTAATGAGTGTTTGGAAATGTTTTACATGACTAAAGACTCTGATTCTTGAACATCTTGATTAATATCACGCCAGCGCGGAAATCGCTGGAGGCATTCTGGATTTACGCGCGCGATCCTAAGGTCAACCGGAAGGAAGAGTGCCTATATATAACGCGGGAGCTCAGGCCCTACCTAAGACTGGCATTCTGACTTGGGGTTATCCTCACATAATTTGGTACCCCTGCCCGTCGCTTCCCCGTTTTTCTGCCGATCTGTGGATCAGGCTGAGGTATGTTATTCCGTTCTCCCTTGACTTAGCAGTTTGGAAAATAGTGAATTCCAGTTAGATTCGATGCGACGTTTGGTCGAATAGTTTCTCAGATCGTCTTGATCCTTTCAGGCTCCGAAAAAGGTGATTCCATCGAAACGTCAGCCAATAATTATAATATACCAACCATCTGTCGAGCTCAAATACAGCACAAGAAATAACTGTACAGGGTGTGCCAAGGTTCATACAGAGTCGTACCTGGAAAGTTACAGATCCTAATTGCCGAGTTCCCTTGCCCACATTATTCTATCAAGCTGAGGCTGTTCACCGTGGAGACCTGATGCGGATATTGGTACGATGCACCACACTTTGATAGCCATCCTTGGTTTTTCAAGGCCCGTCCACAAAACAGGGGACTTCTCTGGCGTCATATGAAATGGGTGGTGTGTACATATAGTGTGAGATACCGCAATATTGCAACTTCTCAAAAAAAAAACGAGCCTGAACTTTCCGGAATGCTCCAAAGCGTTCTTTTCTTTCTTAGCGAGCCATTGAATAATTCGACATATCAGTCTTCTATCAACACTGTGTTCAAAACTGACATGATTTCTTATTTCATTTTAAAATGACCCAGTCTCTCTGCAGTAGCAATAACTGGCGCTAAGCGCTAAGCACTAATTGGTCTACGGATAGTGTGTGTTGATAGATGAATCGACTGATACGATCAAACTATTAAATGACTGCAATTGCAGTTACGTGATGTTGGTTTCAAACTATTAAATGACTGCAATTGCAAGTGCTGTTGTTTTTGAAGACTCGACGAAATGGGAACGCCCCTTGTACACTTAACCTTTTCGTACCCGTACTTTTGCAGGGTTTGCTGAGGCGGGATGGACGAGAGATTAAGAGCTTAGGCTCAAGATCTCGATGAGCACGGTTCAATCCCGTCCCAGGCAGAAACCCTTGCCTAGCTTGGAAATAGCTGAAAAGGGTATTGGTACCAGCGTCAGGCCCGTGTGACAGATCGGCTGATGGAGGAAAACTGTCACGATCACAAGACGGATCGATGGTCGCATGAAAGGTAGCGGCGCTCAAGAACCTGCAATCGAGGACGATGTGACCACCCCACGAGGAGCACAAGACTGAGACAAGATGGTAGTGTGGCACCTCAACAAATGCGGGAAATCTGCCACTGTATACGATCAATTCGGTCACATGTTTGACATCTAAACTCTTTAGAATTGTTCACACCTTAACATGTTAACCAGCATAGAGTCGAAATGCCGTTTTTCCCATCCCCCCCCCCTACAACCCACATAGAACCACCAAGACGGAGCGACTATCATGAAAGACGTGCCCCGTAACTGATCGGGATAAAAACGTTGTGGAATAAAAAAAAACTTTTGCAGGGTTTGTTATAAAGGTGTCCATACGGCGCCTATCTTTCTCATGTGCCACCTCTTCTTGCTAACATATGTTTTCAAGATTTATTTCAATGAAGATTTTGAAGTGTACGACAATCAACACGTGATGGTTACTGTCAATATTTTCAAACTAAGTTTCTACTTCTCAGCAGACTTTCCGATTCCAAGATACATTTAGACGCATCGATGAAATTCGAGATTTTCGTCTGTAAGCACTGATTGATTGGTTGAAGAGCGTCCATTCAAATAATCTAATTTAAATAATACAGAGCAACATACACTGATAATTACACCAATACCCATGCCTATTCCTTTCAGGCAATGCAGGAGTTGCATTTTACCTGTGGCTTTCAGGTTGATACATTTGATTATCTAAATTCATTACGAGCTGCATTTAACTCTTGCTTAGGAAGATAGGCTTTCAACTCTTGACAAAAAAGTTCACCTTTTTAAACTGCAACTCTGGCACCTTAGCTAGGTGGTACTTCCTAAGACACTCCAACACGTTATCCGCAGCAACGGTGGCGACGAGCAGGTAGATCAAAAAAGCGTTGAACATCATCATTTCCTCGTAACTGATTCTGAAGTGGTTTTTGGTTGAATGTGTAGTAGTCACGGGAAGGAAATAGAAATTTTCCTTGGAGAAAAAAAGATGGCTGCTTGAAGCCTGCATCCACTGCTTCCATGTTCAGAAGATTCTGTGTACATACCGCTGAGAGTTCGTAGAAGGAATAAAGATTGGTGAAATCTCATTAAGTCCATATTGCAAGCTCCGCTCAAAATTTAGGCTCAGAATCACGAATACCTGAAGATCCGGTGATCGCTAGACTCACCCAGAGATCACGGTCAGAGCGGTGCGACCTCGCAATCGGCTTTGACCGGTGAGAAGAAGCAACTGAGTCACAACGTTCATGCCGAAATACATAGAATGGCTCAATCATCAAGAATTCATTGTCTATCGAAAAACACTCGTTTCGGTGGTTCATCGCGATCCTAATATACCTGTTCAGTGTCCTTACCTGACCGGACAATTCCGGTATCAATTTACCCGATCCCGGAGGAGCGGAAGCCTTGGTCTGTGATGATGAACTTACTCGCAACAAACGGTAATAAAACTAAGGTCTCGCGATACTTTTTATTTAAAATGCACCAAAGAGGACATCAGCTCTTTCTCTTCTTCTTGTTCTTGTTCTTCTTCTTTTTCTTCTCCATAGCGTTTAATCCCGCTCCGTCGCAGGGTCCGCTGTTCTTGTCAACAGTCGCCATCTAACTCTATTCCGAGCGTCTTCTGATGTTGCTTTGACCCCTTTGAGGTCGCTTCTGATGACGTCCCTCCATCTCTTCTTGGGCGCTCCTCTTGGACGCTTGCCAGCTGCCTCGAACTCCAATGCTCTTCTTATTGGGTGGTACTCCGGTCTCCTGAGAATGTGCCCATACCATCTGAGTCTTTGCTCCCGCATTTTGAGATGCACAGGGGCTGCTCCCATGACCGATCTCACGTCCTCATTTCGTCCTCATTTCGTTTTTTATCCTAGCCACCCGTGTCCACACACATGCCCACCTGAGCATCCTCATTTCGGCTGAGTGTACTTCTCTTTCATTTCATGTTTCATGTGCCTTATTTATGGGCCAACATTCGCTGCCGTAGAGCAGTGCTGGTCTGACAGCGGCCCGGTACTGCTGCTGTGGGATTTCGGCCATATCTCTCAATCTACTGTCTATCAGCCGCTCGTAGACCTCCATGATGTGAGTTATCAGCTTGATTCCTCTGTGGTTTGAGCATTTTGTGGTGTCTCCCTTCAGCTTGAAGATGGTAACGATTATGCTGTCTCTCCAGCTTTCATACATCTTATATTATGCATCTTGTTGAGGAGCCTCGTCAGCCGTCCAACTCCGAATTCCCCAGCGATTTCCGTGCCTCCACCGGCACTCCGTCCGGTCCCACTGCCTTTTCCAACCTTCATCTACCTTTTAGCCGTTTGAACTTTCTCCTCTTACCAGAGTTGTACTCAGCCTTCCACTGGTGCTGCTTAGTGTAATCGGCCATCTGTCATCTCAGTTTTAATTAGACAGTCGGATTTACGGAGTCTGATCCAGTTCTAAATAGACTATTTTGATGGTGGATCAGGCTGCTAAGTCTGAAAACAAGGCGAACGCCTGGCCCCAAATTCATGAACAGAAATTTGGGTCACATAACACTCCGGGCGAAATAAACTCGGTCTATCCCCGGAAATTCGCTTTCGTAACAGTCGGGTTTGCGGTACGTGACATGAAGCAATGCAATGAGCCGTGATCACGGCTGTTATGGGTAAGCGGCCATAATTTTTTCTAGAATGTACTAGGTTGTCATCCGCTTTCGTTTTTTCGCTGTTATTTTCCCTTTGACATCGAAAAATAATAGTGTAAAATGAAAATTGAGCGGCATATCAGCTGATGTGCGGGTATTAACATTGGAGCGCTCTTACTACAGCGGGGTGCACGATACATCGCCGCGTCAGCGGGGTGGAACAGAAAACAGGGATCCCCAAAATATATAAATTCAGCATGCGTTCATGAATGCGAATATGAGCGCCGATCGGAGCTTCTTCGCGGGTCTATAGCGACGATACCCGTCATAAATTTAACCCTTGAAAACGTTAACAAGGCAGTCTAGTCACTATTTCGGAGTCAACATTAGTATTAGCCTGCTACAAAAGAAATCGCACAAACGTCAGTTGACAGGCCAACCAATTTGGACACTATGACCGGTCCTTTTGCCAACGTTATGGATCCTATTCGCTAAGTTCCCGTGCCCACATTGCTTTGTCAACCTGAGGCTGTTCACCTTGGAGACCTGATGCGGATATTGTTGCGATGCGCTAAACTTTGATAGCCATCCTTGGTCTTTCAGAGGGGCGTCCAGAAAACACGAGACTTTTCTGGCGCAAGATTAAATGAGTGGTGTGTACATCTAGGGTGAAACACCGCAATGTTGGATGACTCCACAGCGGATATTAATGCTATCATTATCATATCTACCATTGTTTCATCGTGGTGTGTGTAGAACTTGCGTGGCATACAATACCGCTTTTAACTTCTGTCCCAAAAAAAACGTTCGAAACGCTCCAAAGCGTTCTTTTGTTTCCTAGGGGGTCATTCAATAATTTGATCATATCAGTCGGTTCGTCTATCAGCACTGAGCCCAAAACTGCGTCATTTTCTTATTTCAGTTTAAAATGACTCAGTTACAGGCCAGTCCCCATCTCTCGAGCAGCTCTAACTGGCGCTAAATGGCTTAGGGATAGTGTCTGTGACGATAGACGAATCGACTGATATGATCAAATTATTAAATGACCCACTAGAAAAGAACGCTTCGGAGCAATCCGTAGCGTTAAGCACGTTTTTTGGGGTAGAAGTTATGAGCGGTATTGTAAGTGTTGAAAGTTTTATAGACTTAGGAAAGTAGGAACACCCCTCCTAGCTCTAGACTTTTCGTACCCGTACCTTTGCCGGGTTTACTATAAAGGTGTTCATACGGCGCCGATCTTTGTCATATGCCACCTCTCTTCGTTAACTTAGATCGTCAACGTTTATTCCTGCAAAGATTTCGAAGTGTGCGACAATCAACATGTTATGATTATTGTCGAAGTTATGCAACTACTCTTTCACTTCTCAGCAGGCTTTCTGCTTTCACGATACATTCAGCCGCCTTGATGAAATTCCTGATTTTCTCCTGTAAGCACTGATTGATTGGTTGAAGAGTGTCTCTTCAAATAATCTGATTTAAATAGTACAGAGCAACATACAGTGATAACTGTACCAACTCCCAGGCCAAGTCCTTTCAAGCAACGCGCGAATTTCGTTCTACTACTGCCTTCCAGTTTAACACATGTGTATATCTAAATACATTACGAGCTGCATTTAACCTTTGCTTTGGAAGATACAGTACTGGAGCGTCGCAAAGCGCCGCTCCTAAATAACTCCCTTAAAACTCATTAATTTGGAGAGTTGAATACATCATCGTGTTCAGCGAGTCAAGCTCTATCGATTGATATGCATAGGTCCTGTGAAAAAGTTTAATAGAGCGTGAAAATCGGAAAAGAAAAAAATTATCATCAGAGCACGTCTGCTGGGGTGGACGAGTTTCCCGCTGGACAATATTCTCCATAATCTCCAGCAATGTTAGGTGATTTTCGACCAGCTATGAGCTGTTCTTCGAAAGGAGGGATAGGTAATTGGCTCACCACCTGAAATCATCTCCAGTGGATATCGAGGTCGCAAGGAATTTAGGCGGATTTACGGGGATATCGGTGGATTAACGGGGATTAGGGCGGATTTAGGTGGATTTGAGGTTTATTTTGCGAGACCAAGGTGCTGTTTCGGCTGAAATGACTCTCGGACGCTTAGACTCGTCTTGGAACCTCCAGAAGTCGCAACGGAAATTGGCGGATTAACGGGGATTAAGGCGGATTTAGGTGGATTTGAGGGTTTTTTGACCGCCGCTGTACTCCGGCTGTCTATTTGCTTATTTATTTATTTATTCATTTATTGGTTTATTTATTTATTTATTTATTCATTTATTGGTTTATTTATTTATTTATTTATTTATTTATTTATTTATTTATTTATTTACTGTTCTACTCTGGCTGTTCTGCTAGCTACGTGCGTGATCGCCGGCCACCATATGAAAAACCGACACCAGTTTTGTCATCAGCACCGACGGAAACCCATCAGAAAAGTTTGGCAAAATTAAGTGATCCTGACTGAGACATCAAAGTGGCGACATTGTTGGTACAAAAACGAACACCAGCCTCGTAATTAGGGCTTTTAAAAAACCCTCTGCAGAATACCATCAACCTTGTTACAGGTTGTGATATCCTCGTTCCCCTTTCCTTTTCTACGTTTTTCTGTGTGATTTTGTTTTTCTTGCATTTCCACGTTTTGCATGACTATTGTTCCTAACTAAGCAACACCGCACTACATAATGTGAGGTTATGTAGAGAGAAAACGTTGAAAAAGTCAGTACTTCGTCATTATCCTTCTACTGACGGTCGACTAATCTCGTTATCGATCGAACGGGAGCTGGCAAGCAGCCAGCATTCCCGAGGGTCCCGCCGCGATCGACAGCGACGAGCCCTGGAAACTCGTCGTAAAAAATCTGTTAATTAAATTTGTACTAATAGCCACGAGTTGGTCTCAGTGGCTTTTATAGGAACTTTTTCCTAGTACATGAGGTGTGAGGATAGATGGTTAATCACTGACCACTCTTTGTTTCTACCCTTTCTGAAATATTCTCGGTGAATTCATTTCCTTCGTCATACTTCATAAGAATATCCAACGTCTGAGCTGAAGTTGATTTGCAGGGGCCAGCACAAATGTCAAGGACGGATATGAATCAGTAGTGGTTTACGGTGTTGTCAGAAAATTGTGTGCCATTGAACCAGCGCGCTGAAATTCACGCCCCTAACTGTCTGAAATTATAAATGACAGCTGGGTTTCAGTTAGCGTAACGTTAACCTAACTTGTGCATCAATCGACTTACTCAATGGTGAAGAATAGAGCTGATATCACTAGCTTAAAGCCATTTTCTCGTTCACTTCACCAACTTTGAGTTCGTGAGTTTGAGCCGCCTCAGTGATGCCACCCCCACGCCTCCACCCTCTTACGACGGCGAATCGACGATGGGCGAGGCACTCGGAATCGATCGAATTACAGGGACCGACAAGCATGAATACGAAGTCCAAAAGCACACATATCGCAATCAAGTTGAAGCGTCGAAAAAATTTCGCCACACCAAGCTTTCTATAATATACGGCGAGCTTCGGTAAAATGAAAGGAGCGTGCCTGTTTTGTGTTGAATGACGGTACAGAACAAAGCCGTAGAACTGCTGAATGACTGAACTGCTGACAAGTACGCCAAATTGTTACGCCAAATTGTTACAACGGATCTATCCGGCTGACATTTCGGAATCCAGCACATATTTTAACTATTTTGGAGTTTACATGGAATTACTCCGGCTTCATTAGATATACCCATTCAGTCTTCTTCCACGAAGTTTGCTCACCCAAAATTTTCAAACTCATTGAACGAACCTAAGCCTGCACCCTCATTTCGGTGTTCAATTTTGCTCCAATACCACCCAGGAGGTTTTTTAAAAGCCCTAATTACGAGGCTGGTGTTTGTTTTTGGACCAACAATGTCGCCACTTTGATGTCTCAGTCAGGATCACTTAATTTTGCCAAACTTCTGTAGGTTCCAAGACAAGTAAGTCTAAGCGTCCGAGAGTCATTTTAGCCGAAACAGCACCTTGGTCTCGCAAAATAAACCTCAAATCCACCTAAATCCGCCCTAATCCCCGTTAATCCACCGATATCCCCGTAAATCCGCCTAAATTCCTTGCGACCTCGATATCCACTGGAGATGATTTCAGGTGGTGAGCCAATTACCTATCCCTCCTTTCGAAGAACAGCTCATAGCTGGTCGAAAATCACCTAACATTGCTGGAGATTATGGAGAATATTGTCCAGCGGGAAACTCGTCCACCCCAGCAGACGTGCTCTGATGATAATTTTTTGCCCCGGGCCGCCGCATGGGCGATCGGGCATGTCCAGTACTGTATCTTCCAAAGCAAAGGTTAAATGCAGCTCGTAATGTATGTCCAGTACTGTAGGCTTCCAAATGTTGACAAAAAAGTTTACCTTTTCAAACAGCAACTCTGGCATCTTAACTAGGCGGTACTTCCTAAGACAGTCGAGCACTTTGTGCGCAGCAACGTTGGCGACGAGCAGGTAGATCAAAAAAGCCTTGAACATCATCATTTCCTCGCAACTGATTCTAAAGTGGTTCTTTGGTTGAATGTGTGTAGTCACAGAAAGAAAACAGAAAGATTTGTTCTTTAGAGAAAACAGAATGCTGCACGACGCCTGCTTCCGCTGCGTCCATGCTCAGGAGATTCTAGACACCGCTGAGAGTTTGTAGAAGAAACAAAGATTGATGAAATCCTTCAAGTTCATATTGCAAGCTCCGCTCAAAATTCAGGCTCATCATCACGAATACTAGAAGATCCGGTGATCACTAGACTCACCCAGAGATCACGTCAGAGCGGTATGACCTCGCAAACGGCTTCGACCGGTGAGAAGAAGCAACTGAATCACACCATTCACGCCGAAATACATAGAATGGCTCAATCATCGAGAATTCATTGCTTATCGGAAAACACTCGTTTCGGTGGTTCATCACTTTCCCTTCGCACCGATTCAGTGTCCTTACCTTACCAGACAATTCCGGTATCAATTTACCCGACCGCGAAAGAACGGAAGGCTTGGTCTGTGATGATCCTACCACCATCATTACAACATCTTCTTCTAGCATTCTCAGAAGTTACTTGCAAAAAGCAATAATAAAACTAGAATTTTGCGACACTTTTTATTTTTTTATTTATTTAAAATGCACCAAAGTGAGGACAAAACATATGTATCCAGTAGAAATGGTGAAATCAGATGTAGTAGTTTCGAAACGAGGAAGAAAGTAATAATCCTCAAGGTAACTGAGGAGGACGAGGAACTGTCAACTGGTAGGTCAAAAGAAACAGAATCTAGCCAAACATCTCAAAGCCTTAACCAAATCCATCGCCTAGGATGAGTACCGGAATCTGACGGTGAATAGCCGTGAGCGGCCGTCACTGTAAGTCGAGTGCTATTGTTTACCCCAGATACCAACTTAGTAAGTTTATCAACCCAAACAAGCTACTGGGTGTTGGAAGTGAGCTAAAGGAATCTATAAATTAGATAAATAGTAATGAAAAGCTGACAGATGCGGAAAAGAGAGAAGTTTCGTCATATTGATCATCCTCATGTCGTGGTGAATAATTAGGGAGAAAGAAGCTGGTATGAAGAAGTAATTCAATTCTTATGTTCAGTACGGAATGGGAACAAGATCTCGATGGAAATAGCCACCGTGGTGCTTTTCGTTGAGTTGTCGGAACGATGATACCAGCGCTGATGCCGACTCTTCGGGCTGAAAAAAACGAAAAATTTTCAATGTCTCCAACGAAAGCGAAGTTTCGATGAGTTTTTTTAATGAAAAGGATTTCTCACCATTAGGTGAGCATTCATTCCGCCCATATCGGTCTTTACCCAGCCGGGGCAGAAGTTGGTGACCAGAATGTGCTCCGGTTGCAAGTCAATGGCGATGGTTTTCATAGCAGAGTTTAGGGCGCTCTGAATTAGGAGTGTGATGTGTGAGGTAAACTTTAATTTATTATTACAAAGAACACTAAGAAAATCGAAAATTTCATAATTCCACTACACTTTCTCGTTGGATAGATCACGCTTTTCTGATTACGGTCATGTGTTTTTTATTAAATACAAATAATTCTAAAGTGATTTTATGGCGAGTGAACGGTAAAAACGATCTAGATCGTTTAAATCGCGTTTTGGCGGAAAAATACTGAAGGTACTGTATATACCATACTATGGTAAGAATAGCGCATGTGTTTATAGGAAGTACAACAAAATTGCCTTGCTCACAACTTTCTCATTTATAATAATAAAGCACAGAACGTACCTTGGTCAATCTGTAGGCAAGGCCTTCTACATCTCCAGAACCGACAGTATTCTCGGCTATCGATCCCAGAATGGAGGAGATGTTAAGAACAGCGCTGCGATTAATGGAGAACTCGTTGGTAGTTGACTTAGAAGCGGCCTTCCGGAGCAGGGGGAGCAGTGTCTGGAATTTGCAACTATTCAGTTAATAAATAGCTGAAAAAGAGCCGAAAAAATGATGATTGTTTGGCATCGTTATTGATTTACGGCTTTCAAGGGGCCATTGGTTCCATGTCCATCATTTTTCTCGGTCCGCTTTGAATAGTTCTTCTCTCATCGTAGAAATCCAGCTTGGTTCACAGGACTACGCTTTTGGGACATCTAACTTCGTTGGTCCTCGTTGTGCAGCTGCGTGCAGGGGGTGTGTACGTCGAATGGCGCTTCTCATCCTTTTAAATACTTTTTTGTTCTCTTTTTTGCCTTTCAAAATGCTGTTATTTGTTTCAAATGTTCGTTGAGTATCTTCCTTTTCTGAGTCCGTTGCTGGACCTTCTCGTGCGTCTCAATGTTGCGTTAATTGATTACATTTCGTTAGAGGAGCCGTGGACGCTTCCTTCTTTCCATTGGATAACTCCTATGTTGATAAAAGTGATTCCAAATTTGTTTGTGACAGCTTGGTCTTGGCTAAGGTTCTAAGTTTGCTTTCGAATTTGAATTCGTTTCCGTTAGAGTTTGACATTCTTGTGTTATTTGTGTGTTTCTTGGCGCGCCGTTGGACGTACATAGCAAACAAATAAAAATAAGTTACTCCAATAAGCCACCAATTCTGAGACGATTCACAAACGGTATAAAGTTACTTGATTCGAACATAAGGCTCACCTGTGTAAGCACAACGACACCGGCTACGTTCACATCGAAATTCTTAATAATCGCGGCACGATTCGGTTTGTGGTTTGTAGAATATCTTTCAAAGATTCCGGCGTTGTTCACTAAAACCGTCAGTCCTCGGTCGCCAACGATATTGTCCACCTGTAATGATTGAGCTGAGCTCCAGTTTCTCGTTTGGCTTAGCGGTAGAGTGGCCAAGGGGTTGACTGAGAGAAGGGTCCAATGCTTTCATTAAAGCACATTTCTAGGATATTATAAAAATAATCAGCAAAATGCGATAAAGTCATGGTTATCTCTGACTCAGGCGCTCTGACAATGAGAGATTTCTCATTTCATGTTCATTTGAGTTTCGAACGGGTGTTCTACGTACCTCTTTGTAAAGGTTGTTTACTTCAATGTCGCTTGTGACGTCAAACTTCAGGACATTTAGACGGTTGTCCTTGATCTTCGTCAACTCCTGAAATGGGAAAATTAGTGATTATTCAATTAGAAAGAAAACCTAATAAAGAGTGGTCTGAAGGTGCAGAGATCCGAGACTTCTTCTGAATAAAAAACCAAGGTTCGCTTCAAACTCACACTCGCTGCTTTAGGATCACGAGCGGTAGCAATCACATGGGCGATTCCGGCATCTTTCAGGAACTCTTTTACCAACACAAGCCCGATACCTCTGTTTGCGCCGGTTACCAATACTGAATACGGAGTCATGGAGCTGGAATCTCAAAGATTTCTTTTAAAGAATTCGATTGCCTTCCTTACGGAAGCAGAACCAATTTCAATCAGCTGTCTTACGGAAATGACAAAATCACGTCAGCTGACAAAGAAAAACACCTAGAGCCTCATCTTCAAAATAAGAAAAACACAAACAAAATAGTATAAATTAATAAAAAGGGCAGCGATAAGCAAAATGTTCCGAGAAACCACTTTTGATTCTTGATTCAAAGAAGTATGTGAATTTTGGTGGCAATGAAAAAACGGGATGAGAAGACACGAACACTTGACTGTGAAGGCTAGTATATATCCATCCGATATGTCATCATTGCAGATTATCTAGTAGCCAATAGGAGAAAAAAGGATGACATTCTACCCTCGACCGTGTCTTGTGGTCGTTCTGGCGGCGATTCTGCCCTAGAAACCAAAGATCAGTCCGTCTCAGGGCCGCCTTTTTCTTGTTCTTTGAAACTTTTGGAGGAACCAAAGGGCTGCTGCCTTAGACATGGCACTTTAAAGATCGTGAAACTACTGGATTTCAGAGCTTCCTACCATAAATTCAAATGCAATACGATCATTTACTTTATTTTTCTTCAATTCTTGGTGCATCCCACCTTTGTTTGTTTTGCGCCGACTCGGTGTGTAAGAGCCTTCTCGGCAGTCACATTTTTCCTTGGTCATGGAGAGCTTCAAAATTGGTCCTGAAGTTTTAGAAATATTCTTCCACCACAACAACCTAACAGAAAGTTTGTAATAATAGAGCTAATTGGTTGGTTTTCAAAGTGTTTTCCTAGAGTCAACGATTTTTCAATAACTTTTCAATAAGAGAATCTTCAGGTCAGGGAATTTCGGCAAAGGACTACATGGGATTTGAGAAAAAATTGAACATTACAGATGTAAGAACTGGCAAAGGAAATCCGTGTAATGAATTTTTGCCTACTAATCTTTATTTCACCTGCTAGAACTTTTTTCTCAACTGAAAGAATAAACAAGAACTAAGAAATAAAGAAAAAAGTCTTTCAGCTGTCAGAACTTTCTCCTTCGCTCCATCGTCAGCGATTACGGTGGGACTTTTCGCCGATCTCAACCCTCTCCTTCGCCCCGGTTCCCTTAGCGATCGCCCACCTTTGTCCGTCTCCGAAGAGAACACCGGATTCTCACGTCAACAAAGGATAGAAGAGAATGACACATGGCTGAGTGGTCTAGTGGTATGATTCTCGCTTAGGGTGCGAGAGGTCCCGGGATCGATCCCCGGCTCAGCCCGATGTTTTGAGAAAATCGCTTATGTTCCTAGCGAACGCACATACGCCTACGAACGCACATAACAGGCCTGTTACGTCGTGTTTCAATACCCAATCAATCGCAATGGAACAGGCGCAGTGTTACGAGAGAACGTCGTGTTTCAATGTGACATTCGTTGGCTGAGTGGTCTAGTGGTATGATTCTCGCTTAGGGTGCGAGAGGTCCCGGGATCGATCCCCGGCTCAGCCCGATGTTTTGAGAAAATCGCTTATGTTCCTAGCGAACGCACATACGCCTACGTATATCCAATTAATCGCAATGGAACAGGCGCAGTGTTACGAGAGAACGTCGTACTTCAATGTGACATTCGTTGGCTGAGTGGTCTAGTGGTATGATTCTCGCTTAGGGTGCGAGAGGTCCTGGGATCGATCCCCGGCTCAGACCGTTTTTTTTGAGAAAATTGGTTGATTAGCTGAATCTACTGTCTCATTCCTGACTACGGGCTCGTTTCCTAGGTTACGCGACTACAGCCAAGCAGCCTTTTGTTTCAGACCTTGTCAAGTCAAGCTCTGTTGTCTTTCCTCCAAATTCTATCTCCTCACCTATTCATAATCAAGTGATAATCCCATTTATTTTCTATTTAGGTGAACGATATCCACCTCTGATATAGACTTGCATAGTGGAATTCCTTAAAATGATGTAACAAAAACATAAATAAGAGAATATATACCAAATAGTTCAAACAGAGAGATAGTAGGCCAATTCAGACTGTAGATGAGGACGCTCCAGCATACGCAGTTAACCAACCGACAATTAGAGGAACTATTCAACTCCTAACGCCTCGACTGACTTTCGCTCCAGGGATTAGACTGTATATGCTTTGTGTACGCTCCAGTGGACAGCCCCGGATAGGCGCGAGACGCGGGTTCTAATCCCGTGTGAGATGCGATTTTTGCGATGAACCTAGCACCACCGTTGCAACATCATATTCTAGTATGCACAACAGTAACCAGCAAAAAGGCGGTAATAAAACTGCAATTTCACGTTAATCTTAGAAATGCTTTCAGCTCAACTGGTGCAATACCGAATCCGGCTCACCGGTTCAACTCGTTATCACGGGTAAGTGCTGGGATTAAAAAACATTTGGGCTCAAGGAAGGTGCTAGGGAATCGCAAGCGGTCGTCACAATAGCACAGTGGTTGGTGCACAGCCCCGGATAGGATGAGACGCGTGTTCGATTTCCGCCTTGCGATGAACCCAGCATCACCGTTGCAACATCATATTCTAGCATACGCTATTCTTTCTTTCTTTATTCCTTGAGTTCGTTCGTTCGTTCAACCCATCATTCAGTCGTTCATTCTTTCTATATCCAATAGAATACACACATACAGTGCGTATCAAAAGTATAGGGCCACCCCAAGAACTGTAATTTTTCTTTGTTAACTGAGATTCGTGACATGAGATTGTTCTCAACGAATTCTCCGTAGTGAAAAGCCTTACCACAACATGATTCAGAAAGGTTTCTAAAATATGAACTTTTTTAGGAAAAAATATGGATTTTTCACTGTATCAAAAGTATAGGACCACCTCAGAGTCGACTCCACTTTATTACATCAAACAGCCAAAAATTACAAATTAATAATCAACTTGTCTACCATGATTGGAAATGAGTTAAAAAATTTTTGGCATACTTTCTACGAAGTTCTTCAAGATACCAGGATCCAAATTGTTCCACGCCGCAACGATCGCTTCTCGCAATTCTTCGACATTGTTGAACTGTCGCCCGTCTCTATAAATCTGACGTACGAGTATTCCTCAGACATTCTCGATCGGATTCAAGTCCGGCGAACAAGCTGGCCAATCTAACAAGGGGATATTCCTGGAGTTCAACCACTGTGTCGTCGATTTACTCGCATGTACCGATGCATTGTCCTGCATGAAAGTGAAATTCTTCGTATGGTGTTGGCGAATAAACGGCACCAGATGATCTTGAAGAACCTACTGATAATCCTCTGACTTCAATCGACACGAAGTAAAGGATAGCCAAAGAACACCAGAGTTACTAAATGCTTCCCACACCATTTGAGAACCGCTGCCGAAGTAGCGTCTGTTGAAAACCATCGGATCCTTCCTCAAATCGTGCCAGTAGCAGTGAGACCCATCGGGTCCGCCCAAATTGAACTTCTTTTCATCCGAGAAGATTACCTAAAAGCAATGAACCTCTCTGAGTGGGAAGAATCCCGAGGTGGAAAAATGGTGCACCTTGTTCCGATCTGTCGTCATGTTTTCACGCGCAAATTGAGGACTTTGGATCTATGGTGTTCAGTCAACCTAGGAGCGTTTCTCATCATTTCACGGACAATGAAGCCGCTTCCTTTTGCCGCTCTCCAGATGGTCATTCGCGATGCAGTCAAGGATAAGTCCGCCATAACACGATTGATAGATGAAATTGAGATCGATAACAGTCGCTGAATATGTCGAACATCCTGTCCGGAGAGCACCGATAGTCTTCCAGGCACTGCTCTCGTTCCGTATTTAGCGTGGTCTTTCAGGTAGTTGCTCACAGCGTTTTTGGAGCGACGAAGTTGAGCAGTGATTCGACGCCTGGAGTGACCTGCCTGGTGTAGTGCTCGAACTTGGGCCTGCTTCTCGACGGACAGTCGGGTACCACGCGACAAGTTGTTAATACGATAGTAGACAGCAACGAAATCAATGCCTTCGCGTTTGGATGGCCCAAGTGTCAAGCTTGCAGTTATAATAAACGAACATCGTAAGTGGCCCTATACTTTTGATACAGTGGAGAAACCGTAATTTTTTCTTGAAAAATTTCATATCTGAAAAATCTTTCTCAATCATTTCCAGGTATGATTTTCGAACACGGGTAATTCACTGAAAGCAACTTCATATTATAAATGCCCGGTAACAAAGAAAAAATTACTGTTTCTGGGGTAGCCCTATACTTTTGATACGCACTGTATACTGTTTCGCAACATCATGTTCAGCTGATCGTCATTTTCGTCGTACTTCAAAATCAGGAAATGGTGAAAATCCGACGGTAAAGGTTAGATTTGTCATCGGCCGATCGAGAATTGCGCAGAACTGATGACATTGGACGTTCCAGCGCGATGTTTGATCGGGGTTGGGGACGCTCGGCTGAAAACGTGCGGTTCAAAAGGGTGTACTCTGCTCGACACGGTGTACAATCCCAACGCGAAGGCAACTGTTGATCGGCCACGGTTTCCATGGACATGAAGCGTTCCTCTTTCGATTATCTCCGTCATTTTTCCTTTTTCTCATATTTCGCTTTCATTTCATCTCACATTTCCTTCCTAAACACTCGAGAGCCGTACAAAAATATTTCGCCCTGGGAAGATCGCTTTTCACACTTCTTTCTCGTCGCAGTTACGAATGTCGCAGAATCCTTTACTAGTGAGTACTTTTGCCTCAAAAAACGGAAATTGGGTATGCAGGATTGAGGAACTGTAATCAACAAAACCCAACTCAATTAAAACAACTAAAAAACTCTTTCTACCTTACAGCTGGAACAAGGAACAAGGTACGAGGTTGAACAAGGTATAACCAGCTTTTCACCGCACCAATACGAAATCCCAGAAGAAGCAGAAACCATAAACAAAGATTCGCGAAAAAAAAACTGGCGTTTTTTTCTGAAAACTAACTAAACTAGCGAGATCAATTGCACATGTGCCAACTAAACAACTACAGCAAAATTAACAAGGGCAGAAGTTTTTCGATCAGTCAGAGCCAACTAAACGCGGATTAGCAGGCGGCCAAATCAGCAAAGGGGCCAGAGAGAAGCGATACAGTGTGTGTCGTGAGTAGAGTCAGAACCTGCACTATTTCGCAAGGTTTTGGAGATTACAGCTCAACATAGCGGGCTTATTAAGCATTCCCGCACTAACGAGTATCAGATTCATTCTTGTCGTCGCCGATTCCCTCCCTAAAGGCCTATTTTTAACGAAAAAAATGGGGTACAAAATTTGATACTAGTGCTAAATAAAGTTTGGCTCATTTAAATTCTGTGTCCTGGAAGTCCGTTCTGCTTCACTGATATTTGTGTCTCCGGCCAGCCTCACTAATGTTTTTTAGGTCTTTCTTCATTTTTTTAGTGATGGCTCCGTACTCGATACTGATTACTGGTGCAAATAGAGGCATTGGCCTTGCCCTGGTGAAGGAATTTTTGAAGAATTCTGGAATCACTCACTTGATCGCAACTGCTCGCGATCCAAGTGGGGCAAAGGTGAGTCCAGTAGAGTAATATTTTTGGAAATATTGATGTGAATTATGAGAATAGCCAACTGTGAAGTTCGATCTTCGCTGTTTTACCCGTTTTTGTAAGTTAACCATCCTATTTTGCAGTCATTTTCTCCCCACTCACTCTTTTATCAAGTCGGATCACTGAATTTCTTGACTTTGTTTATAGTGGGTCCAGCTGCTGGTTATTAATAAAATAAATTAGAAAATTGTGATTTTGCCGACTTATTCATTGGCGTACGTTCTGCTCCTTGCGATAGATAACGGCAGCGGTCGTGATTAGATGCGACTCGCTGCGAGTTGTGTCATGACTGCTTGGCGCAATGGTAGCGCGTTCGACTCCAGATCGAAAGGTTGGGCGTTCGATCCGCTCAGTGGTCAGAAGTTTTGCTCGAGCAACACACTTTCCCTAACCTCACGCCTGTGGCATATGCACCATCTCTAATCTAACCTATCGATTGGTACGTACTGGAAGAAGTGTTGTTCAGGAAGAAGAACAATAATCAGAGAATCATTGAGAGCAACCTTTGATGTACAATTTATTCATGAGCAATCATTTTGTAAATCTCTCCTGAGTATTATTCTCTTCTAATATGCATCAAGTAAGGAAATAGAAGCTCAATAATTCTCTTTATTCTTTCTAGGAGCTCAACGATATCAAAGACAATCGGCTGAAGGTTTTGAAGCTCGATGTGACAAATGACGCTGAAATAAAAACACTCTATAACGAGGTTAGTCGGAACTTCATTGGATATATCTTTCATTTTATATTGATTTTACGACGGAAAGAAGTCACAAACCAAAGAGGTACAGAGGGTCCAGGCAGAGGGGTCTCAGGAAAATCTTCCTGTAGAAAAGAAGAGAAGGGAACAAAGAGAATGTTGCCATTTTCCATTTTTGACCTCTGATTCATATTCTTTCACTTTTAATTTTAACCGCGAAGCCTTTTATAATTATACCTTGCAGGTGTCCAACATCGTTGGTGAGAAAGGCCTGACGGTGCTGGTGAACAACGCGGGGATTGTCGTAAAATACCGTTCGAATCAGGAACCGAATCGTGCCGATATTATTCGAAATTTTGATGTCAACGCTGCAAGCGTTGCCGTTCTCACCCAGGTGGGTAAGAGTTTACCCACATTGAACAGATGCAATCGATGAAGCTAGGCGGGGCCCGCATCTTGTATGTATTTAAGGAGGTTGGTATGATGAGGTCTCTAGCCCATCGCTACGGCGAACTCAAGGAATGTTCACTTCAAATTCAAAATTCTGGAATTAGTCGATAGTTCCGTAACCCAGGAGATAGATTCAGCTATTCCGACCGCAATATTTCTTTTTTAGTAAATTAGTTAATAACTAAAAGGTGAGAAGAAAGCATACCTGGTGTACAGTGTGATAAGAAATACCACTCTACAAAGTACCAAAGTCGAGTATGGGAATGAATCATTTTAGACATTCCTCCCGTTGCTTCGCAAAGCCGCATCACAAAAATCGACTGATGAGTATTCCATCGATCGCGCCGCTGTTCTCAGCATTTCATCTGCTGCCGGTTCGATCGCCACCAATACCACTGGATCTGGACCATTTGAATCTCTCGCTTACAGAATGAGCAAGGTGAGACTGTAGAAAATATTCAAAAAAAACTCTTACATAGCAAAAAAACTTCGGTCTGGAGAACGTTTGAATCTGTGGGCGGCCCCACTTTCACTAACTTTTCTTTGGCTTCTAGAAAGGAACTTCCTTAATTATTCTATTGCAGTCCGCCCTGAACTCTCTCATGAAGACCATGTCTATCGATTTGCAGTCGGAGCACATCCTAATCACCTGCTTCTGTCCCGGATGGGTGCAGACAGACTTGGGTGGTCAAAGTGCTCCGATAACGGTAAGAATTTGTTTATTTGTTTTAATCCAACAAAGAATGGAACATCACAGATGTATGAACTGGCAAAGGAAATCCTGCGTTTCTTGTAATGAATTTTTTTGCCTACTGGACTCAACACGAACTCATATTTGATGCACCTGCTAGACGACTTTTTTTTCAACTGAAAGAATAAACAAGAACTAAGAAATAAAAAGAAAACAGTCTTTCACCTGTCAGAACCGTGTGTTAATAAATTTTCGCCTTCGCTCCATCGACAGCAAGAATCCAAAAATAAAGAATTACGGTTGCCCGACTTTTCGCCCATAGATCTCGACGATCTCTACTCTCTCCTTCGCCCCGGTTCCCTTTAGCGGTCGCCCACCCTTGTCCGTCTCCGAAGAGAACACCGGATTCTCACGTCAACAAAGGATAGAAGAGAATGACACATGGCTGAGTGGTCTAGTGGTATGATTCTCGCTTAGGGTGCGAGAGGTCCCGGGATCAATCCCCGGCTCAGCCCGATGTTTTGAGAGAATCGCTCATGTACTTCAGGATTGCATTTACGTCGTCGTATACCCGACTTTTCGCAATTGAACTGGCGTAGTGTTACGAGAGAACGTCGTGCTTCAAAATAACATTCGTCGGCTGAGTGGTCTAGTGGTATGATTCTCGCTTAGGGTGCGAGAGGTCCCGGGATCGATCCCCGGCTCATCCCGATGTTTTGAGGAATTAGCTTGATTAGCTGAATCGGCTGTCTCATTTCCGATTATAGGCTCGTTTCCTAACATACGCGGCTGCAGCCAGGCAGCCTTTTGTTTCAGACCTTGTCAAGTCAAGCTCTATTGTTGCTTTCCTCCGAATCCTATCTCCTCACCTATTCATAATCAAGAAGTAGTCAAGAAGTAAAAAGAAGTAATTTAAGTAGTTTATTTTCTATTTAAGTGAGCGATATCCACCTCTAATATACATTTACATAGCAGAAGCCCTCAAAAATGATGTTCAAAATAAAAAAATATACAAAATATCAAACAGAGAGATAGTAGGACAATTTCAAACTGTAGATGATGACGCTCCAGCATATATAGTTAACCAACCGACAACTGGAGGAACTATTCAACCTTTAAGGCCTCGGCTGTCTTTCGCTTCAGGGATTAGACTGTATACGCTTTTCTTTCTTTCTTTCTTGCGTTCGTTCGCTCGTTCAATTAATCATTCCATCGTTCTTTCTTTCGCTACCTATCTCCAATCGAATACATGTACTGTTTCATACCATCATGTTCACCTGACTGTCGTCATTTTCTGCGTCTTTCAAAGTTCGTGAATCGTGAAAATCCGATGACAAAGGCTAGATTTGTCATCGTCCGATCGAGAAGGGGGCAAAACTGATGACATTGGACGTTCCAGCGCGATCTTTGATCGGGGTGCGAGCGCTCGGCTGAAAACGCGCGGTTCAAAAGGGTGTTCTCTGCTCGTCTTGGTGTGCGGCCCCAACTCGGCGGCATCTATTGATCGGACATGGTCTCCGTAGACACTAAGCGTTCCTCTTTCGCTTATTCCCCGTTATTTTACCCTTTTTCTTAGATTTCACTTTCATTTCATCTCACATTTCTTTCCTAAACATTCGAGAGCCGTGTAAAAATATTTCGCCCTGGAAAGATAGGTTTTCACCCTCCTTTCTCGTCACAGCTTTGCACACTTTGAAGGGGAGGACGCTGTCAATGTTTTTACGTGTTTATATTGTTCTCTTCCTCCTTTTCCCTATCTCACCAGAGCATGACGAAGTTTACAACGACTACATGCGGCTTACCCGCGAATTTTTTTCGAAAGGTGTTCGTATTCGCTTTGGTCGGTAGGGTTAAAGGCAGCAAAAAAAGTTGAGGTATGACCGTAGAGAGTATGTCATTTCTGATGAGACTTCTTTTTTCTTCTTATTCATCTAATCAATGTTTTCTTCGTGGGCCTGAAATTCTTTTAAGATGGGGTACTTGGTTCGGTGCTTCATGAATTGTTGATTACCTAATAGCCATTATTTATTCTCAGCCTTTTTTAAATATGGAACAGAATAGCGGATCAAATACCGATATTAACCCTTGATTATTTTCCTGCGGCGGCCAGTTTGCCCTTCTTTTATCAATGGGTCGAGAATATCGGCAACAAACATCTTTATCAGCGTGCTAATGGCTACTTCGGATTCACTTTTTCTGCGGAGCGACCCTGTACCCCGAAATTTTAATGAAGAGTCTACCCACATTTATTTGAAAATACGAATGTGTTAGGTTCAAGCTGGTCCTCCTCTTTTATCGGTCGTTTAAGAAATAAATTTCCGCTCATTCTAATTCCATATCTCGACTAGAGGACTGATTCGTTCTGGTTCGCTGATATTTGTGTCTCTGGCCACTCTCACTAATGCTATTTTTTAGGTTTTTATTGTTTTTTCAGTGATGGCTCCGTACTCGATATTGATTACTGGTGCAAATAGAGGCATTGGCCTCGCCCTGGTGAAGGAATTCTTGAAGAATTCTGGAATCACTCACTTGATCGCAACTGCTCGCGATCCTAGTGGTGCGAAGGTGAGTCCATTAGAATAATATTTTGTAGAAATACTGTTGTGATTTACGAAAAAAGGCAGCTGTAAAGTATGACTCCCGCTTCAAATATCTTACAAATTTTTGCTGTTTAACCATCCTATTTTGCTGTCATTTTCTCCCCAGTTACTCTTTTATTAAGTTCAATCACTGGATTCCTCGATTTTTATAATCGGTCGATTTTTCTAATGTGTCCAGCCGCCGGTTATTAAAAATTAAATTAAAAATTGTGATTTTGTCGTCTTGTTCATTGGCCTACGTTCTGCTCCTTGCGATAAATAACGGCAGCGGTCGTTATTAGAAGCGACTCGCTGCGCGCCGAGACATGACTGCTTGGCGCAATGGTAGCGCGTTCGACTCCAGATCGAAAGGTTGGGCGTTCGATCCGCTCAGTGGTCAGCACCACCGCTACATATCTACTCTTGTCTCACCGTGAACCCCTACGTGTCCTTGAAGCAAAATGAGCAACATAGAATCATTTCTTCTGCTCAGAAAATGTGTCCAACGATAACTGGCCATGACTGCTTGGCGCAATGGTAGCGCGTTCGACTCCAGATGGAAAGGTTGGGCGTTCGATCCGCTCAGTGGTCAGAAGTTTTGCTCAAGCAACGCGCTTTTCCTAACCTAACAACCATGGTAAATCCACTTTCTCCAATCTAACCGAACCGATTACTACGTACTGAAAGAGGTGTTGTCTAGGAAAAACAATAATACATGGAGAATCATTGAAAATTACCTTTGAAGTGGTCCCCTATTGCTGTTCTCGTTTGAAATATACATTTTATGTAATTCATATACAGTATGCATCAAGTATCCAATAATTCCCTACATTCTTTCTAGGAACTTAATGAAATCAAAGACAAACAAGGTTCATTTTATAACGTAAATCTCTCTCAACCAAAGTATTCTTTTTAGGAGTACATACAGTAGTTCGCGAAAATGCATCAAGTAAAAAAGTTGACAGTTTTGATAACTCTTATTGAAAATACACTAATATGTGCCCTTTTTGGAAATTCTAGATTTTTTTTTAAATTCTTTTTCATATGCATTTTCAAACGAATATATCAAAGACAAACGGCTGAAGGTTTTGAAGCTCGACGTGGCTACGAATTCTGGTTTCACGCCATGAAATAAAAACACTCTATAACGAGGTGAAGTCATGGGACTTCATTCGATATATTTTTATTTTAAGCAGCAGATGAAATACCATCAAATTAAGATATGTGATAGTCACCATTTTTTGACCATGAAAAAATTCACACAAAAAATTCTATGGTTTATTAGTGTCTTGGAACAAAAATTTATAGCCTATAAGAACAAGCTAGTCATGCTCTATCAGAATATCACAACTAGACAAGCAGAAGCCCAGTGGTTCCTAAGATACATTCGTTTAAAAATGCATATGAAAATGAATATAAAATTTTTTAAAAAATTTAGAATTTCCAAAAAGGGCACATATTAGTGTATTTTCAATAAGAGTTATCAAAACTGTCAACTGGAATAAAATTCCTTTTGGTATCACCGATCTGTACCCAAAAATGCGAGGTGGCATATCTTTTCGCGAACTACTGTATCTTCCTGTAGAAGAGAAGAGAAGGGAGGAAAGAGAATGTTGCGATCCTTTCATTTTTGACCTCCGATTCATATTCTTTCACCCTTAATTTTAACCGCGGAATCTTCTACGTTGCGTTTTATAATTATACCTTTCAGGTTTCCAATATCGTTGGTGAGAAAGGCCTCACGGTGCTGTTAAACAACGCCGGGATTTTCGTAAAATACTCTACGAATCAGGAACCTAATCGTGCCGAAATCATTCGGAATTTCGATGTCAACGCTGCTAGCGTTGCCGTACTCACACAGGTTTGTGAGAGTTTACCCACATTGAACAGATGCAATTGATCAAGCTAGGCGGGGCCCGCATCTTGTAATTAAGAAGGTTGATATGATAAGGTCTCTAGCTCATCGCTACGGCGAACTCAAGGAATGTTTACTTCAAATTTAAAATTCAGGAATTAGTCAATCATTCCGTAACCCACGAATCAGATTGAACTATTACGATTGCAATAATACTTTTTTAGTAAAATAGTCAATAAATAAAAGGTGAGAAGAAAGTATACCTGGTGTACAGTGTGATGATGGATGCCACTATTCTGTTTCCCATCACCGACATATGTACTCAAAACCGGATTAGCAGGAAGTACACGTGCAGAAGGATAATTCTCTTTCAGGACCGCCAAAAAATCCTTCATTTTTCTCAGGTTTGAAGGAAGCATAAGCAGTAGAACAATCCGGGGCCGGCCTCTCAAGTATACTTTCTTCTAACCCAACGGTTGAAGGTGTTAATAATGTATGTAGATACCGTAAGCTGCCAGCGTTACGGTAAACTGCGACTTACCAGAGGACGAATTAGTTCTTACCGACGACAAATTATTCCTGGAGGCTTCGAAAGTGGCTATAGTAATGAATACCGGAATATTGCTTCATCTCAGCAAACTTCAGATCTGATAGTGAAACGCAGGGGGATATGATTAGTAGATGGAAGAATAGCGGCTTTTTCTCTCCATCCTTTTCTTTACCAAAGTTGAGTATGGGAATGAACCATTTTAGACGTTCCTCCCGTTGCTTCGCAAAGCCGCATCACAAAAATCGACTGATGAGTATTCCATCGATCGGGCCGCTATTCTCAATATTTCATCTGGTGTTGGATCGATCGCCACCAATACTTCTGGATCTGGAGCATTTGGATCTCTCGCTTACAGAATGAGCAAGGTGAGACTGTAGAAAAATGCAAAAAAAAACTCTTGCATAACAAAAAAAACGTAGGTCTGGAGAAAGTTTGAATCTGTGGGCGGTCTCACATTAACTTTTCTTTTGCCTCTCAAAAGAAACTTCCGTAATTATCCTCTTGCAGTCCGCGCTGAACTCTCTCATGAAGACCATGTCTATCGATTTGGAGTCGGAGCACATCCTCATCAGTTGCTTCTGTCCCGGATGGGTGCAGACAGACATGGGCGGTCAAAGTGCTCAAATAACGGTAGGAATCCGTCTTCACGTGCTGTGATTCAGTTCTAAAACATTGGAACGATTTTCAGACAGAAGAATCGGCGGCTGCTCTAGTTGCCTCGTTTGCAAAGTTGAACAAGGAACACCACGGCGGCTACTACAGGCGGAGCCTCGAACCCATTCCATACTAGCTATGATTTTGTTGATCTGTCCTTGTTGTTTTATGTATTGTAATAATATTTTTGACTCTCCCTTCAGTTTTGTTCAGGTCTCCTTTGTTCAGTTTCATTGAAAACTTCAGCGGAATTACACAGGATGAATATTTCACTAAGAGACTACGAGCAATTCAACAATTCACCCAATGTTACTGAGAGAAGCTCACAGCCGATTCATGACTAGCCGTTCATGCTGGCCGTGATCATTGAGATGACATTCCTACACACATTCTTAAACTTCTTTTCGAATGAACGTATGGTGGAACATACAGCCGCCATAGCTCACTCGGTTAGAGCTTGGGTCTAATAAGCCCAAGGTCGCAGGTTCGCCCACTGCTGGCGGCAAACGTTTTGTGGTGACCAGAAACGACTCAACACGAACCCATGAACACGTTCCATGATGGAAAAGTCCTGCATATATTTCTAGAGTACTTTTTGAATGAACGTATGGTAGCACCCACAGCCGCCATAGCTCACTCGTTTAGAGCGTGGGTCTAATAAGGCCAAGATCGCAGGTTCGACCCCTGCCGGCGGCAAACGTTTTGCGGTGACCTACAGCGACTCAACACGACCTCGTGAACAAGTTCCGCGTTTGGGAAGTTCTGCAGATATTCCTAAATCTTTTTCCTTTCCTCTGAACTAACGTGTAATCCATAATATTCTTTTCCATTGGGCACTTTGTAGCACGCGACTTTCTTGAATTTTGAAAGCAACATTTTCGTAGCAGGCGAATTCATCAAACATTATACAGTGTATGGGTGATCTACACCGAGAAGTGTAGCACAAAATACTGAAGAAAACAGAGAAGAAGTCTGCGTTCAGTGACCGTTTGGATGCTCCTTCTCCCTCAGAATCCATTGAATCCAAGCGCCTGGAAGTATAATTTACCTTCGGTGCTTCAAAACTTTATGAAACCGATACCTTGGACGACAAAAACGCAATCAGCTGCGCTATGTAGGAGACTCCTTCAATTTCTTCATTCCTAGGTAGGCGAAGATCACCTAGCGGGGAGGAGTTCACTAGAACACACTGAAGAAGGGCTGCTGCAATGAGAAGGAGTTCAGACATTCCTAAAAAAAGGCTCCCCATTATCAACACGAATTGAAATTATACTCTGACGAACGGCTGTTCTCTTCAAAAGTGGTTTCTCTGAACAAAAGGATGAAAAAGGAAAGGCAGATGTGGAAAGGTAATCATACAATTTTATATTTCGTCTAGGTCTCTCGGATAGGTGTAGCTTGCAAAGTAGAACTAGGACAGATACATTTTAACTTTTTGTAAATGGCAGGAGAATAGAGGAAATGGAAAAGGATCAGACACTACGAAAATGTGAGCGAACAACAGGAGCGTGAAAAAATGTATAGGAGGAAATTAAGGCGGAATATATGTAGTGCTGTTTCCATTCCTGATGTTGTGTTTGGAAGGAAACCCTCGACAAAACTATTCATATTCATGACGGTATCAGCATTTAATCTCAACGCGTAAAAACATCACAATAACCAATTTCCTGAACGAACACGTGCCGAGCAATGAAAGAACCATGAAGCGTTTGCCGCCAGCAGGGGTCGAACCTGCGACCTTGTGCTTATTACACCCACGCTCTAACCGAGCTATGGCAGTTGTGGTCGCTACCATGCGTTCATTCAAAAAGTAGTCTAGAAATGTTTGCAGGACTTTTCCATCATGGAACATGTTCAAGGGTTCGTGTTGAGTCGTTGTAGGTCACCACAAAATGTTTGCTGCCAGCTATGCGACCTTGGGCTTATTAGACCCACGCTCTAACCGAGTGAGCTATGGCGCTGTGGTCGCTACCATGCGTTCATTCAAAAAGTAGTCTAGAAATGTTTGCAGGACTTTTCCATCATGGAACATGTTCATGGGTTCGTGTTGAGTCGTTGTAGGTCACCACAAAATGTTTGCCGCCAGCAGGGGTCGAACCTGCGACCTTGGGCTTATTAGACCCACGCTCTAACCGACTGAGCTATGGCGGCTATGGTCGCTATCATGCGTTCATTCAAAAAGTAGTGTAGAAATGTTTGCAGGACTTTTCCATCATGGAACATGTTCGTGGGTTCGTGTTGAGTCGTTGTAGGTCACCACAAAATGTTTGCCGCCAGCAGGGGTCGAACCTGCGACCTTGGGCTTATTAGACCCACGCTCTAACCGACTGAGCTATGGCGGCTATGGTCGCTATCATGCGTTCATTCAAAAAGTAGTCTAGAATTGTGTGCAGGACTTTTCCATCATGGAACATGTTCACGGGTTCGTGTTGAGTCGTTGTAGGTCACCACAAAATGTTTGCCGCCAGCAGGGGTCGAACCTGCGACCTTGGGCTTATTAGACCCACGCTCTAACCGACTGAGCTATGGCGGCTGTGGTCGCTATCATGCGTTCATTCAAAAAGTAGTCTAGAAATGTGTGCAGGACTTTTCCATCATGGAACATGTTCACGGGTTCGTGTTGAGTCGTTGTAGGTCACCACAAAATGTTTGCCGCCAGCAGGGGTCGAACCTGCGACCTTGGGCTCATTAGACCCACGCTCTAACCGAGTGAGCTATGGCGGCTGTGGTCGCTACCATGCGTTCATTCAAAAAGTAGTCTAGAAATGTTTGCAGGACTTTTCCATCATGGAACATGTTCATGGGTTCGTGTTGAGTCGTTGTAGGTCACCACAAAATGTTTGCCGCCAGCAGGGGTCGAACCTGCGACCTTGGGCTTATTAGACCCACGCTCTAACCGACTGAGCTATGGCGGCTATGGTCGCTATCATGCGTTCATTCAAAAAGTAGTGTAGAAATGTTTGCAGGACTTTTCCATCATGGAACATGTTCGTGGGTTCGTGTTGAGTCGTTGTAGGTCACCACAAAATGTTTGCCGCCAGCAGGGGTCGAACCTGCGACCTTGGGCTTATTAGACCCACGCTCTAACCGAGTGAGCTATGGCGGCTGTGGTCGCTACCATGCGTTCATTCAAAAAGTAGTCTAGAAATGTTTGCAGGACTTTTCCATCATGGAACATGTTCATGGGTTCGTGTTGAGTCGTTGTAGGTCACCACAAAATGTTTGCCGCCAGCAGGGGTCGAACCTGCGACCTTGGGCTTATTAGACCCACGCTCTAACCGACTGAGCTATGGCGGCTATGGTCGCTATCATGCGTTCATTCAAAAAGTAGTCTAGAAATGTTTGCAGGACTTTTCCATCATGGAACATGTTCACGGGTTCGTGTTGAGTCGTTGTAGGTCACCACAAAATGTTTGCCGCCAGCAGGGGTCGAACCTGCGACCTTGGGCTTATTAGACCCACGCTCTAACCGACTGAGCTATGGCGGCTATGGTCGCTATCATGCGTTCATTCAAAAAGTAGTCTAGAATTGTGTGCAGGACTTTTCCATCATGGAACATGTTCACGGGTTCGTGTTGAGTCGTTGTAGGTCACCACAAAATGTTTGCCGCCAGCAGGGGTCGAACCTGCGACCTTGGGCTTATTAGACCCACGCTCTAACCGACTGAGCTATGGCGGCTGTGGTCGCTATCATGCGTTCATTCAAAAAGTAGTCTAGAAATGTGTGCAGGACTTTTCCATCATGGAACATGTTCACGGGTTCGTGTTGAGTCGTTGTAGGTCACCACAAAATGTTTGCCGCCAGCAGGGGTCGAACCTGCGACCTTGGGCTCATTAGACCCACGCTCTAACCGAGTGAGCTATGGCGGCTGTGGTCGCTACCATGCGTTCATTCAAAAAGTAGTCTAGAAATGTTTGCAGGACTTTTCCATCATGGAACATGTTCATGGGTTCGTGTTGAGTCGTTGTAGGTCACCACAAAATGTTTGCCGCCAGCAGGGGTCGAACCTGCGACCTTGGGCTTATTAGACCCACGCTCTAACCGACTGAGCTATGGCGGCTATGGTCGCTATCATGCGTTCATTCAAAAAGTAGTGTAGAAATGTTTGCAGGACTTTTCCATCATGGAACATGTTCGTGGGTTCGTGTTGAGTCGTTGTAGGTCACCACAAAATGTTTGCCGCCAGCAGGGGTCGAACCTGCGACCTTGGGCTTATTAGACCCACGCTCTAACCGAGTGAGCTATGGCGGCTGTGGTCGCTACCATGCGTTCATTCAAAAAGTAGTCTAGAAATGTTTGCAGGACTTTTCCATCATGGAACATGTTCATGGGTTCGTGTTGAGTCGTTGTAGGTCACCACAAAATGTTTGCCGCCAGCAGGGGTCGAACCTGCGACCTTGGGCTTATTAGACCCACGCTCTAACCGACTGAGCTATGGCGGCTATGGTCGCTATCATGCGTTCATTCAAAAAGTAGTCTAGAATTGTGTGCAGGACTTTTCCATCATGGAACATGTTCACGGGTTCGTGTTGAGTCGTTGTAGGTCACCACAAAATGTTTGCCGCCAGCAGGGGTCGAACCTGCGACCTTGGGCTCATTAGACCCACGCTCTAACCGAGTGAGCTATGGCGGCTGTGGTCGCTACCATGCGTTCATTCAAAAAGTAGTCTAGAAATGTTTGCAGGACTTTTCCATCATGGAACATGTTCACGGGTTCGTGTTGAGTCGTTGTAGGTCACCACAAAATGTTTGCCGCCAGCAGGGGTCGAACCTGCGACCTTGGGCTCATTAGACCCACGCTCTAACCGAGTGAGCTATGGCGGCTGTGGTCGCTACCATGCGTTCATTCAAAAAGTAGTCTAGAAATGTTTGCAGGACTTTTCCATCATGGAACATGTTCATGGGTTCGTGTTGAGTCGTTGTAGGTCACCACAAAATGTTTGCCGCCAGCAGGGGTCGAACCTGCGACCTTGGGCTTATTAGACCCACGCTCTAACCGACTGAGCTATGGCGGCTGTGGTCGCTACCATGCGTTCATTCAAAAAGTAGTCTAGAAATGTTTGCAGGACTTTTCCATCATGGAACATGTTCATGGGTTCGTGTTGAGTCGTTGTAGGTCACCACAAAATGTTTGCCGCCAGCAGGGGTCGAACCTGCGACCTTGGGCTTATTAGACCCACGCTCTAACCGAGTGAGCTATGGCGGCTGTGGTCGCTACCATGCGTTCATTCAAAAAGTAGTCTAGAAATGTTTGCAGGACTTTTCCATCATGGAACATGTTCATGGGTTCGTGTTGAGTCGTTGTAGGTCACCACAAAATGTTTGCCGCCAGCAGGGGTCGAACCTGCGACCTTGGGCTTATTAGACCCACGCTCTAACCGACTGAGCTATGGCGGCTATGGTCGCTATCATGCGTTCATTCAAAAAGTAGTGTAGAAATGTTTGCAGGACTTTTCCATCATGGAACATGTTCGTGGGTTCGTGTTGAGTCGTTGTAGGTCACCACAAAATGTTTGCCGCCAGCAGGGGTCGAACCTGCGACCTTGGGCTTATTAGACCCACGCTCTAACCGACTGAGCTATGGCGGCTATGGTCGCTATCATGCGTTCATTCAAAAAGTAGTCTAGAATTGTGTGCAGGACTTTTCCATCATGGAACATGTTCACGGGTTCGTGTTGAGTCGTTGTAGGTCACCACAAAATGTTTGCCGCCAGCAGGGGTCGAACCTGCGACCTTGGGCTCATTAGACCCACGCTCTAACCGAGTGAGCTATGGCGGCTGTGGTCGCTACCATGCGTTCATTCAAAAAGTAGTCTAGAAATGTTTGCAGGACTTTTCCATCATGGAACATGTTCACGGGTTCGTGTTGAGTCGTTGTAGGTCACCACAAAATGTTTGCCGCCAGCAGGGGTCGAACCTGCGACCTTGGGCTCATTAGACCCACGCTCTAACCGAGTGAGCTATGGCGGCTGTGGTCGCTACCATGCGTTCATTCAAAAAGTAGTCTAGAAATGTTTGCAGGACTTTTCCATCATGGAACATGTTCATGGGTTCGTGTTGAGTCGTTGTAGGTCACCACAAAATGTTTGCCGCCAGCAGGGGTCGAACCTGCGACCTTGGGCTTATTAGACCCACGCTCTAACCGACTGAGCTATGGCGGCTGTGGTCGCTACCATGCGTTCATTCAAAAAGTAGTCTAGAAATGTTTGCAGGACTTTTCCATCATGGAACATGTTCATGGGTTCGTGTTGAGTCGTTGTAGGTCACCACAAAATGTTTGCCGCCAGCAGGGGTCGAACCTGCGACCTTGGGCTTATTAGACCCACGCTCTAACCGAGTGAGCTATGGCGGCTGTGGTCGCTACCATGCGTTCATTCAAAAAGTAGTCTAGAAATGTTTGCAGGACTTTTCCATCATGGAACATGTTCATGGGTTCGTGTTGAGTCGTTGTAGGTCACCACAAAATGTTTGCCGCCAGCAGGGGTCGAACCTGCGACCTTGGGCTTATTAGACCCACGCTCTAACCGACTGAGCTATGGCGGCTATGGTCGCTATCATGCGTTCATTCAAAAAGTAGTGTAGAAATGTTTGCAGGACTTTTCCATCATGGAACATGTTCGTGGGTTCGTGTTGAGTCGTTGTAGGTCACCACAAAATGTTTGCCGCCAGCAGGGGTCGAACCTGCGACCTTGGGCTTATTAGACCCACGCTCTAACCGAGTGAGCTATGGCGGCTGTGGTCGCTACCATGCGTTCATTCAAAAAGTAGTCTAGAAATGTTTGCAGGACTTTTCCATCATGGAACATGTTCATGGGTTCGTGTTGAGTCGTTGTAGGTCACCACAAAATGTTTGCCGCCAGCAGGGGTCGAACCTGCGACCTTGGGCTTATTAGACCCACGCTCTAACCGACTGAGCTATGGCGGCTATGGTCGCTATCATGCGTTCATTCAAAAAGTAGTGTAGAAATGTTTGCAGGACTTTTCCATCATGGAACATGTTCATGGGTTCGTGTTGAGTCGTTGTAGGTCACCACAAAATGTTTGCCGCCAGCAGGGGTCGAACCTGCGACCTTGGGCTTATTAGACCCACGCTCTAACCGACTGAGCTATGGCGGCTATGGTCGCTATCATGCATTCATTCAAAAAGTAGTCTAGAAATGTGTGCAGGACTTTTCCATCATGGAACATGTTCGTGGGTTCGTGTTGAGTCGTTGTAGGTCACCACAAAATGTTTGCCGCCAGCAGGGGTCGAACCTGCGACCTTGGGCTTATTAGACCCACGCTCTAACCGACTGAGCTATGGCGGCTGTGGTCGCTATCATGCGTTCATTCAAAAAGTAGTCTAGAAATGTGTGCAGGACTTTTCCATCATGGAACATGTTCACGGGTTCGTGTTGAGTCGTTGTAGGTCACCACAAAATGTTTGCCGCCAGCAGGGGTCGAACCTGCGACCTTGGGCTTATTAGACCCACGCTCTAACCGACTGAGCTATGGCGGCTGTCGTCGCTATCATGCGTTCATTCAAAAAGTAGTCTAGAAATGTGTGCAGGACTTTTCCATCATGGAACATGTTCACGGGTTCGTGTTGAGTCGTTGTAGGTCACCACAAAATGTTTGCCGCCAGCAGGGGTCGAACCTGCGACCTTGGGCTTATTAGACCCACGCTCTAACCGACTGAGCTATGGCGGCTATGGTCGCTATCATGCGTTCATTCAAAAAGTAGTGTAGAAATGTTTGCAGGACTTTTCCATCATGGAACATGTTCATGGGTTCGTGTTGAGTCGTTGTAGGTCACCACAAAATGTTTGCCGCCAGCAGGGGTCGAACCTGCGACCTTGGGCTTATTAGACCCACGCTCTAACCGACTGAGCTATGGCGGCTATGGTCGCTATCATGCATTCATTCAAAAAGTAGTCTAGAAATGTGTGCAGGACTTTTCCATCATGGAACATGTTCGTGGGTTCGTGTTGAGTCGTTGTAGGTCACCACAAAATGTTTGCCGCCAGCAGGGGTCGAACCTGCGACCTTGGGCTTATTAGACCCACGCTCTAACCGACTGAGCTATGGCGGCTATGGTCGCTATCATGCATTCATTCAAAAAGTAGTCTAGAAATGTGTGCAGGACTTTTCCATCATGGAACATGTTCGTGGGTTCGTGTTGAGTCGTTGTAGGTCACCACAAAATGTTTGCCGCCAGCAGGGGTCGAACCTGCGACCTTGGGCTTATTAGACCCACGCTCTAACCGACTGAGCTATGGCGGCTGTGGTCGCTATCATGCGTTCATTCAAAAAGTAGTCTAGAAATGTGTGCAGGACTTTTCCATCATGGAACATGTTCACGGGTTCGTGTTGAGTCGTTGTAGGTCACCACAAAATGTTTGCCGCCAGCAGGGGTCGAACCTGCGACCTTGGGCTTATTAGACCCACGCTCTAACCGACTGAGCTATGGCGGCTGTGGTCGCTATCATGCGTTCATTCAAAAAGTAGTCTAGAAATGTGTGCAGGACTTTTCCATCATGGAACATGTTCACGGGTTCGTGTTGAGTCGTTGTAGGTCACCACAAAATGTTTGCCGCCAGCAGGGGTCGAACCTGCGACCTTGGGCTTATTAGACCCACGCTCTAACCGACTGAGCTATGGCGGCTATGGTCGCTATCATGCGTTCATTCAAAAAGTAGTCTAGAAATGTGTGCAGGACTTTTCCATCATGGAACATGTTCGTGGGTTCGTGTTGAGTCGTTGTAGGTCACCACAAAATGTTTGCCGCCAGCAGGGGTCGAACCTGCGACCTTGGGCTTATTAGACCCACGCTCTAACCGACTGAGCTATGGCGGCTGTGGTCGCTATCATGCGTTCATTCAAAAAGTAGTCTAGAAATGTGTGCAGGACTTTTCCATCATGGAACATGTTCACGGGTTCGTGTTGAGTCGTTGTAGGTCACCACAAAATGTTTGCCGCCAGCAGGGGTCGAACCTGCGGCCTTGGGCTTATTAGACCCACGCTCTAACCGACTGAGCTATGGCGGCTGTGGTCGCTATAATGCGTTCATTCAAAAAGTAGTGTAGAAATGTTTGCAGGACTTTTCCATCATGGAACATGTTCATGGGTTCGTGTTGAATCGTTGTAGGTCACCACAAAACGTTTGCTGCCAGCAGGGGTCGAACCTGCGACCTTGGGCTTATTAGACCCACGCTCTAACCGACTGAGCTATGGCGGCTATGGTCGCTATCATGCATTCATTCAAAAAGTAGTCTAGAAATGTGTGCAGGACTTTTCCATCATGGAACATGTTCGTGGGTTCGTGTTGAGTCGTTGTAGGTCACCACAAAATGTTTGCCGCCAGCAGGGGTCGAACCTGCGACCTTGGGCTTATTGGACCCACGCTCTAACCGACTGAGCTATGGCGGCTATGGTCGCTATCATGCATTCATTCAAAAAGTAGTCTAGAAATGTGTGCAGGACTTTTCCATCATGGAACATGTTCGTGGGTTCGTGTTGAGTCGTTGTAGGTCACCACAAAATGTTTGCCGCCAGCAGGGGTCGAACCTGCGACCTTGGGCTTATTAGACCCACGCTCTAACCGACTGAGCTATGGCGGCTATGGTCGCTATCATGCATTCATTCAAAAAGTAGTCTAGAAATGTGTGCAGGACTTTTCCATCATGGAACATGTTCGTGGGTTCGTGTTGAGTCGTTGTAGGTCACCACAAAATGTTTGCCGCCAGCAGGGGTCGAACCTGCGACCTTGGGCTTATTAGACCCACGCTCTAACCGACTGAGCTATGGCGGCTGTGGTCGCTATCATGCGTTCATTCAAAAAGTAGTCTAGAAATGTGTGCAGGACTTTTCCATCATGGAACATGTTCACGGGTTCGTGTTGAGTCGTTGTAGGTCACCACAAAATGTTTGCCGCCAGCAGGGGTCGAACCTGCGACCTTGGGCTTATTAGACCCACGCTCTAACCGACTGAGCTATGGCGGCTGTGGTCGCTATCATGCGTTCATTCAAAAAGTAGTCTAGAAATGTGTGCAGGACTTTTCCATCATGGAACATGTTCACGGGTTCGTGTTGAGTCGTTGTAGGTCACCACAAAATGTTTGCCGCCAGCAGGGGTCGAACCTGCGACCTTGGGCTTATTAGACCCACGCTCTAACCGACTGAGCTATGGCGGCTTCATTCAAAAAGTGGTCGCTATCATGCGTTCATTCAAAAAGTAGTCTAGAAATGTGTGCAGGACTTTTCCATCATGGAACATGTTCATGGGTTCGTGTTGAGTCGTTGTAGGTCACCACAAAATGTTTGCCGCCAGCAGGGGTCGAACCTGCGACCTTGGGCTTATTAGACCCACGCTCTAACCGACTGAGCTATGGCGGCTGTGGTCGCTATCATGCGTTCATTCAAAAAGTAGTCTAGAAATGTGTGCAGGACTTTTCCATCATGGAACATGTTCACGGGTTCGTGTTGAGTCGTTGTAGGTCACCACAAAATGTTTGCCGCCAGCAGGGGTCGAACCTGCGACCTTGGGCTTATTAGACCCACGCTCTAACCGACTGAGCTATGGCGGCTGTGGTCGCTATCATGCGTTCATTCAAAAAGTAGTCTAGAAATGTGTGCAGGACTTTTCCATCATGGAACATGTTCACGGGTTCGTGTTGAGTCGTTGTAGGTCACCACAAAATGTTTGCCGCCAGCAGGGGTCGAACCTGCGACCTTGGGCTTATTAGACCCACGCTCTAACCGACTGAGCTATGGCGGCTGTGGTCGCTATCATGCGTTCATTCAAAAAGTAGTCTAGAAATGTGTGCAGGACTTTTCCATCATGGAACATGTTCACGGGTTCGTGTTGAGTCGTTGTAGGTCACCACAAAATGTTTGCCGCCAGCAGGGGTCGAACCTGCGACCTTGGGCTTATTAGACCCACGCTCTAACCGACTGAGCTGGCGGCTATGGTCGCTATCATGCTGTGGTCGCTATCCATGCGTTCATTCATTCAAAAAGTAGTCTAGAAATGTGTGCAGGACTTTTCCATCATGGAACATGTTCGTGGGTTCGTGTTGAGTCGTTGTAGGTCACCACAAAATGTTTGCCGCCAGCAGGGGTCGAACCTGCGACCTTGGGCTTATTAGACCCACGCTCTAACCGACTGAGCTATGGCGGCTGTGGTCGCTATCATGCGTTCATTCAAAAAGTAGTCTAGAAATGTGTGCAGGACTTTTCCATCATGGAACATGTTCACGGGTTCGTGTTGAGTCGTTGTAGGTCACCACAAAATGTTTGCCGCCAGCAGGGGTCGAACCTGCGACCTTGGGCTTATTAGACCCACGCTCTAACCGACTGAGCTATGGCGGCTGTGGTCGCTATCATGCGTTCATTCAAAAAGTAGTCTAGAAATGTGTGCAGGACTTTTCCATCATGGAACATGTTCATGGGTTCGTGTTGAGTCGTTGTAGGTCACCACAAAATGTTTGCCGCCAGCAGGGGTCGAACCTGCGACCTTGGGCTTATTAGACCCACGCTCTAACCGACTGAGCTATGGCGGCTGTGGTCGCTATCATGCGTTCATTCAAAAAGTAGTCTAGAAATGTGTGCAGGACTTTTCCATCATGGAACATGTTCGTGGGTTCGTGTTGAGTCGTTGTAGGTCACCACAAAATGTTTGCCGCCAGCAGGGGTCGAACCTGCGACCTTGGGCTTATTAGACCCACGCTCTAACCGACTGAGCTATGGCGACTGTGGTCGCTATCATGCGTTCATTCAAAAAGTAGTCTAGAAATGTGTGCAGGACTTTTCCGTCATGGAACATGTTCACGGGTTCGTGTTGAGTCGTTGTAGGTCACCACAAAATGTTTGCCGCCAGCAGGGGTCGAACCTGCGACCTTGGGCTTATTAGACCCACGCTCTAACCGACTGAGCTATGGCGGCTGTGGTCGCTATCATGCGTTCATTCAAAAAGTAGTCTAGAAATGTGTGCAGGACTTTTCCATCATGGAACATGTTCGTGGGTTCGTGTTGAATCGTTGTAGGTCACCACAAAATGTTTGCCGCCAGCAGGGGTCGAACCTGCGACCTTGGGCTTATTAGACCCACGCTCTAACCGACTGAGCTATGGCGGCTGTGGTCGCTATCATGCGTTCATTCAAAAAGTAGTCTAGAAATGTGTGCAGGACTTTTCCATCATGGAACATGTTCACGGGTTCGTGTTGAATCGTTGTAGGTCACCACAAAATGTTTGCCGCCAGCAGGGGTCGAACCTGCGACCTTGGGCTTATTAGACCCACGCTCTAACCGACTGAGCTATGGCGGCTGTGGCCGCTATCATGCGTTCATTCAAAAAGTAGTCTAGAAATGTGTGCAGGACTTTTCCATCATGGAACATGTTCATGGGTTCGTGTTGAATCGTTGTAGGTCACCACAAAACGTTTGCCGCCAGCAGGGGTCGAACCTGCGACCTTGGGCTTATTAGACCCACGCTCTAACCGACTGAGCTATGGCGGCTGTCGTCGCTATCATGCGTTCATTCAAAAAGTAGTCTAGAAATGTGTGCAGGACTTTTCCATCATGGAACATGTTCACGGGTTCGTGTTGAGTCGTTGTAGGTCACCACAAAATGTTTGCCGCCAGCAGGGGTCGAACCTGCGACCTTGGGCTTATTAGACCCACGCTCTAACCGACTGAGCTATGGCGGCTATGGTCGCTATCATGCGTTCATTCAAAAAGTAGTCTAGAAATGTGTGCAGGACTTTTCCATCATGGAACATGTTCATGGGTTCGTGTTGAATCGTTGTAGGTCACCACAAAATGTTTGCCGCCAGCAGGGGTCGAACCTGCGACCTTGGGCTTATTAGACCCACGCTCTAACCGACTGAGCTATGGCGGCTATGGTCGCTATCATGCGTTCATTCAAAAAGTAGTGTAGAAATGTTTGCAGGACTTTTCCATCATGGAACATGTTCACGGGTTCGTGTTGAGTCGTTGTAGGTCACCACAAAATGTTTGCCGCCAGCAGGGGTCGAACCTGCGACCTTGGGCTTATTAGACCCACGCTCTAACCGACTGAGCTATGGCGGCTGTGGTCGCTATCATGCGTTCATTCAAAAAGTAGTCTAGAATTGTGTGCAGGACTTTTCCATCATGGAACATGTTCACGGGTTCGTGTTGAGTCGTTGTAGGTCACCACAAAATGTTTGCCGCCAGCAGGGGTCGAACCTGCGACCTTGGGCTTATTAGACCCACGCTCTAACCGACTGAGCTATGGCGGCTGTGGTCGCTATCATGCGTTCATTCAAAAACTAGTCTAGAAATGTGTGCAGGACTTTTCCATCATGGAACATGTTCACGGGTTCGTGTTGAGTCGTTGTAGGTCACCACAAAATGTTTGCCGCCAGCAGGGGTCGAACCTGCGACCTTGGGCTTATTAGACCCACGCTCTAACCGACTGAGCTATGGCGGCTATGGTCGCTATCATGCGTTCATTCAAAAAGTAGTGTAGAAATGTTTGCAGGACTTTTCCATCATGGAACATGTTCACGGGTTCGTGTTGAGTCGTTGTAGGTCACCACAAAATGTTTGCCGCCAGCAGGGGTCGAACCTGCGACCTTGGGCTTATTAGACCCACGCTCTAACCGACTGAGCTATGGCGGCTGTGGTCGCTATCATGCGTTCATTCAAAAAGTAGTCTAGAAATGTGTGCAGGACTTTTCCATCATGGAACATGTTCATGGGTTCGTGTTGAATCGTTGTAGGTCACCACAAAACGTTTGCTGCCAGCAGGGGTCGAACCTGCGACCTTGGGCTTATTAGACCCACGCTCTAACCGACTGGGCTATGGCGGCTGTGGTCGCTATCATGCGTTCATTCAAAAAGTAGTCTAGAAATGTGTGCAGGACTTTTCCATCATGGAACATGTTCGTGGGTTCGTGTTGAGTCGTTGTAGGTCACCACAAAATGTTTGCCGGCAGCAGGGGTCGAACCTGCGACCTTGGGCTTATTAGACCCACGCTCTAACCGACTGAGCTATGGCGACTGTGGTCGCTATCATGCGTTCATTCAAAAAGTAGTCTAGAAATGTGTGCAGGACTTTTCCATCATGGAACATGTTCACGGGTTCGTGTTGAGTCGTTGTAGGTCACCACAAAATGTTTGCCGCCAGCAGGGGTCGAACCTGCGACCTTGGGCTTATTAGACCCACGCTCTAACCGACTGAGCTATGGCGGCTGTGGCCGCTATCATGCGTTCATTCAAAAAGTAGTCTAGAAATGTGTGCAGGACTTTTCCATCATGGAACATGTTCGTGGGTTCGTGTTGAATCGTTGTAGGTCACCACAAAATGTTTGCCGCCAGCAGGGGTCGAACCTGCGACCTTGGGCTTATTAGACCCACGCTCTAACCGACTGAGCTATGGCGGCTGTGGTCGCTATCATGCGTTCATTCAAAAAGTAGTCTAGAAATGTGTGCAGGACTTTTCCATCATGGAACATGTTCACGGGTTCGTGTTGAATCGTTGTAGGTCACCACAAAATGTTTGCCGCCAGCAGGGGTCGAACCTGCGACCTTGGGCTTATTAGACCCACGCTCTAACCGACTGAGCTATGGCGGCTGTGGCCGCTATCATGCGTTCATTCAAAAAGTAGTCTAGAAATGTGTGCAGGACTTTTCCATCATGGAACATGTTCATGGGTTCGTGTTGAATCGTTGTAGGTCACCACAAAACGTTTGCCGCCAGCAGGGGTCGAACCTGCGACCTTGGGCTTATTAGACCCACGCTCTAACCGACTGAGCTATGGCGGCTGTCGTCGCTATCATGCGTTCATTCAAAAAGTAGTCTAGAAATGTGTGCAGGACTTTTCCATCATGGAACATGTTCACGGGTTCGTGTTGAGTCGTTGTAGGTCACCACAAAATGTTTGCCGCCAGCAGGGGTCGAACCTGCGACCTTGGGCTTATTAGACCCACGCTCTAACCGACTGAGCTATGGCGGCTATGGTCGCTATCATGCGTTCATTCAAAAAGTAGTCTAGAAATGTGTGCAGGACTTTTCCATCATGGAACATGTTCATGGGTTCGTGTTGAATCGTTGTAGGTCACCACAAAATGTTTGCCGCCAGCAGGGGTCGAACCTGCGACCTTGGGCTTATTAGACCCACGCTCTAACCGACTGAGCTATGGCGGCTATGGTCGCTATCATGCGTTCATTCAAAAAGTAGTGTAGAAATGTTTGCAGGACTTTTCCATCATGGAACATGTTCACGGGTTCGTGTTGAGTCGTTGTAGGTCACCACAAAATGTTTGCCGCCAGCAGGGGTCGAACCTGCGACCTTGGGCTTATTAGACCCACGCTCTAACCGACTGAGCTATGGCGGCTGTGGTCGCTATCATGCGTTCATTCAAAAAGTAGTCTAGAATTGTGTGCAGGACTTTTCCATCATGGAACATGTTCACGGGTTCGTGTTGAGTCGTTGTAGGTCACCACAAAATGTTTGCCGCCAGCAGGGGTCGAACCTGCGACCTTGGGCTTATTAGACCCACGCTCTAACCGACTGAGCTATGGCGGCTGTGGTCGCTATCATGCGTTCATTCAAAAACTAGTCTAGAAATGTGTGCAGGACTTTTCCATCATGGAACATGTTCACGGGTTCGTGTTGAGTCGTTGTAGGTCACCACAAAATGTTTGCCGCCAGCAGGGGTCGAACCTGCGACCTTGGGCTTATTAGACCCACGCTCTAACCGACTGAGCTATGGCGGCTATGGTCGCTATCATGCGTTCATTCAAAAAGTAGTGTAGAAATGTTTGCAGGACTTTTCCATCATGGAACATGTTCACGGGTTCGTGTTGAGTCGTTGTAGGTCACCACAAAATGTTTGCCGCCAGCAGGGGTCGAACCTGCGACCTTGGGCTTATTAGACCCACGCTCTAACCGACTGAGCTATGGCGGCTGTGGTCGCTATCACGCGTTCATTCAAAAAGTAGTCTAGAATTGTGTGCAGGACTTTTCCATCATGGAACATGTTCACGGGTTCGTGTTGAGTCGTTGTAGGTCACCACAAAATGTTTGCCGCCAGCAGGGGTCGAACCTGCGACCTTGGGCTTATTAGACCCACGCTCTAACCGACTGAGCTATGGCGGCTGTGGTCGCTATCATGCGTTCATTCAAAAAGTAGTCTAGAAATGTGTGCAGGACTTTTCCATCATGGAACATGTTCACGGGTTCGTGTTGAGTCGTTGTAGGTCACCACAAAATGTTTGCCGCCAGCAGGGGTCGAACCTGCGACCTTGGGCTTATTAGACCCACGCTCTAACCGACTGAGCTATGGCGGCTGTGGTCGCTATCATGCGTTCATTCAAAAAGTAGTCTAGAAATGTGTGCAGGACTTTTCCATCATGGAACATGTTCACGGGTTCGTGTTGAGTCGTTGTAGGTCACCACAAAATGTTTGCCGCCAGCAGGGGTCGAACCTGCGACCTTGGGCTTATTAGACCCACGCTCTAACCGACTGAGCTATGGCGGCTGTGGTCGCTATCATGCGTTCATTCAAAAAGTAGTCTAGAAATGTGTGCAGGACTTTTCCATCATGGAACATGTTCGTGGGTTCGTGTTGAATCGTTGTAGGTCACCACAAAATGTTTGCCGCCAGCAGGGGTCGAACCTGCGACCTTGGGCTTATTAGACCCACGCTCTAACCGACTGAGCTATGGCGGCTGTGGCCGCTATCATGCGTTCATTCAAAAAGTAGTCTAGAAATGTGTGCAGGACTTTTCCATCATGGAACATGTTCATGGGTTCGTGTTGAATCGTTGTAGGTCACCACAAAACGTTTGCCGCCAGCAGGGGTCGAACCTGCGACCTTGGGCTTATTAGACCCACGCTCTAACCGACTGAGCTATGGCGGCTGTCGTCGCTATCATGCGTTCATTCAAAAAGTAGTCTAGAAATGTGTGCAGGACTTTCCCGTCATGGAACATGTTCACGGGTTCGTGTTGAGTCGTTGTAGGTCACCACAAAATGTTTGCCGCCAGCAGGGGTCGAACCTGCGACCTTGGGCTTATTAGACCCACGCTCTAACCGACTGAGCTATGGCGGCTGTGGTCGCTATCATGCGTTCATTCAAAAAGTAGTCTAGAAATGTGTGCAGGACTTTTCCATCATGGAACATGTTCATGGGTTCGTGTTGAATCGTTGTAGGTCACCACAAAATGTTTGCCGCCAGCAGGGGTCGAACCTGCGACCTTGGGCTTATTAGACCCACGCTCTAACCGACTGAGCTATGGCGGCTGTGGTCGCTATCATGCGTTCATTCAAAAAGTAGTCTAGAAATGTGTGCAGGACTTTTCCATCATGGAACATGTTCATGGGTTCGTGTTGAATCGTTGTAGGTCACCACAAAATGTTTGCCGCCAGCAGGGGTCGAACCTGCGACCTTGGGCTTATTAGACCCACGCTCTAACCGACTGAGCTATGGCGGCTATGGTCGCTATCATGCGTTCATTCAAAAAGTAGTGTAGAAATGTGTGCAGGACTTTCCCGTCATGGAACATGTTCACGGGTTCGTGTTGAGTCGTTGTAGGTCACCACAAAAATGTTTGCCGCCAGCAGGGGTCGAACCTGCGACCTTGGGCTTATTAGACCCACGCTCTAACCGACTGAGCTATGGCGGCTGTGGTCGCTATCATGCGTTCATTCAAAAAGTAGTCTAAAAATATGTGCAGGACTTTTCCATCATGGAACATGTTCGTGGGTTCGTGTTGAGTCGTTGTAGGTCACCACAAAATGTTTGCCGCCAGCAGGGGTCGAACCTGCGACCTTGGGCTTATTAGACCCACGCTCTAACCGACTGAGCTATGGCGGCTGTGGTCGCTATCATGCGTTCATTCAAAAAGTAGTCTAGAAATGTGTGCAGGACTTTTCCATCATGGAACATGTTCATGGGTTCGTGTTGAATCGTTGTAGGTCACCACAAAATGTTTGCCGCCAGCAGGGGTCGAACCTGCGACCTTGGGCTTATTAGACCCACGCTCTAACCGACTGAGCTATGGCGGCTGTGGCCGCTATCATGCGTTCATTCAAAAAGTAGTCTATGCGTTCATTCAAAAAGTAGTCTAGAAATGTGTGCAGGACTTTTCCATCATGGAACATGTTCATGGGTTCGTGTTGAATCGTTGTAGGTCACCACAAAATGTTTGCCGCCAGCAGGGGTCGAACCTGCGACCTTGGGCTTATTAGACCCACGCTCTAACCGACTGAGCTATGGCGGCTGTGGTCGCTATCATGCGTTCATTCAAAAAGTAGTCTAGAAATGTGTGCAGGACTTTCCCGTCATGGAACATGCTCACGGGTTCGTGTTGAGTCGTTGTAGGTCACCACAAAATGTTTGCCGCCAGCAGGGGTCGAACCTGCGACCTTGGGCTTATTAGACCCACGCTCTAACCGACTGAGCTATGGCGGCTGTGGTCGCTATCATGCGTTCATTCAAAAAGTAGTCTAGAAATATGTGCAGGACTTTTCCATCATGGAACATGTTCACGGGTTCGTGTTGAGTCGTTGTAGGTCACCACAAAATGTTTGCCGCCAGCAGGGGTCGAACCTGCGACCTTGGGCTTATTAGACCCACGCTCTAACCGACTGAGCTATGGCGGCTATGGTCGCTATCATGCGTTCATTCAAAAAGTAGTGTAGAAGTATGTGCAGGACTTTTCCATCATGGAACATGTTCACGGGTTCGTGTTGAGTCGTTGTAGGTCACCACAAAATGTTTGCCGCCAGCAGGGGTCGAACCTGCGACCTTGGGCTTATTAGACCCACGCTCTAACCGACTGAGCTATGGCGGCTGTGGTCGCTATCATGCGTTCATTCAAAAAGTAGTCTAGAAATGTGTGCAGGACTTTTCCATCATGGAACATGTTCATGGGTTCGTGTTGAATCGTTGTAGGTCACCACAAAATGTCTGCCGCCAGCAGGGGTCGAACCTGCGACCTTGGGCTTATTAGACCCACGCTCTAACCGACTGAGCTATGGCGGCTGTGGTCACTATCATGCGTTCATTCAAAAAGTAGTCTAGAAATGTGTGCAGGACTTTTCCATCATGGAACATGTTGACGGGTTCGTGTTGAGTCGTTGTAGGTCACCACAAAATGTTTGCCGCCAGCAGGGGTCGAACCTGCGGCCTTGGGCTTATTAGACCCACGCTCTAACCGACTGAGCTATGGCGGCTGTGGTCGCTATCATGCGTTCATTCAAAAAGTAGTCTAGAAATGTGTGCAGGACTTTTGAATCATGAAACAAGTTCACGGGTTCGTGTTGAGTCGTTGTAGGTCACCACAAAATGTTTGCCGCCAGCAGGGGTCGAACCTGCGACCTTGGGCTTATTAGACCCACGCTCTAACCGACTGAGCTATGGCGGCTGTGGTCACTATCATGCGTTCATTCAGAAAGTAGTCTAGAAATGTGTGCAGGACTTTTCCATCATGGAACATGTTCACGGGTTCGTGTTGAATCGTTGTAGGTCACCACAAAATGTTTGCCGCCAGCAGGGGTCGAACCTGCGACCTTGGGCTTATTAGACCCACGCTCTAACCGACTGAGCTATGGCGGCTGTGGTCACTATCATGCGTTCATTCAGAAAGTAGTCTAGAAATGTGTGCAGGACTTTTCCATCATGGAACATGTTGACGGGTTCGTGTTGAGTCGTTGTAGGTCACCACAAAATGTTTGCCGCCAGCAGGGGTCGAACCTGCGACCTTGGGCTTATTAGACCCACGCTCTAACCGACTGAGCTATGGCGGCTGTGGTCACTATCATGCGTTCATTCAGAAAGTAGTCTAGAAATGTGTGCAGGACTTTTCCATCATGGAACATGTTGACGGGTTCGTGTTGAGTCGTTGTAGGTCACCACAAAATGTTTGCCGCCAGCAGGGGTCGAACCTGCGGCCTTGGGCTTATTAGACCCACGCTCTAACCGACTGAGCTATGGCGGCTGTGGTCGCTATCATGCGTTCATTCAAAAAGTAGTCTAGAAATGTGTGCAGGACTTTTGAATCATGAAACAAGTTCACGGGTTCGTGTTGAGTCGTTGTAGGTCACCACAAAATGTTTGCCGCCAGCAGCGGTCGAATCTGCGACCTTGGGCTTATTAGACCCACGCTCTAACCGACTGAGCTATGGCGGCTGTGGTCGCTATCATGCGTTCATTCAAAAAGTAGTCTAGAAATGTGTGCAGGACTTTTCCATCATGGAACATGTTCATGGGTTCGTGTTGAATCGTTGTAGGTCACCACAAAATGTCTGCCGCCAGCAGGGGTCGAACCTGCGACCTTGGGCTTATTAGACCCACGCTCTAACCGACTGAGCTATGGCGGCTGTGGCCGCTATCATGCGTTCATTCAAAAAGTAGTCTAGAAATGTGTGCAGGACTTTTCCATCATGGAACATGTTCATGGGTTCGTGTTGAATCGTTGTAGGTCACCACAAAAGGTTTGCCGCCAGCAGGGGTCGAACCTGCGACCTTGGGCTTATTAGACCCACGCTCTAACCGACTGAGCTATGGCGGCTGTGGTCGCTATCATGCGTTCATTCAAAAAGTAGTCTAGAAATGTGTGCAGGACTTTCCCGTCATGGAACATGTTCACGGGTTCGTGTTGAGTCGTTGTAGGTCACCACAAAATGTTTGCCGCCAGCAGGGGTCGAACCTGCGACCTTGGGCTTATTAGACCCACGCTCTAACCGACTGAGCTATGGCGGCTGTGGTCGCTATCATGCGTTCATTCAAAAAGTAGTCTAGAAATGTGTGCAGGACTTTTCCATCATGGAACATGTTCACGGGTTCGTGTTGAGTCGTTGTAGGTCACCACAAAATGTTTGCCGCCAGCAGGGGTCGAACCTGCGACCTTGGGCTTATTAGACCCACGCTCTAACCGACTGAGCTATGGCGGCTGTGGTCGCTATCATGCGTTCAATCAAAAAGTAGTGTAGAAATGTGTGCAGGACTTTCCCGTCATGGAACATGTTCACGGGTTCGTGTTGAGTCGTTGTAGGTCACCACAAAAATGTTTGCCGCCAGCAGGGGTCGAACCTGCGACCTTGGGCTTATTAGACCCACGCTCTAACCGACTGAGCTATGGCGGCTGTGGTCGCTATCATGCGTTCATTCAAAAAGTAGTCTAGAAATGTGTGCAGGACTTTCCCGTCATGGAACATGTTCACGGGTTCGTGTTGAGTCGTTGTAGGTCACCACAAAATGTTTGCCGCCAGCAGGGGTCGAACCTGCGACCTTGGGCTTATTAGACCCACGCTCTAACCGACTGAGCTATGGCGGCTATGGTCGCTATCATGCGTTCATTCAAAAAGTAGTGTAGAAATGTTTGCAGGAGTTTTCCATCATGGAACATGTTCATGGGTTCGTGTTGAATCGTTGTAGGTCACCACAAAACGCTTGCCGCCAGCAGGGGTCGAACCTGCGACCTTGGGCTTATTAGACCCACGCTCTAACCGACTGAGCTATGGCGGCTGTGGTCGCTATCATGCGTTCATTCAAAAAGTAGTCTAGAAATGTGTGCAGGACTTTCCCGTCATGGAACATGTTCATGGGTTCGTGTTGAATCGTTGTAGGTCACCACAAAATGTTTGCTGCCAGCAGGGGTCGAACCTGCGACCTTGGGCTTATTAGACCCACGCTCTAACCGACTGAGCTATGGCGGCTGTGGTCGCTATCATGCGTTCATTCAAAAAGTAGTCTAGAAATGTTTGCAGGACTTTTGAATCATGGAACGAGTTCACGGGTTCGTGTTGAGTCGTTGTAGTTCACCACAAAATGTTTGCCGCCAGCAGGGGTCGAACCTGCGACCTTGGGCTTATTAGACCCACGCTCTAACCGACTGAGCTATGGCGGCTGTGGTCGCTATCATGCGTTCATTCAAAAAGTAGTCTAGAAATGTTTGCAGGACTTTTGAATCATGAAACAAGTTCACGGGTTCGTGTTGAGTCGTTGTAGGTCACCACAAAACGTTTGCCGCCAGCAGGGGTCGAACCTGCGACCTTGGGCTTATTAGACCTACGCTCTAACCGACTGAGCTATGGCGGCTGTGGTCGCTATCATGCGTTCATTCAAAAAGTAGTCTAGAAATGTGTGCAGGACTTTCCCGTCATGGAACATGTTCACGGGTTCGTGTTGAGTCGTTGTAGGTCACCACAAAATGTTTGCCGCCAGCAGGAGTCGAACCTGCGACCTTGGGCTTATTAGACCCACGCTCTAACCGACTGAGCTATGGCGGCTGTGGTCGCTATCATGCGTTCATTCAAAAAGTAGTCTAGAAATGTGTGCAGGACTTTTCCATCATGGAACATGTTCACGGGTTCGTGTTGAGTCGTTGTAGGTCACCACAAAATGTTTGCCGCCAGCAGGGGTCGAACCTGCGACCTTGGGCTTATTAGACCCACGCTCTAACCGACTGAGCTATGGCGGCTATGGTCGCTATCATGCGTTCATTCAAAAAGTAGTGTAGAAATGTGTGCAGGACTTTTCCATCATGGAACATGTTCACGGGTTCGTGTTGAATCGTTGTAGGTCACCACAAAACGTTTGCCGCCAGCAGCGGTCGAACCTGCGACCTTGGGCTTATTAGACCCACGCTCTAACCGACTGAGCTATGGCGGCTGTGGTCGCTATCATGCGTTCATTCAAAAAGTAGTCTAGAAATGTGTGCAGGACTTTTCCATCATGGAACATGTTCATGGGTTCGTGTTGAATCGTTGTAGGTCACCACAAAATGTTTGCCGCCAGCAGGGGTCGAACCTGCGACCTTGGGCTTATTAGACCCACGCTCTAACCAACTGAGCTATGGCGGCTGTTGCCGCTATCATGCGTTCATTCAAAAAGTAGTCTAGAAATGTGTGCAGGACTTTTCCATCATGGAACATGTTCATGGGTTCGTGTTGAATCGTTGTAGGTCACCACAAAACGTTTGCCGCCAGCAGGGGTCGAACCTGCGACCTTGGGCTTATTAGACCCACGCTCTAACCGACCGAGCTATGGCGGCTGTGGCCGCTATCATGCGTTCATTCAAAAAGTAGTCTAGAAATGTGTGCAGGACTTTTCCATCATGGAACATGTTCATGGGTTCGTGTTGAATCGTTGTAGGTCACCACAAAACGTTTGCCGCCAGCAGGGGTCGAACCTGCGACCTTGGGCTTATTAGACCCACGCTCTAACCGACTGAGCTATGGCGGCTGTGGTCGCTATCATGCGTTCATTCAAAAAGTAGTCTAGAAATGTGTGCAGGACTTTCCCGTCATGGAACATGTTCATGGGTTCGTGTTGAATCGTTGTAGGTCACCACAAAACGTTTGCCGCCAGCAGGGGTCGAACCTGCGACCTTGGGCTTATTAGACCCACGCTCTAACCGACTGAGCTATGGCGGCTGTGGTCGCTATCATGCGTTCATTCAAAAAGTAGTCTAGAAATGTGTGCAGGACTTTCCCGTCATGGAACAAGTTCACGGGTTCGTGTTGAGTCGTTGTAGTTCACCACAAAATGTTTGCCGCCAGCAGGGGTCGAACCTGCGACCTTGGGCTTATTAGACCCACGCTCTAACCGACTGAGCTATGGCGGCTGTGGTCGCTATCATGCGTTCATTCAAAAAGTAGTCTAGAAATGTGTGCAGGACTTTTCCATCATGGAACATGTTGACGGGTTCGTGTTGAGTCGTTGTAGGTCACCACAAAATGTTTGCTGCCAGCAGGGGTCGAACCTGCGACCTTGGGCTTATTAGACCCACGCTCTAACCGACTGAGCTATGGCGGCTGTGGCCGCTATCATGCGTTCATTCAAAAAGTAGTCTAGAAATGTGTGCAGGACTTTTCCATCATGGAACATGTTCATGGGTTCGTGTTGAATCGTTGTAGGTCACCACAAAACGTTTGCCGCCAGCAGGGGTCGAACCTGCGACCTTGGGCTTATTAGACCCACGCTCTAACCGACTGAGCTATGGCGGCTGTGGTCGCTATCATGCGTTCATTCAAAAAGTAGTCTAGAAATGTGTGCAGGACTTTCCCGTCATGGAACATGTTCATGGGTTCGTGTTGAATCGTTGTAGTTCACCACAAAATGTTTGCCGCCAGCAGGGGTCGAACCTGCGACCTTGGGCTTATTAGACCCACGCTCTAACCGACTGAGCTATGGCGGCTGTGGTCGCTACCATGCGTTCATTCAAAAAGTAGTCTAGAAATGTTTGCAGGACTTTTGAATCATGGAACAAGTTCACGGGTTCGTGTTGAGTCGTTGTAGGTCACCACAAAATGTTTGCCGCCAGCAGGGATCGAACCTGCGACCTTGGGCTTATTAGACCCACGCTCTAACCGACTGAGCTATGGCGGCTGTGGTCGCTATCATGCGTTCATTCAAAAAGTAGTCTAGAAATGTTTGCAGGACTTTTCAATCATGGAACATGTTCGTGGGTTCGTGTTGAGACGTTGTAGGTCATCACAAAATGTTTGCCGCCAGCAGGGGTCGAACCTGCGACCTTGGGCTTATTAGACCCACGCTCTAACCGACTGAGCTATGGCGGCTGTGGTCGCTATCATGCGTTCATTCAAAAAGTAGTCTAGAAATGTTTGCAGGACTTTTGAATCATGGAACAAGTTCACGGGTTCGTGTTGAGTCGTTGTAGGTCACCACAAAATGTTTGCCGCCAGCAGGGGTCGAACCTGCGACCTTGGGCTTATTAGACCCACGCTCTAACCGACTGAGCTATGGCGGCTGTGGTCGCTATCATGCGTTCATTCAAAAAGTAGTCTAGAAATGTTTGCAGGACTTTTGAATCATGGAACAAGTTCACGGGTTCGTGTTGAGTCGTTGTAGGTCACCACAAAATGTTTGCCGCCAGCAGGGGTCGAACCTGCGACCTTGGGCTTATTAGACCCACGCTCTAACCGACTGAGCTATGGCGGCAGTGGTCGCTATCATGCGTTCATTCAAAAAGTAGTCTAGAAATGTGTGCAGGACTTTTCCATCATGGAACATGTTCGTGGGTTCGTGTTGAGTCGTTGTAGGTCACCACAAAATGTTTGCCGCCAGCAGGGGTCGAACCTGCGACCTTGGGCTTATTAGACCCACGCTCTAACCGACTGAGCTATGGCGGCTGTGGTCGCTATCATGCGTTCATTCAAAAAGTAGTCTAGAAATCTTTGCAGGACTTTTGAATCATGGAACAAGTTCACGGGTTCGTGTTGTGTCGTTGTAGGTCACCACAAAATGTTTGCCGCCAGCAGGGATTACTCTGTGAAATAGTGAACGACTTCTCGCAAATTATCCAAGTTCCTGTTTTACATTTTAGCTTGTGAACTATAACTGTTGCTAATTATCAAAATAATCACATTTTTATTGTACACAACAGCTGCACTGTAGCTGCACTTGACTTGGGTTTATTATATCGATTTAGCACTTCGGACTATCGCGATCCGTGAAAATGTTCAACGAAATAAGTGTCATGTTGTACTCGCTGTCGACTAGCTCTTTAGGAACACGGTATCGTGTCGCTCTTCTGCAGTTCTGAAAGGAATAGTAAGTACATCTATAAGGTTTCGTTTTCGAACGGGTAAACTTTTCAATTGCAAATTTTAGCGAAATTCCTCCTGTTTCAAAAGTTTTTCGTTTTTTTTAAATTCTTTAGTCCTACCATCCCAGTAATATTTTTCCGAGGTGCCTCCCCAATCCAAAATTCAATTTCTTTTAACGCAACATTGATGTCAGCGGAGAGAGCTTCGTGTGGATTCTGTCTGAGCTCTACACTTGCGCAGAAATATTCTTCTACTAGTTTGGACCAACGTTACACTAATGAAGGTAGAAAAAGCATAGACACCTACCGGCTCCAAGTTACAGCTGTGAGTGAGGACAATATACGGCTCGATTGTTCCCATTTCGTCCTGCCCTCCTCTTACCGCAAAACTACCATCGGATTTCGTCGTCGTAGACATCAGAAGGTCGTCTGGGCTGACTGAATGCAGATCGCTTCAATTTTGCACAAAATTGAGAGGTAAAGGTACTAATATACCATTCAGGTACATTTTTGAGGAAAACTTTTCAATAATGTCACAATACCAGTTTCTCTTTCTCATAATGAGCCGTAATCGTTGATTTTGAAGTCTCCGCAAGTTTCCCTTGCGAAAAGAGACGGAAGGGAGCGGTTGTTTGATCGATTGATTGGTCAGATAACTGATTAATCTGTTTCGAATGAACTCACACTGATCTCTCTCCCATAGTTCCACTCCCACTCCTTTCATCGGCTTCGTGTTGCACAACACTATACCTTCCACGGTTATGTTCTGCATTTTTGCGTCCGCTGCCACGAACAGCAAAGCAGCCACGACACAGGCGGTTTTCATCTGAACGCGATAAAATAATATTGATATATATAGGCACAAACGAAGGTGGCGGATTAAGGTGGAGGTATTGTTAATTTATTTATGGTACAACTTTAGATACAGCACAAGAACAGAATAAACAGAACTAGAAACGAGAAGCGGCACAAAGGGAGAAAAAGTGAGAATAAAAATGAAAACTGCATTTGCTGAGTGAGAAATTAGACCAGGGCTGTAGGATCCTTACATACATGTGGAGATAAGCTTCCCGAGGGAGCCCCACGTCTACTGGTACTCCTTCTTCGAAGCACTTCTTGCGGCAAATTTATCTACTGTTTTTTGCCGCTTCGTCGCAACCGTCTCTAAGCACAACTGTTTTAGCTATAAAGAGTAAGGTTATTATAGAATCAGAACAAAACGGTCTACCTCCCAATTTGCTCACAGACGCTGAGCAACTGAACTGTAGCTGAACGTTCCCTTACCTCGCCGGAGGGCAGACCAGATCGACTTCATTTTACAGTCGTGGATAAATTATATGTAGCCTGGCGCAGGCTAATTTAATCGCAATTGAACTGTTTCATACTTCCGAGCAAGTCAGAAAATCCTACTAATAAATAAGCCAAACCACGACGTCTGTTTGTCAACTCTAGGGTCCCGCGGCGATTGCCGGTTACCGTACTCCCAACGACGTGTTTCATCAGTTCCTCGCCGTCTTTTGCTGCATGCTTTTTGTTCTTCATTATATTTGCTATTCCAAATGTTTTATGTATGTTTCCTACTATTCATTAGTTCATTTGGCGGTGTGCAGGTCGCTGAATGGCTGCTACACAAATGCATAAGAAAGGTTTCTGATTAAAACGGCTTCCGTCATTCGAACAGTCGTCTTCTGTAAAAAGTGCTACACATTTGCGGTACCACACAGCTGCTACAAATCAGAAAATTATCAGCAAGTTATGTGTCGTCACAAACTTTATACTGCAAACAATTATTCATATACTAACTCTAAACTACAACTTATTGTTAGATCAGTGGATAGCGTTCGTTCTTCAACTTCGGCTTCGAGTTTCTGCTTTCGACGCGCCATTGGTCTTTCGTGTCGAAATTTTCAAGTTTATGAATTTTATCGTCAGTTTTCTGCACGTAAAATTTGTCGGGATTCAGTTGCCGACTGCATTGATTTGATTTGAGGCGGAACAGAACTTCTAGTGAACAAAGATGTGAGAACTATCACATGAACCAGAGAATACGTGGTATTCACGGTAGGTCAGAGGAGTAAACAAGAATATCGGTAGAAATTTAAGCTATTTGTACGTGCTAGAAGAACTGTCCGCAAAAGAGTCCAAGGAGTTATGTTTGTTGTTGGCCTAAAAGTGGAAAAGAGTACTCGTGGGGTGATGTACTAATGACACTGAACCTCGGAACCGAGCTCATTTGAATAGATGAGACCAGCTATGGGATTTAGTTCCATCGAACTACCATATATCACAGCAATTATCTGCCGTATCCGGTACTAAACCAAATGCCCTTTTGTATATTTTGCCCGGAAAAAACTAGTGCGTCATCGCAGCACTTCCAGTAGAGGAACCTGCAGGCCGCCAAAAGAACCAATGGATAGTAGGAAATACATATCAAACATTTATAATAACAAATAAAACGAAGAGCAAAAGCCATGCAGCAAACTGATGGACTGGGGAACCGATGAAATACGTCACTGGGAGTACAGTTACAGGCAATCGCGGCGGGACCCTAGAGTTGAAAAACAGATATCGTGGTTCCGCTTCTTTGTTGGTAGGATATATCCAATGATCTACCTACAATGTTTTTAGTATGTGCCAACTTCCAGATAAAAGAAAAAGGGTAATGTGGTACATATTGAATGCCCCATGGGGATGCGCGACGCAATCGTCTTCAATTCAAAACAAAGAGGCGTGTTGTATGCGTGATTGAGCTATTCGCTGACTTGCGGGGCCAGCCGATGTACCATGTCAGTGTCTTTACCATCCCAGACAAAACTGCTATCAATTCACCTGACCCCCAAGGGATGGAAAGCTTGGTTCGGCCGGACCGGGATCGATCGCTCTACCGTGCGAGTGCCAGTAGCGCCTCTTACCACTGCACCACGCGGACTACCCATTGACATGGCCCCATAAACCGGTTTCAATTTACACAAGCTCCGTATTTGGCGTCTGCAATCACCTAAGCCTACTCGCTGTCCAAGTCCGTCTTTTCCTTCCTGTCTTTTCCTTCCTTAGCAAGTCTAGTACTAATTTACCCGACCTCAGAGGAGTAGAAGGCTTGGTTTACCCAATCAGGGATTGATCGCCTTATGCGATCGATCCCTGATTTGGCATATAATAATGGCATATAATATAATAATAACGGCATTTAATAATGATAATATAATAATAGTTATTATAATAATAATAATAAATATAATAATAATAACAATAATGATAATGGCATATAATAATAGCGCGCATTGGAGTAACTTTAACGAAGGCACTCCTTACGAAACCTTTAGTGGCAAGAAATAAAAAAGAAAGAAAGAAAAGAAAATTAAAAACTCCCAAGTAGAACATTTTACAAGTCGTTGTTGCTCATTCTACATATGAGCCATTCAAAAGCGATTTTTCACTTCAGGTGATCACAACAATGTCTTTCTTAATACCGACAACTCAATAATATTCAATCGACAGGCAGATAGTTCCTATTTTACTTCTAACTTCTACTTGTTCTTTTCCTATTTATTTCTTTTCATTTTTCCTGCCCGATTCATAACGTTGGAGGAACTGTTCCGATACTCTTACTCGTTTATCTGATGAGCTGCCTCTTCAAGCTGTTCAAACGTACGAGATATAATAAAAATAACAAAACTTTTATTCAACGCGCAACTGTCACGGCTAAATTTCTTGCATTCAGCACTTCTCCTTGTCCTTAGCGGTCAGGATGTCCAACGATACAGTCGTCATGTCATAGACGGAACCGATCTTTGAGGGCGGCACTTCGTACTGGGAAATGCGTTTACAACCCTAGAACAGATAAGTTTCGGTTTAATTCGACGAAATGTCGCGGAAAATGTTTGCTTTTGCATTCTTTATAGTTTTTCCAAGACACAGTTGTCCAGTTTTGATGTTTCAACGGAACCGGTTAGAGTTACGGCGACGTCCATGAGACGGAAAAAAGTAGCCTTCAGCGATCATAGAGCGGTTGTGATACTATGAAAATGGAGAGAAATCAATCAAGGACCAAATTACGGACAGAGATATTTGCGTCGAATATTCTGTATCTGAGTGAACGGCTAGCAAACCCACAAGCTTGTTGCTTACCGGTTTCTTCACGTCACAGGCATGAGTGATTACTATGTAGGGGTCGATTTTGCCAATTTCGTCCTGCTCGCCTTTCACCTCAAAATGGCCGGTAAGCGATGTCTTGGTTGACTGAAGGAGATCGTCTGGATTCACTGAAATTCGACTTTTGTAGATGGAATTACCTTTTGCAGGAGACAAATGAGATTAAGTCATACACTCCTTAATCTAGTGGTGTAAGGAATAGCCAGAAAAAGGGAAATCTAGTAGGCAGTAGGCATTCTGGCAAAAGGGTAAGTACCGAAGAGTTGGGAGATGCCATTACTTGCACTTACACCGTCCAGCGAAGGATCTCTATCAAAAATCTGAACCTCAGCTACTTAAACTAGTGAAGTAGGTAAAATTATAACAACGCTATCCTGGGAAGGTAATTCCATTCAGCATCGTGGAGACATTGGTATTTGGCCTAAACAATGACTTGGGGGGAACAGTGGCTATACCAAGTCAGTGTCTTCACCTTCCCAGACAGCTCGAGTACCAATTTACCCGACCCCGGAAGGATGGAAGGCTTGTTTATTCCGGGGCGGGAACGATCGCTCGACCGTGCGAATGTCAGTAGCGCCTCTTACCACTGCACAACGCGGGTCCTCAACTCACGTGGCCCCATGAAATAAATACTTCTGCTTCTGAGATATAATGTTAAAACTTGCAAATGGTCTATTATAAAGTAGAATATCACTTACAAGGATCTCTTTCCCACAGTTCAACTTTTGCATTTGCCACTCGCAATTTGTTGCAGGTAACGACTCCTTTGACGGTGATCGTCTGTAGTTTAGCGTACAAGAGAGGAACGCTGAATGCCAAGAACACGACAGCCGTCTTCATCTAAACTACCGATGTTTAAGGCATTGAGTTAGTTTTTACCAAAACTCATATGCAGAGGTAAATTACAACTGAAATCAGTTCGACTAATACTCAAATAAGAGCCATTTGCAGTGAATTTACCAATAAGACAGATGAGAAATGATTAAATTCATGATGCTGTTTCATTTTTTGCAGTTTCTGGGTAAATGGATTAAAGTAGCAGTAGTAAGAAAAATATTCAAGTTCAGAGCGATTCACTTGAAACTGATTCATTTATATTGAACAATAGCGACTCGTTTTCATGCATATCAATTAAACGGGTTCCAGTCACGTCCAGCCACAATTCACCATCTGTGAATCTAACAAAAGAGTGAATCTGGTTTCTATTTTGATTGATGCCCTCAATCGAACTACGATGAATTGAACTCTGATAGACTTTATAGTTCAAAAACGCTATCCATTGAAGTTCCTACGGCGTTGATCAGTCCCCAAGGATGTGCCCCGCATTCGTGTTCCATTGAGAATCGCGAAGGAATGATGGATGCGTATTTGGCGCACCTGATGACTTCCGGGACCGCATCCCAAGTCAGAGTCTTCACCTACTCAGACAATTCTGGTACCAATTTCCCAGACCTCGAATGGTTAGCTTGGGCCAGGGTCGATCGCTTGACCGCGCAAGTGCTGGCAGCGACTCTTGTTAATGCTCTACTTCTGAAGTAATTCAGTATGCATGAATAGATACTGTAGAAAATCCCTACACCATTGGTGAATTGGAAAAAAATCAAGGATTAATCAAGTTTCTGACATGTGATAGTAACCTAATCAGCCGTGGATCCTAATCGGTAAAGAGCGCCTCATTGTTAATATCGTTTTCCCTAGAGGTGGTCATCTTATTCTTCTGCGATGGAAATACGCCTAGAAATAGAAAACCCACATAGGGTAAGCGTCTTGTGTTGTATCGTTCTTACCTTTTCCCCATCCTCCTCTCTTCTCCTTCTTCCCCTTCTCCTTTTCCTCAGTTTCCAAGTCGTCCGCGTTAATGCGAAAAAGGAGGAGTAGAAAGAGAAGGAAACGAATAAGAAGGTGAAGAAAGAAAAAAAGAAAATAGAAAATGATGAAAAGTTGAAAGGATTTTTCAGTCGCCTTTGCGCCGCAATCTCAACGCCGATCGAAGCCTCAAACTGGACGAGAGTGTGTTCAGAGTACATCGCGAGTTGATGCGCCTTTCGCCAGTTTTGGAGAGATTGTTGCAGAGAGGTGTTTAGTCCATTTCCGTGTAAATTTAGGGTATAATTTACCCTCACCTACAAGTGCTCGTTGTGCAGTGGTAAGAGGCGCTACTGACATCCGCACTGTTGAGCGATCGATCCCACCCGGGCTAATCAAGCCTTCCATCCCTGCGAGAGCGGGCGCACTTGCGCGTCCTCAGGGAGAGGCGGGGGGGGGGGGGGGATCAGCGATGACATCTTTACCTTTACCTTTACCTTTGTAGCAGACTAGAATCGTCCTTGAATTAGATAATCGTTTCAGAAAGCCGCACGATGCTCAACTTGGACCACTTAAAGTCCGACCAAAAGCATTTCACAGCTGTCGGACTCAATATGGCGGTGGATTGGATGTATGGCACACCGATTGAATTCTCAACGAATCATGTGGCTAATCGATCAATCCTCATCATCTCACCCAAAACTTCACATCAATATTCTTATTGTTGTTATTCAGCTGACCGATGCTTTGGCTGCGTCCTTTGTTCTCGAAATGTATGACATGGTATGTGCCATCGAAGAGGCGGTGTTGAATGTTCAGTGTGGGTGTTCCTTTCCATGACTTTTCCTTTTCCAATTTTTTCTGTTCTTCGTTTTCTCTCCAGTTAGACCTAAAGTCGTGGCTTGACTCCTGAGTTGTAGTTTTCACAATGAAAGTATGGTAGTGTACCGCCTCGTTCAGGTTACCCTGAGGCAATGGTGATACTTCTCTATCACATCGACAACTTCACACCTGAAACTAAGCAGCAGCTTTTGATGGTAACAATTTTGTATCCTTTTTCATACACTCTCAGATTGACAAATGAAAAAGTGAAAAACACAAAAATATCCAAACGAACTATTCGCAACTGGTGCAGTGGTAAGAGGCGCCGTTCCCACCTGCACGGACGAGTGATCATTCCTCGCCCGGAATAACCAAGAAGTTCATCTATCAAGGACGGGTAAATTGGAACCAGATTTGTTTGGGAAGGTAAAACACTGACATGGTAAAACGGCTGATCCCCGCAAGCCAATGTATAGGCCGAAGACGCATTCACCATGCTTCAACGATCGTGAATAGTTGCCGACTGCATGGCGCACCCGAACACTTCACCAAAGCCTATGTAACTTACATTCTTAACAGCCCTTCATTTAGGCCGCGGCAGCTCAAATTGATGAAATTTCGCTGCTCGAGCCATTCGTCGGCCTTTCGCCATCCATTTTCAAACGAGTGATGAAGGTGGGTTTAATTCTACCTTTTCGGACATCGGTCATAATCCTATTGCTATCAACAAGAGTAAAATTACAGATTCTTGGATGTAACAGTAAGTACGATTCAGATCGCCGTTCTCAACGTAGAGGAATTGGAGAATAAATTCGAGGTGATCCGTGCGATAATCATCTGGGCCGCGGAGAACCACCATCGTGATGTGAGCTCTACGTCCTATCTGCTAATCTTTTCAGGAGAAAATCACAAAGGCAGCTCCTCGAAACATCGGCGCCGCTTCCTCTGCGTCTCTACCCCTCACATCTTCGCCTCGATAGATCGCCCATTGCAGTATAGACATAGAACTGCACACCACTGCCGAGAAAAATGATAAATACGATAGAAATCGTAATAGCTCCTTAGATAACTATCGAGTTGTTTCAAATAGTTTAAACGTCATCTGCAAGAAAACATTTCTCTGAATTTCACAATAGTTATCGTTCAGTGGCAAAAATTTTAATAGCGGATATTTTCGGCTGAGAAGGGTACAATGACAAGAGGCGCTACTGACAATCACATGGTTCAGCGATCAATCCCCGACCGGGCTAAACAAGCTTCCCATCCCCCGGGGTCGGGTAAGTTGATACTAGGCTTATCTAGGAAGGTAAAGACACTGACGTGGTATAGTCACTGGACCTCGTAAGTTAGTGTATAGGCCAAACACGCATTCACCACGCCTCTACGCTTCTAAATGGAAGACGAGTGCATGGCGCGTACTCAGAAACAGATCATCGACGATCACTTTACCTTTATCTTTATTTGCAGCTCACAATGTCGCTCCTCCAACCGATCTCAATGGCGAAGCTCACCAACGCTGATGCTCATGCTCTTCATCGAATGGCCATGGAAGCCGGACTGGAGACGATGGCGGCGGCGATTTTCAGTCGCTACCACGGAATGACACCCACGTAAGTCCCTCATACCCATCGCTTACCTAGCTCTCTCGGTTTGTTTTGGGTAACTTCTATTAATTAACTTTAAGGCCTGAAGTTCGACAACTGTTCCGCGAGAACGCCGAACCACAAACCAACTTCGTCGATGAACAGAATGCAGTACGGTCAGATATGATGGCTGATAATATCTAAAACCCAAATTTTACCAACTTTGGTTTTAAATTACCAAGAGCAAATCTACAGTAACTATTCGCTTCAGTGAAACGGTGCCAAATCCCGAACGAAGACTGACGGCCGGCAAGAACATCAGCACTGCCGACGAAGACATGGACACGGCGCAGATCACCGAAACAGAGGAAGGTATACCGTCTCCCTTGCCCAGTGACCTCATCCTTTCTATATGATACCCGTAAACCTTTGAAGTTATGTTTTTATTATTCCTTTTTAGCGGTAAGCTCAGTGGTGGAGACCAAAGGTCTTTCGAGAAATCTTACGCTGATTGAATGAAATTTCGATCTAGTAACTTTGAAGGAAGACTAATCCAGTTCTCATATCCTAATAAATATTATTATTAATAAAGTTAAAATAAACTAAATCAAATTACAGGTGTTGAATGGAAAGCAACTCCACACGAACGCGAGGCATTCGAGCAGTTGGCGGCCTCACTCGACAGGGTTCACTTCGGCAGCGTTCCTCTCAACTGCGACACGACCGATGTCCACGTTGAGGTAATATATACCCTCTTACCAAGCCTTATCCATGATAGATCTGATGCTTTGGCAAGAGGCGCTACCTAAACCTGCACGGTCGAGCGATCGATCCTCGCCCGGGCTAACCGAGCCTTATACTGCTCAGGGATAAATTGGTACCAGACTTGTTAGGGAAGGTGAAGACACTGACTTGTAGAATGGCTGGTCCTCGCAAGTTATTGTATAAGCTAAAAACCTATTCATGATGCTCCTGCGACCCAGAATGGAAGACGAGGGCACGGCGCGTCCCAAAATGACTTATCAACAGCGACCGCTTCACCTTGGCCTTTAACTGCTTAAACATATCAGAAGCATATAAACACCATCATATCGAATCGAATCATCTCTCAACCTTTCAAGGTAAACTGCGGATACCTCGCTGGGATGAATACCCCACTGGTGTTACCCTTATAGAGACATGACGGATACGGCCAAGTCTAAATAAGACAAGTCCAGCAACTTCCCATATTGAGCTTACCTCTGTGGTTGGGTGAACTCCAACTTGGTAGTAGACTTGTCTGGGAAGGTGAATACGTTGACTTGTACACTGCTGTTCCGGCGGCAAGTCATTGTGTAGGCCGAATACGCATTTAGCTCTGCCTCTACGATTCTGAATGGAAGACAAAGGCATGGCGAATCGTTGAGTGTCAGATCAACGCCGATCCTTTACCTCTCATGTTTAAGATTCACTACGCTGGTCGGAGAGAAGCCGCCAAAGACAACGCCGTCAAGCTATTCTTCGACTTCGAAATCGATCAACCATGCGTTAGCATCTAGAGATGAGGGATAGTCTGTATTTCCAAAATTTACGCAATAACCTCACAAATTCCAACTAGTCTACACCTCGTAAAGAAAGATTTTTGTGTCAAAATAAACTAATCTGCTGGTGGCAGAATACAGCAAACAGACACACTCAAAACTGTAATACAACTGAAATACAACATGAAACAACTATGTATGAAATGATGATGACTGTACAATATGCTGCTATACATTAGTCGAATAGATAAACTCTAAAAATTCTATACAGATCTATCAAAGAAAATGATGTGATATAAATGAGAGGAATACTATGTGGTAAGATAGTAATCGATAAGAATAGCAATCTTCAATACAATAATTCGTAATTACAGTCCTTGACAAAAAAACGGTGTTCATCATGAAAGGTTAGGTATGTCATAAGCAGGAGTGGGCAGCGCACATAGAACCTAAATCAAATCCTGCTTATTTTTCGTCATTCTGAACCATTTTAGAAATCTCTCCCCACCAACCCTTTTCTGCGTGATACAGTCAAAAATAAGAATTCAGCAAATCAATTAATCAATCAATTAGTCTCACAAGATCAGAAGAATACCCACCTCGTCCAACCTTTGGAGATAGTTGATGAAGTGAATCTCTATCCAACATGGTGTATCGAGAATAGTCATACGTCGGTAGCTTTTGCCAAATCCTTTCACAAAGGATACTCGACAAATACATAAATTCTACAAGAAGTAGTTGAGCGACTTTTGATAATGATTTTCAACGTTTCAGTTAAAAAAGGTTTCAATAGAAATTCAAAAATCTCACATTTCTCGATGATTACTCGAAAAAAGTAGCGAAACATAGATGAAAGCCTTACTGTTAAGCCACATCAGAATTGCAAAATCTGTTACCTTCCAAAACTTTCGTGAATCTCCCTTTTAATAGGTTATAAAAATACAAAAATTCACACGAAAACTTAGAAAGCGGACGTAAAACTGAAAATAGAGCGACGACTGACCTGAAGTGCGTATACGTGAAGGTATCCCTGTTGCCGAGCCTCTTCGAGAAGATTGCCGAACATACTTTCATCGAAAATATCGATCGTTCGACCTAAATAGTTTCGTTTGAAATTATATTTCCAACTTGGATCTGCCAACTACAATGACTCATTCTAAGCAACAGCAACCAAACTACTCGTGAAAACCAAGAAAAGTAGAACATAATTCATTCAAAATAGATATCGATCAAAAAGCAGACGTGGAAAGAGAAGAAGGGAAAGAAAGGAAAAAGGAGAAGGAAGACACTTCATCACTATTATTGACTTACTTTCGACGTCTTCAGCCTCTGCCACACCGGACAGCCGATAAACCGTTGATGTATCATCGCCCAAGCGCTTAGCATGAAGCGGTGCTTGGACAAAGAGCGGAGACTCGCTTAGGCAAGTGATGGTCGTTTTACCGGCCTCGTATTGCATTTGCATACCCTTTCCTGAAGAAAAGGAAACAATTAAAACAAGTATATATGAGCAAGTAACGTGTAAGTATAGATTACTTAGTAGGCCTACGAAATTTTAAAAAATAAGAAAAGAAAAAATGCTTACCTATCTGTCCTCGGACCGGAATCACCCCAACTTGTCGACTGCTGTTGCCGAGCGAACCGAGACTGAATCTGGTCGGATCGCCAGAGCCACAGAATCCGTCTACCCACAAATTCAGCGTATGACAACTGAACGGATGTCCTACCTGAATAGAGAGAGGACAAATAAAGTAAAAAAAAAGTTAAATTAATAAAAATAAATGCGCTTCAACTTGCTCAGAGAATGATAGACTTACGCGATCTTTAAACTCATAGTGAAGAATGTTGACCACAGTCGTATCATCTGAGGTTCGTTCCTTACTACGTGATGGCCTTTCGATCTCCGTTTCCGAAACCGGCATTACGTGCACTGTAGTACTGTCTTCTTCGGTAGAGGTTCTGGAAAAAATAATATCAATACTGAATAAATAAATGACCATTTAATATCCTCTCTTGTAGGTTGATACGATTTCTACACAAACCGGGCCCACATTCATCACTGGTAAACCCCGATAAACCCCGAGATATAGCCTGTGAACGGCGCGCACCTTTCTCTACGTATCCTAAACTTCCTATGTTAAACGCAAACTCTCATCGACTCTGCCGTCTGGCTCTGGCTGCGCCAGCGGTTTCGGAGACCGCTGGTCCGTTCGTAAATTTGTGCCCAGGTTTCAGATAACTCCGTTTGAAATAAAACAAACACTGAAGGAAACAGTAAATTGAAGTGGCGAGCTGACTACACTTACAAAGAGCTTTGAGGCACTTGAATATGAATGATAAACGCAGTCCGAGACTGTGACATAAAGGTAAAGGTGTCGACGTTGATCAGTCCTTTAAGAACGCGCCATGAACTCGTGTTTCATTCAGGTTCGTAGGGCATAACGAATGCGTATTTGGCCTCTACAATGGCTTGTTGCACGCTTTACCAAATCAGTGTCTTTACTTCCCCAGGCGAATCTGGTACCAATTTACCCAACCTCGGAGAGATAGAAGGCTTGGTTAGGACGAGCGAGGATCGATCGCTCGACCGTGCGGGTGTCAGTAGCGCCTCTTAGCACTACATCATGCAAGATTGTGATAATAAAAGAAAAAAATATAGGTAAATATAGGAACTTGATATAAGTAGTCAATATAATATACATGAAGTAAACAAAAGGAAAACTGACGCTGATGCGGAACAAGCTTCTACAGTTGTCGGAGAAAGTTGATCATCCTCACCATTTGAAACGCTTGTCTGAGCAGTGGGCAACTTCTGAATATTTGCTGCTTGATCAACAAAGACTCAAGGTCTACAGCCCCTTCAAGCAAGGATAAATAAATAAAACCCAAAATAAAATCAAAACGGTAAAACACTTGCTTCAGATTGTACATTGGCTTCACTTCTTGTGTAAGGGTTTGGAACAGTGGTAGCTGTCGAAGTGGACGGAGAAATCACCGAGGACTGCCTTGGCTGAAATATTCACAAATGTCAGTAATAACTAAAATACGAAAAAGAAAAAGGAAAAAGAAAAAAGATAACTACCTCCAGTTGGATATACGTACGAGCCGCAGATGGAGGAGAACCAGTTTCCATGGCCACTGTAGGATTAGTGTTGAGACAAATGCCAACGTTCTCACCAAATCCGACACCATTAGGGGGTAACGGTGGAAAACGTTGGGAGGGATATTGCTGGAAGGGATTCTGGTTTGGATGTTCGGCGCCAAACCGACAATGTCCCGGTTGGTGTTGCTGGAAAAGTGCAGCTGAGAGATATAAGAAGGGAGAAAGGAAACAAGCAAAGGAAGAAAGAAAAATTAACGAAAAATCACAGACCTCCCGATTGTATGCGGGCGGGGCTGGGCGATGATTGGCGAAGTTCGTCGGAGGAATCGATCGGTACTGATCCTCATCGGGAGGAAGAGGAGCATCGGCTATCCAGCGGTTGTCGTGCGGTACTGGAGGTGGCCTTGAGGAGGGGTCTGATGGCGCTGGTGCAGTCCAACCAGTTGTAGGTCCTTCACAAAAACAAGAATTCACCTATCCATTCATTATCGGCCACTGTTGAGATCAAGATTGGTTAATAGTCTCAATAGGGCGCCAAATGAATTTCACAGCCAAACAAAACCGACTAGTACAGAAACACTGATTCACCGACTCGCCCAGGGTTTATTCAAGGTTTATTCACTGCTTAATCGGGATTTCTACGAAGTCTAACACACTTTAATGGCAGGGGTAAGGGTTTGAAGCTCTAGTAACGTTGTATAGAGCGCAAATAATTCTAAATAAACCCCTCTGCGCCGCGTCACCGTCTGCTTCAATTAAGGTTTACCTGGGTTATGGCATTCAGGAATCTGGGTGAAAACCTAACAATCCTAATGATGAAAGGAAAGCAGAGTAGACAGTACCAGTGTAAGACAGACGTTCAATTTTTACCCGGTGGGCTTGAATACTTACAGGTGATGAGCTTTTCTCGAGCCTCTGCTCCAAACCACTAAATCAGGTAAATTACTCCAACTCACTCGATTTACTGTCTCATCTTCCCCCTCCCTCATCCACCTACTTTATCAAATCCAAGTCAGCACGTTCCGACAAACAGCTTCATATAGCCGAAGAGAAGGAAGGGGGAGCGGGTGCCATTTGGAAGCTACAAAACAACGCATCGAAAACATCACTACTAAATCGATACTGGGAAGACGTACTCAGCTAGGCGCGGTAAAGAAAGCTAATGGCTCCATTCTTGAGGTACTACGGCTTCCCGTGAATTTGCCCAAATATACGTTAATGAAAGAGACAATAGAAGGTAAGGGAGGATGGATGATACGATAAGGGCACCTAAAAGATGACAGAACGTCTTCAGAGAATACCACTTATTTGGCCGGGGCTACCAGTGACTAAAGGCTCATTCATACTCGGAAGCAAAGCAAAGCAGTAACAATGAGGGGCAGGGACGTAGGGAAGGCAGAACAGTGGCCAGTCCGAGACCGTCGCTGAGAAGATAACGGATTCAATATGGCTAAAAAGTGTTTCTATCAGAGGTTCCTTCCACCTACAGCGTTGCTTAGCTGCTGAGTATGAATATGCCCAAGGATTCGAGAATGCTGGCCATCAGGAGAAACGAAGCTATCATGACACTGATCGATCACAGAAGAGAGTCTTCATTTCCAAACAAAACAAGAAATCACTAAACCTCGAAAACAAAAACATGAAAAAAACACTTAAACCGAAATCGACTATACCTGCGGCGTTGGATGGGAAGAGGATCCTATCAAGGTGACGATCATCAGTAATACTGTCGTGGATTATCTGGTCTATAATGCCACCGATACCGAGAAAACTATCGGAATCCGTCGCCGGTTTGACATGTTGCATAGTTACACCTGCAAACCGCAGTTTTATTCACACATATGTTCACTTATAATGAGCCAAATGGTATTCCCTTTGAGCTGATCAACAAATGAACATAACAAAACAGTAGAATTATACAAACAGCAAATGAACAGGAATAACTGTCCGTTGAAACCTAGAAAACCAAAAATGAACATGAGACTCCACAAGTAAAGGAGTATCTCAATAGACGTTTTGAACGTACAGATAGGAGAACGACACAGAAAAAAGGAAATGTACTTTATCTAGGGCGCAAGAAGAAAAAGCGGATCTCGTTGAACTCGGCCAACCAACGTCACTCTGCAGAGTCCAAAGCGATCAACTTCAAGCAACAATTTGCAAACGTCTTACCTCGAAAACGAGGCTAGAGAGACGCTTTTGAAACGCGGTTTCCTTGATTCTTACCTGAAGAACGTTTACACCGCAGAACCTGAAATTAGACCAAATTCGAAGGAAATCTACTTTCGGTTCTGTTCAACAGCTAGTTTGAGAAACATTCGAAATGAAAAACGATGAGCATATCGAACGTCAACGATGAGGATTACGCGATTTCTACCCCCGAGTAGAACACTTAATTTAATTCCAACATCATTGCATAGCCTTCGAGTTTTCTTTTAACCCACTCCATTTTTTCTTCCAGGTTATTATACCCCCTTTTCGAAGAGTACGGTCTAAATTACTGCCAATATCGGAGACAAAAAAAAATAAGAGAAAAGTCGAAACGAGTGAAGGGCGCCCGAATCAGCTGACGAAGCTGTTGCTTCTCAAATTCTTCTCCTCGTGCTCGCTGGTGGCACCAGCCAAAACAATCGAACAATATGCAGCTGAAGGAGCCCCCGAATCACTATTTCAGCGTCGGATGTTCAACAGAACAACAGCCAAAACGGCCACCTGAATGGAAAACGAAGGCATGGCGCCTCCTTAGGCGGCTAATTTGGGAACACTTGAAATCAAAATCTGTAAGGAAGACCCGGCCACAAAAGTACAGACATCGGTCATATTCTTGTAAAAGACAAGCGCTAAAAATAAAATCGAGCCTGGAATTTAAAGATATGCTGTGGAAGCGCTCTAGCATCAAGGTACCCCGGATAGGTCCGACACGCGGATTCGAACTCTGCCCGAGACGCAATTTTTGAAATTTTTATGAATTTGTAATCGCTTAATTCCAGACGAGATGCTAGCAGCAAACGAATAATAGCGGCGACAAATGAATGATTGGTAGAATACTTTAGCTATAGTGTCCAAGTGACGGTAGCCAGACCTCTATTATGCAAAATCAATCAAATAACCAGCTATTTCGGTGCGATTAGAACTACAAATTAACTTCTCGCTATCGATCCCACTAACGAAAGCCCTCGCGGTGACTAAGAGGTGCTTCGCGTGAGTGAGACGCGCTTTGTCAGCATTGGCAATTGACATTCCCGTTCGGAAATATCCTTTGCAATTGATCGACAAAATAGAAAATAAATGCAAATAGTGAATAGACATAGAAATAGTTCGCTTACTATCGTTCAGCGTATTCTGATTATAAGAACACCCTAACAAATGCAGATCAATCATGGAAAAATATAGAGAAAAATTGCCCTTAATTCGCAGATTGAGGCTGGAATAAAGCTCCTCCCTTTTATTTGAAAGCGTACTCAACACATGTATTCTTATTACTCAACAATCTCCAAGTTCTTTCATATTTAAACGTTGGTAGTGATGGCAGTATTTTTGAATTCTTTCCTGTCTTACGAGCTCGAAACGCTAGAACGTTAAATAAAACTTATCATTGTATTATTCTCATTATCCATCTATTACTAAATTATGCAGTACTTCGTCGGATATTTTGATTGCTCAAAAATTCTCCCAACTAAAGAAGCATCGCTGCAGGGGAGTAAATAAGCTAATAAATCTTGCAAGCACCAAATGGATACACATAAGAAAGCTAGGCAGGTTTCAAACAAAAAAAAATTAAGCAGGGAAGATCACTGAAAACAAAAATGAGCTTTTCACATTTTCACCCCTTCTCATCGAACTCGATGGAAACTAACGAATAACCTCACAGAGCCGGAAGGAGAAATTCTTTCCGAGGCTGGTTTGATACAAATGTGCCAGCATTTTCTACAGCTAATATGAAAACACCTATCCAGATTTGATATGATACACTGACGAAGCGAGAAAAACGAAGATTTGTAATCCCCCAAACTGGTCTAACTGGACAAGATTACAACTTTACAACGAGAACGGTTACAAAAAATTATCATAATCTACAAAAACGAAAGTATGATAGTGCTGCGCATGAAAGATTAAAAACGAAAAATAGATAAAATAAACGAACAAGAAAGAGCGGATACGAAGAACGAGAATATGAAATGGGCTCGAAAGCGCCTAGAGGCTCTGTTCTGACCTTCTGACTACTAGACACCATACTTCGCATAGTATTAGATACCTAACAGTATTAAAAACATGTTCTCAGTGAATACCACAATGAAAACGTCGGTAAAAAGGCTAACGCGATTATGCAAGCGGCTGCGAGCGTCTGTCGCATTGGAGCGCGTCAACCAATTTGGACATGGCTGGCACCGGAGTTCCAATGGAACCATCATTTTTCCACACCTTATGATGTATACATAATATTGATAGAAAACTGGTGTACTATGTTGGGTTGAAATCTTTTTCAAAGGTTTCCATAGTGGCGATCGAAATTTCGGCCTGGTACCGTCGAAAAAGGGGCGAAGTGGAAGAAATGGTTACGGGGCTGGTAAGAGGTAGGGCAGGGCATACAAGCTGCTCGATACTATGGTGGTTTTGAGCGAAAGTTGATAAGATGTTATCATGGCATATCAAATCGCTTGGGTATATAAGAATGATCTCTGGCCATTTTCCGATGCAGTTCGTGCCCGTCGTCCATATGGCTCATGCGAGATGAGGTGGTGTCTTCTGCTGGTGCTTCCTATTGTGGCTGTTCGATCAGGCAATGACAGGACTTGTTTCACCGGAAGCGAGGTTTACCGAGAAGACGTAAGTAAGGCATCGTGAGGGTATTTTTCAACTCTTAACTATAATTTTTATAGGTGAAGAAACGGCGTCCACACACGTACTGCGTTAAGTTCAAGCTGGGAACGATAGCAAAGTGTTCAGTCACAGCGGTTTCCAAAGGAGTCTCTTCGGTTGGCGAGGTGAAGTATTTTACTACTAAACTGGCCGGATAGGTGGCAGACAAGGGTTCGAATCCTGCCTAAATCACCATTTTTGCAAGGAACCTAGAATTATCGTCGAAAGATCCGATAAGGTAAAGGTAAAGGTATAGGCACGGTGTTGATCAAATCAGGCGAGGTCCAGCTGCTATACCAAGCCGGTGTCTCTATAGTAGTACGTTCTAGACGGGCCCGCGTGGTACAGTGGTAGGAAGCGCTGCTGACACCCGCACGTTCGAGTGATCGATCCCGGTCCAGGCTAACCAAGCCTTCCATAACTCCGGCATCGGGTAAATTGGTACCAGACTTGTCTGCGAAGGTGAAGATACTGACCTGGTATAGCGACTGGCCCCCGCAGGTCATTGTATAGGCGGATGCGGATCGATCGCTCTACCGTGCGGGTGTCAGTGGCACCTCTTACCACTCTACCACGCGCCCATCCAATCATGGGTATTTGCAGAGTATTTGCGACTTGGAAGGGGGATCGATCATATGTCACTGCACCAAATGCTCAGAGGATGATGGTAGCCTTATGGAAGTGAGCGGAGAGCTCTTGATTTTTATAAAATGGAAATAAAAACTTTAATGATTTTACATTTTCAGACAGCAATGACAAATACGAAGCCATCCCTGGAAAGAACTAGAGAGAAAGACTGCCTTCGCAATGTGATTTATTATTGGGGAAAACATAGCAAATCGATTTGGAACTCAAATCAAAGGTCTACGCCTAAGGGCACTAGAGTATCAACAACTACAACAATGTCAAAAACTAAAACTAAAACTCTAAAAAAAGTTGCCGCAAAGAAAAAGGTCACCAAAACCATTCGCATGTCCAAATCCATGGGCTCTATGAGCTCATTATCCTCAAATAATCCGCCTATGCCGAGCTCGTCAGAATCTCCACCCCGCCGCCAGAGAAACATTAGCGGATCCCAACCGGACCGCCCTATTATAGGTAAACTTTTATATTTACATTTGTATTGAAATTTTGGAAATTTATGAAACATCATTTGTTGCAGATGATCGCAATACGACTTCGCCCATGGTGTATGTAAGTAACTTTTTATTTCAATAAATGCGCCTGAGTGTGGTGATAGATCTTCAAAAAAGCAGTTCTCAATAGTAATTGCCGCTATCATCTGGGTAGAGGTACAGGTAGAGGTGCCGGCGTTGATATGTCCTCTATGGACGCGCCATGCACTCGTCTTCCATTCCAATCACAGAGTCATGGTGAATGCGTATTTGGCCTATACAATGACTTGCGAGACCATATACCAAGTCAGAGTCTTCACCTTCTCGATCAAGTCTGGTACAAATTTATCCGACCCCGGTGGGATGGAAAGCTTGGTGATCCGAGTGGGGATCGATCACATAGCCTTGCAGGTGTCAGTAGCGCATCTTACCACTGTGACACGCGCGCTCCCATCATCCGGGACACACACCTAAATCACTCTTCCAAACAACAAGAGAATGTTTGTTACGATATTTAATGGTGAGTGTATATTCTTCTTGCAGAACGACCCAAAAGCCGAAAGAGAATTATTGTGAGTTGAATAATTCACTTAATCCCGCTAATTATTACAGAATTTCACACCAGTTAATGTCCCCTGTTTCTTTTTTGTGACTTTCAAAAAGTTTGGGTGTTTTTCGCGGGCACTTAGACAATGGCGAGCCAGGGGAGAAGTACGTTGTTCTGATGACGCTGAGCCCGTAACAAAAACTGCGACTTATGGTGGATTCGAACCAGCGTCTCCGGCTGATTTGGTGTGGTACATACACCTCCGAACCGTACGTGTGGGTTCGAATTCCCACCAAGTTACAAATTTTGCGAAACGCCTAGCATTTCTATACTACCTACCAGAGACTAGTAAAAGTAGACTGTAAAAGGAAGAGGAGCTTAAAGTTGATGGAAGGTAAGGTCAGTAAAGTTTGCCGGTAATGGAGTTTTACCTACCCTTCCTGAACTTTCAAAAAAAAATCAAAGAACATGGCATTTTTGAAAAGAATTCTAAGCTACTTGTTGCAGGATGTCACTCTACATGAAGCTGTTCTGGCTCTTTGGGGCGATATGCGTGTTGATGATTATTCAGCTGATTCTGATTCGTTACCTACGAAGGCGACAGCATTCGGTAGCCTCACATTCGTTCACTCCTCCGTCTGATGCGACCCTCTCTGCAGATCGGAAATCTCAGCAAAGTCTGCAATCGGCGATCAGTAGTATTCTGAGTAAAGTCCGAGAAGCACCGAAGTCTACCCACACGGACACAATGCCAACTCAATCCGATCCGAGTGATTTCTTCCCGCCGGAAGCTCAGAAAACGCCAGAGGCACCAACGAAGAGTGCAAAATTTGCCGTTCGAGGTGATCGAACCTTCCCACTCGCCGGGCCGTCGTCGGCCGTTCAGAGTGTGCAGCGCGACTCGTATCCAGATCCTGAATATTATCGATTTCCTAGAAAGAAACCATCAAAAAAGCCAGTGGTCAAAGGCTGGGAATGGATGTGATGCAGCAGAGTTTTCAATCGTCAAGAAACAATTGAACCCTAGTAGCTATTCATTTAGAAATGTTAAGATTTTACCTTATGATGGTTGTTGTTCAGACATGGATGATGTTGATGAGGTTGAGGCTTAGGTTTTATTCATTTATTAAAAGTAATAAAAGTGTTTGTCTTGACGCTCAAAATGTATGATATATAAATATACCAACAATAGTTAATCACACCTTTTCGGTATGTTTATTTTCTTCCGAAACGTAAAAGAAACAGTTGACCATCTTCACAGCCATTACTGCGATTCAGAATACCGTGTCGATCCAGTCTTCGTCGACTCCAAACTTGGGTAATTTAAAACTGGTGAGTTAAACCTGGTGCGAAGTTAATGGTTTAATTATGGTAACATCGAGCCCGTGTGGTGCAGTGGTAAAATGCGCCAGTGACACCAGCACGGTTCAAGCTTTCCATCCCTCGGGGCCGGGTAAATTGCTACCAGACTTGTCTAGGAAGGTAAAAACACTGAGATGGTGTAGCTATTGGCACCCGAAACTCATTGTGTAGGTCAAATACGCTTTTATTATGATTCTACGATTATGGATGGAACAAGAATGCCTGGCTCGTCCTTAGAGGACTAATCACCGCTGATACCTCTACCTTTTCCTTTTTATATAGGGTCAACTATTATTTATCTTCAAAACACTCCATACGCACCGAACAGGACATTTAGGCCCTTTCTGATTTCGCTTCTCTTTTCCCTAATTTTCACTATTTTTTTTTATAAAAATTTCCCTCTTTTCTCTAAATTCTTCTCTCTTTCTTAGCTAACTTTCCTATTTTTGTTATGCTCTTCACAAACTTTTGAAGTGCTCAGGTTCAATAACGTTTCATTTAGTTTTCATTTCTCCTACGAAATCGCTTTCTTACCCAGTCGTGACCTATGGGTCTTTAGGCCCCTGCAGACTCGACGACGCGACGACGAGCATTCTCGTCCAACGCGTGCAATGCAGTGTGCTGACTGTAGAGTACACGGCACCGCTTGGACGAGAATGCTCGTCGTCTCGTGTTTTGCTCAAGTGCACTTATAACGGGGAATTCGACGCGCAAACTGCTCGTCGTCGAGTCTGCAAGCCCCTTTTGGCCACCCGTCTGATCAATAATTCTTGGGCCACCCAACTGATCAATTTAGCCACCACAGCGGCGATTGCTCGGCCGTTCTGTTTCCGCAATGTATTTTGCGCAGCTATTTTTCACAATTATTCTTTATATTTACCTTTAATTTTCATCATTATCCTACCATAGTTATGTTACTACCTCTGATGTATTTCCTGCACTTCGAATTGGGTTTGATCGCCTTTCTGCTGTTGATGCTGGTCTTAGAAACAAATACTTCTGTAGTTCATGCTATTTTCGTTCTTTCTTCTTCATATACTTTTTCTTTATCATTTTTCACATGACCCTTTCTTGTCTCGCTGTTTCTTGGTTCTTCGTTTGCCTCTGTTTCACATTTCTCATCTTCTTGCTAATGGGTGCCCTGTTCTATAGCTGAGTCAAGCTCTATAGGTGGCCTGGTGGTAATTTATCACGCGTGATGTTAAGAAGTGATTATCCTTCTACAGACCTTATCAACCTGGCGAAGCTATAGAGAATGGCTCATTTTAGTCCTGTCACTTCTTCGGAGCAGTCCATGCATCGCTCTGCACCAGCCGAAGCCAGCGGCAGGTATCGGGCTAGTATTTGCCCGGAGTTTCTTTATACCCAACCGGACCACCTCAATAACTCATTGTTCGGCTGCTACCCTACATCAATTTTCTTTACCTAGCCATTTTCCTCTTCGTCCCCTTCCTCTTCCCTATTATTCATGCTACCCAACCTTACATGAGCTGAGGTCTGTCGAGCTATCCTTCTGCTCATATTTCTTCTGCATGACTGAACTTGAATTGATACCCATAACACTCTTGGCCGAAAAAGATTCTTTGGAAGTAGTTTAACTACACTAACAAGGGAGGTTGCTCAGCGTGCTCCGAAGATTCACAACAAGACCCATACTGTTTTGTAGAGTATCGAATGACGATTACAAAGGTATGGTTTGTTTTTGCTACCTGCAAATGGGTGGCCAGCCCGCTGGTCCACCAAATCAAGACGAGTATTTGAGAAAACAAGCTCCGACAGCCGGCGGGCGGACCTGAAGAGGGTCCGCCCTCACATAAACCAACACTCCCCCGGGGCCAAAACAAAATAACATTACATCAAATATATCATATCAACGAAGATCGGCCGTTGTGAAGAAGCTAAAGTTGCTCGAACAAGTAGTTGAAGTGGATTGAAGTTGGTCGATGTTTGTTTGTAGAGTGGTCGATGAGATAACACCAGAATCAGGTGAAAAACCTTGAAATAGGATTGAATACTGCGTAGCTCCAGAGGATATAACTTGCTTATTGGCTTTTGCAGGACATGCTGATTAGGCATCCGCACTCTGACAGTTCGTATTTGACCGACTTCGAACAATATTTTCAATTCTGCCATATGACCAATTTCCTTGCTTGTTCTATGAAACTAACCAGTGGCAAATGGGCTTCTAGATCGCAAACACCAGAGATAACACCAGAATCGACCAATTCAAAAACAAATGTAAGATTCGTGATCAGCGCCCGACATCGGTTTGATCATCCTTCACTGTATCATACCGTACTCCCAAGTTTTATTTTTCCATCTGTACCAAGCTTCACTGTCCAGGTTCTAACCATTTCTTTTGAGAATACTGTTCTACGTACAGATTATCGACAATTTCGTCGGCCACAAAGTTTGAGCTAAATCGGTGATTTTGACCTAATCAGTCTTACGAGTGTTGGGTAGTTGTACCAAGGTCGAGTACGGGGGTTATTGGAATTTGGTATTCACCACGAAGCTATGTGAATCTCACCGAGAATATTTGGGTTGGACATTGTGACTAATCCGAAGAATTCTTCCTATTGTTCGTGTGTATTCACTTTTTGGACTCAAAAGGAATCATCAGCGTAATCAACACAGAGACTCCCATTTGAATGAGTTTGCTCAACACTTGTTTAATTTTCATCAGGCTGCTGCTTTGTTCGGGTTGCTTGCCATAGATCACTGGGCTGTTGACAAATCCGCAATTCACAAATCTAACATCGGCTTTTCCCATTGTGTCTGGCGTGAGCTTGCTAGGGTCCGTGGTAACAAAATTGGGTAGTTGGGTATAAATCACCGATTCAGCCCCAACTTTGTCTACGGGGGTTATTGCGTAATTATTATACGCGCGAGCAACTGCTCGTTGGCTAGTCCAGGCCTGATCACGAATCTGATATTTGTTTCTGAATTTGGGGTCGATTTGGGTTGGTTACGGTAGATATGGGTCACATACATCGCGGATGCACTAGAAGACATCGTCGTTTGTGCGTACTTCGTTGGCCATACTCCTCCCAAACGAGATAACACCAGAATCGATTCTATCCCGCAACTGCAACAAAATCAGTCTTACAAACCAGGAGCGTATTTTGGTATCCAGTGTAGGAAGGATAGAAACAAAAGGACAGCAAAGGGACCGATCCACCGACCATCAGATTGAGAGTCCTGCATGCTACCCACTGAGCCACAATGATACGATAGCTGTCAGTTAACACCTAGAAAGAAGTGCTCTCGCCACTAGTTTCTCGCCACTAGTTAGTGGTCAAGATTTCTTGCTTTTTTTCGGGCTACCCATTTGCAGGTAGCAAAAACAAACTATACCGTTGTCATCGTCATTCGATGCTCTACAAAACAGTATGGGTCTCGTTGTGAATCTTCGGAGCACGCTGAGCAACCTCCTCGTAAGACCTGGGCTAGTCTGGCATAGTGGTAATAGGCGCAACTGACACCGGTACCGTCAAGCGAATGAGTTTGCTTGAGGCTAAACAAGCCCTTAATCCATTCCGGGTTGGTTTAATTGATAGCAAACTTGCATGGAAATATGAACACACTGACTGGGTATAGTGGCTAGCACAAGCAGGTCATCGTTTAGGCCGGATACACATTCACCATGCTACTACGATTCTATTAGGTTGGCAACTAAGTTCGTGGACTGTTTTGCAGTCGTTACTTCTAGCAAGCACAACTTGCTTGAATGCTGAGCAATTTAATTTCACTTTTTACCTTGTGATAGCGCATATGAAGTAGTTTTCAAAACCACTCATAAACCCTGTTACTTTTCTTTGCTGGGAAACTTTTTCCGCTTGAAATGAAAACATTCAAAACCAGCGTTTACCAAGTCCTTCTTCAAGAGTACCTGCTTAGCGACTATGTTGCTGAAGCGTTATAATTTGTGTGTGCAGAATCTGGGGATGATGTTTTGAAATGATTGATGGTACTCAAAAATATCAGGAGATATTGAGCAAGCAGTTCAGAACGAAAGAAAAAGTGCACTACGGATGACCTATGGAGCTCGTTCGGAAGGCCGTAATTAGTTCATCCGAAAGAAATCAGAGCTCGGCAAGATCAATGTTGACATTCGAAGTCAGATGCTCAAATAGCTCAACTAAAAAGGTTCTGCACTATTCTAGTTTTTCTGTAAAATTGGCCAATAATTTCCCGTGCGATTTGACCCATCGCGGAGATGGGTGGGTCGGATGCCACAATTGAACGTCGAGCTTGCTCTAAAAACGAATCACTTGTTCACAAAGTGGTAACGCGCGATGGGATGAGGACACTACTTGATAATTGCTCACTTGCTAGCCGGCCACCCAAAACAAAATGAAGGCCGCTACAGATTCTCAAATCCACCCCTCACAAGAAGCTGATGATCTCAGTCTGGAGGTTCTACGAAGGTGCCGCCTTTCGAGAATTGATCGGTGGAAGTGTCAGCATTTACCTAGAGCCCTACGCTCTTTTGCCTTGCTGTGTACAGGTTGAACTACGCGGTAGTCGGTCGAAGCAGCTCTCTGAAAGTTGCGTCACCACTCATCAAGGCACCGCCAAACATCACTCTTCGTTTCGATCACTCCAAAATCCAAAGATGTAAGCTGGAGGGCTCTTGTTTATGCCTGGTACAGTACAGATGTAGCACTTTATAAATAATACCTATTTTGGATTTTCCTGCATTCTCTGGGCGATGACGATCCAGCAATGAGATGTAGGTCAAAATGCACCTATGAAAATAATTTTCCTCAAAAACTCAGCATTTCTGAGGAAGTGGAATGGGGCATCAACCTGATAGTGAGGAACTACCTGTTCGTTTTGATGGTTCATATGTCGTTTGGGTAACCTTTCTCCTTATTTGGTAACTAACGCTTTTGTTGAAGGCGTTTGAGAGTCCACGAACTTAGTTGCCAACCTAATAAATGGAAGACGTTGTTCACAGAGCCACGCATTCGTGTTCCGTTTAGAAAGGTAGAAGCAGCAACCCGATCTCTTTACCCGCACTTTCTACCTTTGTTTATTTCCATTTCCTACGCTCGTCGGATCAACCACCATAAACGTTAGGCATCAATAAAATGATGAAATAAAGTTGACGTACAGGGTGTCCCAAAAAGATGTATAACCTGTTTGAAATGCCGTAACTTTGGCGAAACTGAACCAATCAAAACGAGTCAGAGCTCGAATGAAAGCTAAGAAAAACGATATTCTATGGTACGTGTTTGGTGAGGATTGCGCCATGTGCTCGATCGTGGACTCGGATTTTGTACCTGATTGATAGTGCATGGGGTATATGCTTGCTCTACTTGGTCGTAAATAAGTGATATCGCTAATATGAGTTACTTCTGAGGCAGTGAACATATCGTCTTGTGGTAGCTTTTGGTTTAGCGTGAAACAGCATCAATATCGATCAATAATTGTAACCACTGTTTGCGAAGCTGAAACTCTTCCAGCAGCGATACAATCATAAGGAGAGAGTTTAGAGGGATGTAAAATTTATGAACCATAAAGATCGTGCCATGCACCCAACTGAGCCGTCGGATTCTAGACTTGATTGAAAGGTCACGGATAACATGCTTGTTCTACTTTGGTCGCCAACAGGTGATATCGCTGTTACGCGTTTCTCGTGATGCAGAAAACATAAAAAACCTCGAAGTATAACAAGTTTAACAACATAACAGTTGCTATTACATGCTGATTACAAGAGTCTTGGGTTTTGAACAGAGTAAGCAGTATTGTGCAAAATCATCCTAAAGTACATGTTAAAGTTGTTACGTTTTGATGTTCCTATGTGTAGTGCATCGAGAGAAACGCGTAACAGTGATATCACTTGTTGGCGACCAAAGTAGAACAATCATGTTATCCGTGACCTTTCAATCAAGTCTAGAATCCGACGGTTCAGACAGGCGCATGGCGCGATCTTTATGGTGCATACATTTTACATTCCTCTAGATTCGTTTCATATGATTGTATCGCTGTTGGAAGAGTTTTAGCTTCTCAAACAGTGGTTACAATTATTGATCGATATTGATGCTGTTTCACGCTAAACCAAAAGCTACTACAAGACGATGTGTTCACTGCCTCAGAAGTAACTCATATTAGCAATATCACTTATTTACGACCAAAGTAGAGCAAGCATATACCCCATGCACTATCAATCAGGTACAAAATCCGAGTCCACGATCGAGTACATGGCGCAATCTCACCAAACACATACCAGAAAATTTTCTTTTTCCTTAGCTTTCATCCGAGCTATGACTCTTTTCGATTGGTTCACTTTCGTCAAAGTTATAGCATTTTAAACAGTGTATACATCTTTTTGGGACACCCTGTATATGATAAGTGCTTATCATGCACGCTAACCACCGCTCAGATCACGGAAATCACATAAACTATGGCTTATTAACAGTGGGACAACATTTTTCACTTTACACCGGTCTTCTAGCGTCCCCACTATTTCTGGGGCCGTATGCTCGTCTCACCCGAGATTGCTGGGGGATGGGGACTTGTCCCCGCGATGCCGCATGATTGGTGTCGGCCCGTGCAGCCTCCGCTCTTACTCGCTGGTTCCTCCCCTTGTCCCGCCCACTCAAAAGTTGGGTGAGACGAGCATACGGACCCTGGTAGTAAAAGTATAGAATTCGTTCGCTGGATCTCTGATAATGGTAGGGGTAACAGGAGCCATATCCACCCGTACGGTCGAGCGATCGATCCTCGTCTGCGCTATTTGAACCTTCCATTCGTCCAAGGTCGAATGAACTACATAACCTGTCGTCGACTAGTCTCCTTTTTGATTTTTCATTCGCTTATTTTCAGGTCAATTTTCTGTAGACGAAATTGTTCCCTCATGCCTCCCTTTTTCAGTACAAGAGTGTCGTTGAAGTCGGAAGACAGTCCGGTACATTTCAAGCAGCCCGCCTTATATCTGAAGCAGCTTCGCGAGAGAGGAGACTGCCGGTGAGAAATTGTCACTCAGGACACGTTCGCTCAAAAATATTCCTAAAATATTGTTATATTTTTATAGCTTGTGCGATGTGGGACTCTTGACGGATCTCGGAAATGAGTATGTTCATTCGGCGGTCGCTGCTCACTGTCGGAATATTGCCAGAGTAAGAGCTCAGTCAATATGACTTGGTTAAAAATTTGTTTTTGGTAAGGGTCCCATGAGTCTCTGTTGGCTTGGGTGTTCCGCTGCATATCGTCAATTTCTGCTGAAATTACCCGTTCGGAGGTGTAGCTTTAGTATTTCACTAATCTTGATTTATTTATTCACGATTGTCCTAACAACATAATTGAAATAGAGTAGTATGTAACATGTGGCTCTTGCACGTGACTAATGATGTTATTAAAAATCATAATAGTAATCATATTGGTAAATTTTCATAGAATTCTCTTGCGTTTTTCGAAATCATACTTCTGAAGATTTTTGTGTAGAAGCCTGTGGTGTCGTGGTAAGAGACGCTACTTCTACCCACACGGTCGAGCGATTGATCCGGAGTTGAATGAAATATTGTCAAACCTGTCGGAAGGAGACTTTAGCTTGAACAGCGCGTATCCTCGAGGCCAAATACGCATTCACCAAGCCTCTAATAAGATTCTGGATGGAAGACGAGTGCATGGCGCGTCCTAAGGAGGACTGATCAACGTTCTCCACTTTACCTTTATTTATTGGTTTAGTTTATGCAAACCCGAAATCCACCGTTCCGATTTGATGTACGCGGATTCAAACCCGATCTAGTGATGAGTGTTGTTCACTGGATGTACAGCGGTGACGTGAGTTTGTTACGCTTTGCAATCAGAATGTAACACTAATAGGTAATTATTACAATACGGCCTGCGTAGTGCAGTGGTAAGAGACGCAACTGACATCCACATTGTCGAGGGTTTGATCCTCGCCCGGCCTAACCAAAGCTTCCAACCATTCCTCCCGGGTCGGCTAAGTTGATACGAGTTTTGTTTGGGAAGGTCATTACACTGATTTGGTATAGCGGCTGACCCCCCCCCCCCATTGTATAGGCCGAAAACGCATCCACCTTTTTTATTTGAGATCGAGGAGACATTTTGAAATTTAATTGAAGAATTAAAAGAATAAAAATTATGTCTATCTGATCATTTATATTTGAATTTTTCTACTATTTGCCGCTTTTTGTTTAGCGGTTTATAGGTTGCCGGTAACAGAAAGACACGGGTCCAATTCCCTTCCGATGTCAGCGTTTTGCGAATAATCTAGTATCTCCGAATATTTATTTATTTAACTACGTCCAATGACGAAAAATAAAAAAATAAAAAAAAATCAACAAAAAAAAACAAACACCAACATAAAACAGCACCGATGGAAGGAGATGAACGCCGTAGTCTCGTCCTGCAACTAAGTAATATATAATATAAATAAAGAAGTCTATTTGAATTATTTTAAGATCAACGTGTTGATGAAGGACATGGCGGAGATGATGTCGATTACTAACAATCTTGGTGCCAGCGTACTTCATCACCTTTTCGAGAACGCTTTAAGAACTATGGTTAAAGAAAGTAACTGTCGTATAGATGTTCTGAACATTGCTACCCATCCGAGAACTGGAGTAGGTCATATTTTTCTGCGGAAAAGTCTAAACGCTCATCACCATGAAACATCAGGTATCATCGGAGACGATCACTTTCATAGTACGTAGTATGTGCGATGAACATGAAACAATTTCCAGACAAGAGATTACGGTATGTTACAGTAATCGTTGACGCAAATGGTGGTAAGTTCAAAACACAATTACAGCGCTTGCAACCGTGGGCGATCAGAGCACTGGTAGCTGCTTCGGTGAAAACATCCAAGAAAGTTGCGCTAATCAACTCCGCTCTTCAATGGTAGGCAATTTTTGTACTAACTTGTAAAAAAAAATAGGACATTTAGGTTAGATTTGAAAGGGTGCTGTTGACCAGATTATGGGCCCACGTGGTGCACTAGCAAGAGTCGCTAGTTCCGCCAGCACGGTCGAGCGATCGGCCCGCACAAGAGTCCCATCCAATCAAGATCGCCATCCCTTTGGTCTCGGGTAAACTGGTGCCAGACCTGGCCGGAAAGGTGAAAACACTGCGACTGGTAGCTGCAAGTTGCTGTATAGGCCAAATACGCATTTACCGTGCCTATAGAATTCTGGTTGGAAGACGAATGCATGGCGCATTCTTATGTGACTGATCAGCGCCGGCAACTTTATCTTAGCATTTTTGAGCAGATCGGAAACAAATAGTCATCCATCATTATGAATTGAACCTCTTAATACTAATTTACGGTAAATTACAAAAACTACACTTGAGTGGGTAGCTTCTTGGGATGAATACCCAACTGGTAATATCCTGAACCAAACAGGGCTAACTTTGTCGTAATGGGGCGCGGTTAGAATCGTCTTGAAGTTACCGGGAACTCGTTCAACCTAGCTTTCCAGAACGGTCTCGGTTGTCAGGTTCTTTGTGAATTGGAAACCGCGGTAACTTCACATTGAAAAAAAACCGTTTAGTAAGACTGCGATAGGATCCAACGGCGGAGTCGTTGGTTTTATTGCCCTTTAGGGTCGTGCTCAGTCGACGACCAATACGACACGACAATGATAAGAGATAGCGGCCGGTGTCGTATTGGTCGTGTCGCGCTTGTCGTATACGACAAGTGCGACAAGGCATTTGCGTTGCCGAAGTTGCCGTATGGGACGAGTACGACACCGCGTGTGCGGCGTCGTGTCGTACAGGGTTGTGTAGAATTGCGTGCGAGAAACACGCGCTTTTGCACCAATCCTTTTTCCTTTTTTCCTCGCTAGAAAATAGTATTTCCAGAACTTTTTAATTTTTAATTAATTTTCACGTTGTTTCTTTCTGTTTTTTGGTTTTTTTCTCGTTATTTTGCTAACTTCGTTGTTTACTCACCCTATACACAATAAACATTCACCAGGACTCATCAGTAAGGAGGTTCGACTTCCTTACTGATCAGCAACATGTCATCTCCTAATAAATCAAATTTGTTCCAACTTCGCATACAACAAACTGTACCTAACATCAAAACTATGGCAAAATTAAAATGACAATTGATACAAAAAATACGTTTAAAAAGAAAACGACGACAGGAACGCCTATTCTATAACAAACATCTTCTAGGGAACCTGTTGGAAAAATGGCACACGTCATACAAAAAACAACGAGGAAAACAACAAAAACGAGAAAATAGCTGGGAAAAATTGGCAGGGTGCGCGCGTCAAACAGCTGACGTCTGCCTACCGGTTGTAGCGTACGCAATTTGCGGCCCCTGCAGCACACTTTACACTCATTCGCGCGCGGCGAACAGTGCGGCGATTTGTCGTGTCGCATTGGCTGTCGACTGTGCACGACCCTTTCGCTACTTTGATCAGCAGAGGTTTGATCTCGAACTAATTATAATTACTGACGAAAGATCAACAAGGTTAAGACTTTAGTCCTCCGTTATCATGAGCAGAAACGGCGCTCGATTCTAAGGCAAACTTTGGGAGCAGTATCTGTTGTCCGTGGACATTATTGTGTCGAATATTGCCATAGATGATATGAATATTAGAGAAGTTGAAGCGTTCCAGAGAACGCTGAGAACGGTAAGCTCAGGCGCTCCTTTCTGAAGTACTTCTATTCGAGCAGTTCAGCTTCTCCTCTCAATCCAACCACCCGTGAGTTGGTCTCGGTCGTCATCGATAACGCCGGAATCATTACGATTAATATGGATAAGTCGAGATCTGACCGTCAGGTAAACGTTCGGAGGTAAGACTGCGTTCATTAGAGCTGTTGAGATGATTGGAACGTATATTTATTTTATTTCAAGTGCATCTGACGTGCGCCATACAATATCAAGAAAGAAACCACAATAAATGAATGAGACAGCAAAAACGTAGTGGCTATGCACAAAAGAGTACACCAAAAACCAAATAGAGAAACTGGCATTTATGATATCACTGTTGATATCACCACGTCGACTCCCTTTGACGGGGCCTAACCCCTTGGCGTCATCACTTTCATATTTTTGTTAAAAAGATTAATAAAGTCGGTTACAGTTACTGCCCATTCCATCACGGATAGAAAGACTGCACTATTCAACTAAATGGACAAACAGTACTCGATTTTTTTCAGTCGTGGAGTACTTGAACTTCACTTGGGGTGTTATTTTTGTCCAGAACACAAATCTGTCCGTTTTCACGGGTGGTCTCGGACCACTCATATCGACTGCTTGAGTGGTACGGTCAGGATCACCAATTCCGCTGGAACTTTGTCCGTGGGGGTTCTGTGGTGTCCTAAATAAGGAGGTGAAGTTCGTTTAGCAAATGGCGGCCGAATCGGGTAGTTATGGAGGAGTCACACCAGATAAGGTCGGTAGAGTTTATAAATTACCTGATTCAGCCGCCATTCGAAAAAACGAAACTTCACCTCGTATTCAGGTAATCAGAGAAGCCTCGTGCAAAAACTTTCAGCGGAATCGGTGATCCCGACTGTACCACCCAAGTAGCGATTTGGGTTGTCCGAGACCATCCACGTGAAAAACAGACGGCAGACGGCGTTCTGGTCCCCGAGTAACCCCCATGGGCGAAGATTCAGGAATTTTGACGACTGAAAAACAAATCGAGTACTGGTGTCCGTTGAATAGTGCCGTGAATATTGCTTAATGTTATGCCGGAAACGACATAAAATCAGTTAACTTAGAAATGTATTGAAATCCGTTGGCAATACGTCAAATATGCAACTCCACATATTTTTCCATTGTAGAGCTACCGCTGATGGAGTGAACTTGACTGAAAGATGGCAGGAGCCCATTTAAATCACTCACCCAACAGGAAGAGCCTGTCGACAATTCAGTTGTTCGGGTTTGTAGTGTCTTTAAACCGACTCTGCTCTTATCTAAAAATTCTACAATAGGCGGAGTTGGAAAAGGTCGGCAGTCGTCCTAAGGACGCGCCACGCACTCATCTTCCACTCAGAATGCTTTTAACCCATAACGTGTACCGAGGCCATTTCGCGGCTGGCCACTCGGACCGCGCGCGGAGCCACGGCGGTGCGCCACCATGTGGCGCACGCGGTCCCTAGGACAAATCTTGTTGTCAATTGATGGCATTACCAGTGTATCGCCAACCACAACTTCGAAAGTGAACCGATCGAAACGAATGAAGGCCGGATGGAAGCTGGAGAAAACGAAAAATTTTCTGGCATATGTTTGGTGGGATTGTGCCATGTACTCGACCAGGGCCTCGGATTTTGGACCTAATTGATATTG